>CP139505.1:151042441-151452878 GCA_021014915.2 Artemisia tridentata subsp. tridentata
CCCTACGTTGAGTGGAATTTACTTTCAACGACTCACTGACCCGTTTGCGTGCCTTTGACAACCTGTTAAGATAAGCATCGAAGAGGGTGTAATTGGATGTGGCTGCAGCCCTGGGAACGTAGTTTTGGAAGAATTCTTGGCTCTGTATCCACCATGAAGACTCGTACTCAGGTGTATTCGGCTTGAGATCTAAACGTGTATTCGACTCCTACAAATAAACGGGGACAAATAAAATATGTAACCTTACAACTGTTTGAACGACAATTATATCTCACAAGTAACTTTGTGCGCCTAATGTTGACTTTTGAAGATAGTGCAGCTTCAAGTTCATTAGATACTAAATACAACTATTGATTGTGATTATTGTCAGATACTCTTGGTTGTGTTAACCCCATTGTCAAATCTACTTCATTTGCAAGCAACTCTTTGTGATTGATTTTTCAAGGGATTATATAGCCTTAAGGGGAGGTTAATGGAATTAAATGTTGGGTTGGTTTAGAGTTAATTGGGGATTTGAAGTTAGTCACACATCATTCATTGCTGCCGATTGACCATCTCATTGCTGCCGGTTGACTTAACGTTGCTGCTGGTAGTGTTTTTTAGTCAAAGGTACTATGGTTGACTTCATTGCTGCGGACGTTTAAGAATTTGGGGGATTAATTTTGGGAATAAATTAAATTCAAATTAGTCAAAGTTTACGCGAGAAATTTAGAATTTAGATCTGCTAAATTTGGAAACCGTATTCACGAACTAAATATTAAATTCCTCTCCCAAAATAACCGCAGTCTCTCAAATCAATTGCACATCTCATTCCTTCTTATTTGCACATCTCAATCCCTGATTCAACACTATGGCAACCCTTGAATACAAAGAAGATCACAACAAAGTTGGATTTCCTAAGAATTGGCTAGCCCACATGCATATGGCTTGTGGTAAAGGCAGTTTGAAAACCATATTTGGTACTCAATTCACCAAGGTTCTGCTGTAACCAAGAATTGGCTAGTCCTGAGCAAACGGCTACAGGTAAAGACAAGTCAAATCCGTTTATAGTTGATGATTTACTAAAAATCATATGGTTATCAATGTACCATGGTCTTACACACAAAAACATTGGCTACTCCAGTAGTGATGGCTATTGGTAAAGAGACATCAAATCCATTAATTTTCAATGATTCACCTCTCACAGGAGATAACACACCTGGAAGTGATGAGAATAGTATGAAACTTAAGTGATTTGATGTACACATTGTCATAGTAGCAGTCAAGATCAAGAGAATTACATGGTAACCAGCTTAATTGGAGATGATTATATTATGTTGCTGCTTTTATATAGAGGTTGCTGCTGGAAATGTTTGCTTTAAAGATGTTGCTTCTGGTTACTTAATCTTGTTGCTGCGCAAGTGCAATCCTGCTGGTAGCTTTGGTGTGTTCCTGCTGGCAGTTTTTATTGCTTCTGGTCGTTGCTTATTTTTTTAGTCGTATTACAGTTATTCTAGTTACACTTATTCTAGGATCATAGTTCATTAGTCATTGTCTTCTTCACAATCTTATATTTAGTTTCCGCATAAATATAAGTTTGTCATACAGAGATTTTTATTGGCTCAAAGATCAATCAAGGCGTCGATCCTACAAGTTGGAAAGAAAAAGACAATGCAAACTCGGGAGGAGGAAAGAGAAATGTATACTCCGGAAGAGAGACAGGATGCCATAGATGATTTGGTTCTGCAACTTAGAAAGAAGCATAAGGGATAGTACAAAAAAAACAGGCTCCTACCTATGTGTGTTCATTGCTCTCCTTAAGATTATTCATTATATTCGGCGTAGTGATTAATTTTGTTTCAATTCAAGAAAAAGAAAAAAAGATCATTGCTCAACAGGGATTCAACAATTTATTTTACGTAAATACAAATAGAAAAAAATAGTGACCTCTGAAAAAAGGTAGGAACGGTCGCTTCTTTTTAATGGTGACTTCATAGACCATGCAATAGCTCTTGGAATCACATTAGGGTCTTTACTCCACCAACGTTCAGATCTTTCAAAAGACTCGAGTATCCAAATCTAAACAAATTGTAAAACACAAACATATCAATCAGTCCATCAAAATGTTCGGCTGAAAAATATATTATTAATAAAAATAAATACAAACCTGGAAAGCAAATACAAATCCAGACAAAGTATAGGTCGGAACAGATTTTGGGTTTTTCTTCAATACTAAAAGGTGGTTATCCGTGTGCTTATCCATTACATTATGAAGTTGGTCATATAAATGGGTCCAAATATATTCACCCCACGGAAATGCATTCCAAGCTTCTAGGTTTTCAACCAACCTCATCAATGTGTCATCAACTTGGGATGTCAATAAACGACCCATAAAGATCACCTCTAAGACTAACAAAAGAGATATCCGTATTGCGTCTTCATCACATAGCTTGCGAAACTGCTCTTCATCCTCGATGACACCAATAAGGTCTAAGTTGGTTACAATCAAACCTCGCTTGTCAGGAAACACCCTATCACGAAATTTGAGAGCACCAGAAGTGTATAACTCAAAGCTCACACTTCCAAACCGCAACCCCGTCATTAGACAAAACTCAGGACGACCAAAATGCAGAGTATGTCCATCTAGGTAATAGATAAAGGGCATATCATAATGAGACTCGTCCACTCTTCTTTGTTTCCGTACCATATAGTCAATGAGGTGTGTTTCATGTTCAAAGTATAACAAATCCAACCATTTTCCAAAGCATGTACTCCTAAACAAGTTCCGTCGTTTTGCGTCTAATTTCCGATTTATCAACCAAAAGTAGTTGAGTTTGCTACTAATGATTAGTTTAGCTTCATAGTCCTAAAAGGAAAAAATATGTTAACTCAGAACATACAATTCATAACAAAATAAGTTTGAACACATGTATACAGCCAGCGTAAACACTATCATACACAGTTCAGATGATTACAACTTAACTACAACCACTTAGTGTTGGACCATAAGAATAGGGTGTTTTGCTTATGACCTTATTTGAATCAGGCATGGCGTATCAGATACAACCCAAAATCGTGGCTTATCAAATACATCCCAAAACAAAAATCAAATCATAATCCACATAAATGCATAAACAAACAAACAACACTATATTATACCAGATAAACAAAAATCAATAACGATACAAAACAAATGTAATAAAGATTCGTAATACGCAGTACATACCATATTATACCACATTTTTTCGAATCAAACAAACAATCGACGGTGTTAAATGATTTTATTGGAACACTGTTCAATGAACAGTTACTCTGTTTTCAGATGACAATCAGGGAAAACAATGGTAGTAGATTGGAGATTGAAATAATAGTGTAACAAGATAAACAAGCGCGAACATAAACCCAGTTTATTTTTTTTGACCGTGACTGTGAAACGAGATGGAGGGAAGAAGTGTATAGAGGAGATGCTGTTTGTTTTTAAATTTTTATTTTCGAATACGGTATGAACAGTAATGAAAGCAGAATAGTGTAAAATTTTTGAAATGACCAAAAAACCATCTGTAAAGTATACGGTTGCCCAACAAATAAAAGTTGCCCAAAATACACTACCGTACAATACGTGATTATACGAGTTGCCCTGGGCTAAGGGGGGGATTTTTTGAGATCGGGATAGATACTCTTAGCACTTGGGCAATCGGGCTATTTTAGTAATTATCCCTTAATATTTTTAGGTTACCCCGCCTTCCCATAGCTTTTTATCTTTTAATTTTTGACACATGTATTTTTTTAGCTCAATTTATCATAAAAAACGAATTTACTAATACTTTTGCCAAAAAAGAAAGTATTTAGGATTTTTTTAATTAAACATATTTAAAAAAAATCAAATTAAAAAAATTATTACTAAATAAAGAATCATTTAGTTTTTTTAAAATGAAAAAGTCCCCACTTGGGGTTTTGTTTTATTATATAAAAGATTACTAGTAAAGTGGTCATTGTTATGTGCGTATATTGGTATCAAGCTTATTATGTGAATGTATGAAGGCCCATCTTTATTTATTTCCCACAAATATTGAGTGGATGTCCTTAAAGATGATATCGAAAATAAACAGAACACGTAATAGTTTGATAGAAAATGTTATAGTGATATTAGTACCTAATATGGCCAGTAACTCAAAACAAGTACAATGCTTTAGAATATCTTGCATCAAGGCTATGTTTGGCGCGGAGCTTTTTGGAGCTTTTTGAGGCAATGAGCGGTGAGAATGAGTTTTTTTTTTTATTTTTGATGTTCGTTTGGTAAGGGAGCAATGAGTTGTAGCAATTTTTTAGGAAAGCTTTTTTTCCAATGCTTCCTTTTGAAGCTGTGGATATTTACAAGAGCTGTGGGTATTTACAGCTATGTTACCAAACGTTTTTATTTAAAAAACAGCTACTGCTCACTGCTACCAAACACAGCCCAAGTCTTCAGGGTCTTACTTCTGTACTAGTTTACTTCTGTATCTTTTATCAAGTCATCAAGTAATAGTATTTTTAAGTCTTATCTATAAAATCTTCTAAAAAGATAAAAATGGAAAACATGTTCAATTAAATGGTATATTGTTTTTTTCTTTCAAAAAAGTAAGTAGGATTTTTGTTACAAAAATAATCTCCTCTAAAATAAGTAGCTCCGTTTGGATACATTAACTTCAAGCTTTTATTTCAAACAAATAGCTCCTAAATAAAAAGCTGATTTATGAAGCTTTTTAAACATCTTAGAGCTGTTAAAACATTAAATTATTGATATACCCTCCAAACATTTATTTACAATTATAGATATGTTCTTTTATGTCATTTTACATAATATAATTACATTTAATAGCTAACTTACCAAACACTTTTATTGAAAAAAAGATACAGCTTATAGCTCATGTTAACAGCTTTGCAATTTATAGCTTACAACTTACAGTTTACAGCTTACAGCTTACAGTGTACAGCTAGTTTTGCCAAACCCAAAGTAGAAAAGTGGTTTTTTATTTAGTTTGCAACTAAACTTAAACAAGGTGAGATTTGCACTTTCTAAGTTTTTAATTGCGTTTTTCTTTATTTTCTTTACACTTTTATCAAAACAAGACGATTACCCGCGCATAGCGGTGATAGTGTATAATAGAGTCAATTTAAATGTGTGTATTTATTTATAGAGAAAGTGAGAGTGGGGTAAGTTTGCGGGTTAAATTGTACTTAACTATTTTTAAAAAATAACTGATAGATTTAAAACTAAGTATGTTCTAAAATACTTTTATTCTACAAGTGTGCTACTATTATGCAAATGTATTAAAATTTATTTTTTGGGCCAATGTTTTGATATTGCAATTTGCAAATAGTATAAATGCAACATGTGCTGAATTTTTAGAAAATATTTATGTTGTGATTAAATACAAAAAAATCTTCTCTTCTATTTGGAAAACTACATTAAGAAAAGTTGTAATGCATATCCTTAAAATTTACCCGGGGAGGGGGGAACATTGTTAAGGCAACAATTTCATTAAATCAACATTTTTTGAATTTTTTTATTTGGGAAAGTAAACATAAGATTGAAATTTAAGTCTTAAAAGTGTATTTTTGAGATAGAACATTATTCATTTTTCAGTTTTTTAAGTTTTAAGCAAAAAACATTTTTGCTTTATATATAGTAGAGATTATGATAGCATATAGGGCCTTCAACCCAATAAGTTAAGGCCCACACACTCGAACTAAGCCCAACGGCGGCTACAACTCATCATATTATGCCTGAGAAACGGACTCCCAGGCAAGGCTCCTACGCCTGACAAACACTCTCCGGGCAACGACAGTCATGAGAACCTTTCCTAGGACCGTTGCAACTGTCATACACACGTCGTTACCCCATTCGCTATGAGGGAGAGATGCAATCATGCGCGGATCTTTCCACACATCTCGTGAGGCCAAATGAGGCACGCCACGTGTCGCCCCTTGTCTCCACCATTGGATGTCCACTACGTGGACTATCCTGGAAACATGGATGGACTCCTAGGTAGGGTGTGAAACCCTAGGGCCATCCCTATAAACAGAAGGCACATTCCACAAATGAGCCAACTTAGCTTCACCACACATCTGAGTGGATTCTCACAATCCAATCCGGCTACTTTGATAAGTGTTACCCGAGCTCGTGACTCCAATCACACCTCGGGGTCCTTATACCGACCAAGGGAAACCAAATCTGATAGCCACCTCAACCTTCTAATACATTACATGCGTAAACATGGTGCCATCTGTTGGAATATGTGAATCATAATAATACTATAAACACATAAACACAAAGATCACGCAGCGGAATGGATCTACATAACATATAATTAATTAACATAAAATTAAATAGATGCGTACCTTTTGATTTCTAGCAAGAACAAGAAACCGTGCACTCCAAGAACAAGGTATAAACCCTAAAATTAGGGTTTATATGAATCGACCTACATCAATCGAATTGGGGAAAATAACACAAGCTAAAGTAAGCTTGTCCTTCGTTCTTGTACACACGTATTACTAGCGTTTCAATGTGAAAAGCTAGGTTCTTGATTCACAATAGATTAACCAAACACTTTGTAATGCTCAAGGTTACTCGCAAATCCCTTTCTAGGGGTTTCACTTGTCGACCATGAGCAAGAGAGGAGAAAAGAAGAAGTTTGGCCTTCCATTGAAATCAAGTGTACTAAGGGATGAATACATAGGGATGTATTTATAGCCTTAGGGTTGAGATCAAGTTTACAATGGTTTCCGATGTGGGATTCCATTGTTTTGCCTTAATTTTCTTCATATCCCATTAAGTGTTTATTTGTGAAATTAATAATTAATCATAACTAAATATATTAATTATTAATACATTGAAACTCATACGTAATGTGTGCAATCCCGAAGTCTCGTGTTCGAAACTGGACATACGAATATTAATTATTATCCATAAACTCTAACAGCTCTCACTTGGATATTCATTAATATCGTAATGACATGGGCTAGTCTAGCTTAACAGATCCCAGTGCCCCCAGATCGAACCGAGTATGGTTTTCCTGGAAAAACCACGTGATGATATTATCATCATACTTATCCTTTTGTTTCTAATACCGTGTTAATATGGATATGGATCTTGGTCATTCCATAATTAACTATTATGTTTCTCGTTATTAATAATTGATCAAGATTACCAAAACATCTGAACGTCTTCCAGATAGACTTTGGGTACGGCCGTACAAACATCTTGTCAATCCTACGAGGGGCCCAGCAGTATTATACTTCAAAACAAATTTGAAGGAACAAATCCTTTATTGACTACGAGCGTGACCCTCGAACTTTGCATCACCTCCGAAAATAGCCCTTATAACTACCTTTTATGGATAGCGTTAGACTACCTTACAGAAAATGAGCTACATCCTCGGCAGTCACCTGGTATCTCAAGTCTGAGGATAAATATTCATGATTTACTTAATGACGACGATCCATAAAGTATAATCATGTAGTTGGGATAAGTCCTATATTCAATTTATCCAATATTGAATATCATGTGACATTGGTGTCTCAACCTTACAGTACATTCTACCAATTCTTACATTTGTCTTAGTTCAATAATATTCCCATATTATTGATCGACAACGGACTATTTAGAATAACATTAGTTATTCATGGATTTAAACATGCAAATATAGGACACAAATATTAATAATGAGAATAAACGTTATCCGCACTTTATTTCATTAAAATAATAATTGTTTACACGTCCCTTATCCAAATACTAACTAGATCAAAGCATGATATTTCTCATTAGTGAATTATGCCACAAGTCATGTTCCACATACTTGTTGACAAGGCATAAAACATCTAATGCTGATCTATCGGAATTTTGAGAATACTTATTTCAATAATGAAATTCTTGTATGTGTGCATTCATCTATCTAGATATTGCCACATACTTCATAAAATGCATGACATCCTCATGCACGAATTTATGACAATTAAACTACCAAACCTTGTAGTTAAAGTATTCTAATTCTTTATGTATAATGCAACTGTGCTCATATTGAGCATAACTAGTATACATGGTCTCCTAATAAGGATGAGCTCCCACCATGACTAGTATTGAGTGTCATCTCAATCTTACTAGCATCATTGTATCAAACAACAATATGCTTTTTTAAAGTTCCGTAAACTTTAACATTCATCGTGTAATGTTTTGATATCTCCAAATCTATCAAGATTTGTCAACTATATCAATCATGCAACAATATGCTATATGGTTCTAATTTAGAATTTTGGAACAAATCCAGGTTGAGGATGTAAATTCTAAACCATATCCATTACACTTAGCTATCTAATAATTTATAATTAGATATTAATGTTGTCAATCATCTTTCATTCAAGCATGATACAACAAGCAACATGATGTACATGAAAAATCCTTGTGTCAGACTTAGATTTTTGTTCATGTCATATCTTTCCAAAGATATGTATCTATCTATCCATACTAATAGATTATCATGTTCTTTTAGAATCAATTATCTACCGCTTATGTTTATGATCAAATAAACATATACTTCAAGGTTTTATTTTCTATGTGAAGTTTCATTCCTAACTAAGACTTAACATTTAATGTTAACGTCAATGGAATGTTACTTCCCATATGTTATACAACATATATGAAATAAGAAAATAAATACATCACTCCCACTAGCTTTCAGGAATGTTAAGAAATATCTTAATTTTAATTATAAATCAAACTAGATTTAATAACTAAAAATAAGTATATCTTCAAGATGCATGCATTAATCCATTTTCAAATGATTTGCATTTTGTATACTACTAAAGATTATTTCGAATTCAAACACTCCTTTCAATTACTTTTCGTCCTCGCTCAAGTAATTATTAAAGAAAGAGTTTTGACATTCCATTATTAATTTCATATAAATGAAACTAATAATGACAATCATAATCTTTATATATTTAATGTGTTTAGAAAGAATTTCAATCACATTTAATTGCTTAATTATGATTGATAATCTTTTCACATATTAAATATGTATACAAATTTGTCCATTATGATTTCTACACAAGAATTTAGATCTTTAGGATTTTCATTTCCATTTTAGAAATTGATTTCCATTCTATAGTGTAACTATAGAGTTCAAGATTAACTACGTTTCCAAACTAGTTATCTTTTGGACTGCATCTAATTATTCATAGTATGAGTAATTTGCCAAATAACATTTGCAATTTATTAACAGGCATATCACTATCCTGTAACTCATAACCCTCAACATATTCTACAAATATTTGAGATACCCTTACGGATCTATGAATAAGAATTCCATCATCTTGAGATTTAACACTAACATGTTAAATCCTCATTATGATTTTGCTAGCGTATTTAGAAGATTATGTATCTTGTAATTTTTATCTTTTGAAGATAAAACTCCCATTCGCCTTTTGCAATTTATAGATTACCTATAAATGCTTAGCAAATAGAGCAACACAAAACTTGTTCTCTTTTGGGACTTTTACAAATACATATTGACAGTTCCTAACATTAATTTGTTAATTAACCTACCCAACAAGTAGTTTAACAAATTCTGAACATCAATTTTAAGACTTAATGTAATTCAACACATTCCATAATCAATGGTGTCTTATTAATCTTCTAGGTCGGAGTCTAATTGAGCATATCCAATCCATACTCAATTTTCTAACCTTGATATCTTTAGGAAGATTAGAAGATATAGTTATCTTTAATCAAACAATATTTTTAAGAGTTTGATTTTCCTAAATGAACATACCATAAACTTACGTATTTCATTAGGATTAATATTGTAAGTTAATCTTACAATATATAAGATAAATATATTTCGTTTTGGCTTACCTATTTACCAACTATGTCAATTTAATGGTACAATAGATTTCCAAGCCAATTGCATAATTTATAACATAAGTGCCTTATTGACCAAGCCACTTAATATCTATGTCTTACCAAAAAAACATAAACTTGTTATAATCCCAATGTACGTTACAAATCATTGATCAACTCAATGACTCCTTGTATATGTCTTAATTAAAAAACATAACAATATAACGTCTTACTTTGTTATAAGTCTTATAATAATAAAAGACTTCATATTTATATCTTTATACTAAAATATAAATATGTATAACTAAAGTAATTATGAAACCCACAACTTAGTTTCAATAGTTTTTCAAGTTAATTTATTTACTTCATATATTTATGTCATTCCAAGAATACATAAACATCTAAATATGAAGTAGTATAAGATTACTTCATTTATTTATGTCATTACAACAATACATAAATATTCTCATTTGAAGTAGTCTTATTATCATATTGACACTTGTTCTAATAATTATCTAATTTTAGAAACTTGTAAATTAACATAGTTTCATTTCATCAGCCAAGGCTGATAATGATGAAAGTATGTAATTTACCTTGTCATTAATATCTAGTAATGAAAGTAGATATTAACTTCAAGTGTTCCATAAATTAGAATGTGTATAAAACACATTAGAACATTGATCTCTTACCTTACAGTCAAGAGAACCCTATAAATCATATTCCTTTATGTTGTTGCTTGCACACAATATAAATTTCTCCCACTTGTGCATAGAACAACATTTCGTATCAGATAAACAACACGTCAGTAGTTTGCTTATTTTATGAATATGATTGTGTCATAGATATAAGTAGATATAGAATCACCTCGTCTAGTAAGGAAACGTTCACGACTATCCTTAATACCACAAGTGTCTATAATTGGAAAGGATTTATCTCAAGAAATTCTAGAGATAATCCGGGTAACTACCAAGACTTGTAGCTCCCACTGAATTTAAGATCACTGCATGAACTCATTATTCAGTAATTTCAGCACTATGCTCCCACTGGCTTTGACAACATTGTAAGTGTTGCATTACCAGTAAAAGCAAATAACGTGCTGTTTACTTTCCTACACTCTTGATGAATTCCTTACGTAATACTACTAAGGTACTCAAGGAATGTATTCTACTTTGTAAATGATGGAATATCCATCAATGCAATTAACTTGAAAGAATTTGGTATGCAATTTCTTCCTTAGTTAGGTCTACCATCCCCATCATGGTATGTAGCACCTTTAAATGGCTAAGGCATAATAACTAGATCAAACATTCCAGTTTGCCTTTTACCAATTTTGCGGTAATTAGTCTAGTTTCTAATTTAATAACTCCTAACCATGCAATTTCTTAAGAAATTCGTCATGAGTTATTTCTTAGAATTTAGACGATTCCAATTTTCCTATTATACCTTTCTCACTCATGAAAAGGAATAGGATTAAGTCTCACTCTTCACACGGAAAGTGGACTCGGTCTATTCTTTTCAGCAAAAATTGACTCTATCCAAAACCCCTACGGGTGTAGATCAATTTACTACTAAAAGAATATCTTATGTTTACGGTTTTAACGTTGCATTAAATACATTAAAAGAATTTTTCAAAATTCAATTTAGTATTTTTGATAATAACTTTTCAAGAAAATTAAACACCTATGGTAAATAAAATTTAACCATTTAATTTTCATTGAAAATTAGGATCCTAATTGATGCCGTTTCATCACATCAGCTTTGGCTGCTAGCAATGAAAGTGCTCAATAAGGTACGGGATCACCCAATTGCCAATATCCAATTGCAATTCCTAGAAATCTTGGGACTTACATTATATTGCCAACCTTGGTTGCAAAATGTAAGCATGTTTCATCCCCAAATCTTTATGCCTTGGCGCCGTTCCATTACATCAGCTTTGGATGCTAGTAATGAAAGTGCCCAATTAAGTTTAACCAACTTAAGAAACAGTAAATTGACGTCGGTTTATTGCATTCAGCTTTGGCTGCTAGCAATAAAGTACTCAATTTACCCTTAGATGACCACCCTTTGAACATCAACATTCAGCTTTGGCTGCTAGTGATGTAGGATGAAACCTTAGGTGTTTCTTTTTGTAGTTGGGTGGCATATTACTTAAATTTATCAGGGTAAAAAATTTTTGATGTGTTAAATCAAAAAATATGTACAAAGATGTCATGCATTCATCTTTGTATCATATATGTTTTCAAAAACAAAACCGTTTACTCATTTGTAGCTCAAATCATCAAATCTTTTAATTGAGGCGTTGAATAAATTACAACATTGCCTTAAGATGCTTCGTATTTATCGTGGTGTACTTGGTAAGTCTATTATTGACGCACAGGCGAGCGGAGGGACGACAGCCGCCGAAGCTGGTTAAAACCGTGCCCCTTTAAGGTCACAATTTAATGTGAGCCAACCTTAAACCCACTTTATAGTTTGTCAATAATAGGTCCGCCGCTTCGACCACTTAGTACAGTCGCAATCAATCAACTAAAAAATTATGATTTTCTTGCTAAAACAATTAATGTAGTAAATTTATTATTGCTAGTCTCGCCTGGGAGCAAATTACCGTGCGAAGCGAACCACTGTCGGCACATAAGACTTGGCAATTAAATGGTTTACTACAAAGGTTTCATAGTTATTAGGTTCATTTATATTTATTTGAAAAATTACCCTCTTTGTTGTTACAATCCATCATAATTAAACATACAAAGAACAAGTAATTCAAAAAATAAATAAACACTTAATAACACGTATATGATCATTAGCAATATCATATAGCCACATGCAAACCTTTTTGATAAATCTTATTAATTATCTATGTGAATTTTAATGTATCTAATCAATAAAACTCCCATTGGTTTTCGAGCTTATTGTACCCAATGGACCACAGACGCCAAATAAATTTGGCCGCGTAAGTTTTGATCAATTAGATACCACATTGCACATAACCAATTTTAATTAATATATTAGGGTCTTCCCTAATTTAAGATCTATCTTAAAATCATGTGGCACATTGACAACAAATCATTCCATGACAAAATATGCAAGATTTTGTCATGGATCCCATATAGCACTTAAAATCATGTTACACATATTTACAAGCCTATATAGTACGCAATCTAATTAATTAATTAATGACATCACATAAGGTACTCATTAATTAATCCCTAAAAATTGCATGCAATCCTAGGGTTTTCTACAAGTTTTCTACAAAAACCAAAACCCCTAAATCTTTTTATTAGGTATCGACCTAATTTAGGTTTACAAAAAATATAAACCCTAGATTTATTAATTTGCATGTATCTAATTAAAGATTCAATTTTTAAGGTTTTATGTAATCAATTACATGTTAAAAACGCGGCTCATGATGCCACTGTTGGAATATGTGAATCATAATAATACTATAAACACATAAACACAAAGATCACGCAGCGGAATGGATCTACATAACATATAATTAATTAACATAAAATTAAATAGATGCTTACCTTTTGATTTCTAGCAAGAACAAGAAACCGTGCACTCCAAGAACAAGGTATAAACCCTAAAATTAGGGTTTATATGAATCGACCTACATCAATCGAATTGGGGAAAATAACACAAGCTAAAGTAAGCTTGTCCTTCGTTCTTGTACACACGTATTACTAGCGTTTCAATGTGAAAAGCTAGGTTCTTGATTCACAATAGATTAACCAAACACTTTGTAATGCTCAAGGTTACTCGCAAATCCCTTTCTAGGGGTTTCACTTGTCGACCATGAGCAAGAGAGGAGAAAAGAAGAAGTTTGGCCTTCCATTGAAATCAAGTGTACTAAGGGATGAATACATAGGGATGTATTTATAGCCTTAGGGTTGAGATCAAGTTTACAATGGTTTCCGATGTGGGATTCCATTGTTTTGCCTTAATTTTCTTCATATCCCATTAAGTGTTTATTTGTGAAATTAATAATTAATCATAACTAAATATATTAATTATTAATACATTGAAACTCATACGTAATGTGTGCAATCCCGAAGTCTCGTGTTTGAAACTGGACATACGAATATTAATTATTATCCATAAACTCTAACACCATCTGTGCTATACGTAACAATATAGCCACAAAACCACCCCTCTGATTCATCCGAAAACTTTTTCGATTAACCGGAAAGTTCTTCTATCACAAGAAAAACATTATTTCGTCAATAACTCACATAGTTTTTGACTAAAAAATTCACAAAAACCTTCTCAAAACAAAAAAACTCACGCTCCGTCACCGGAAAACACTAGATCCAAAACATACATCTGTTCCGAAAAACACGAATTCTATCATTTAACATCAACAAAAACTCAACTCCAAACTTCATTTAACATAGATGGCGTCACAAAAAATAAACCATAGATGTAAATGCAAAATACCTCTTTATTAGTAGAAGAAACATCGGATTATATTATGCAACACAATCAGTTATAGCTATATCTACTAAACACTTGTTAATAATACCTGATACAAGCTAAAACAAGTTTAATTTTATTTCACAATCACACACATAAACATAAACGGAATTATGGTTTATTTCATAAAAATACATACAGGGGACATTCACTTGCACCATATCGCAAGAAATGTTTTATTCTTACATTGAAGAAACGACTATACGTTTAAGCTTCACAAACGCTAGTGGTCTCCTAGCACTCTCACCTGCACCATGATATAAAACATAATCAAAACAAACTGAGCCTCTATAACGTTCTAACTTCATGAAACTTGGCTTAGATATGATGGTATTATTCACAATTGAAATCATATAGGCCGCGAGTTTAATCCCTCAAGAACAAAATTAGATGTTTAGATCCCCTTTTCAGACAAAAAGAGTGAAAGAAAATGAATTCAAGTGCGAAGGAAAAAATTGAATTTACCGGATGGAAATTATGTAGCAGGTTTGAATTCCTGCAATTCCTGAAAGTTCTCCCACGGCTTAACCCACACCTTGGCTTCATACGTTTTACCATCATTTGTTTCGATTGTGATATAGAACATCTTACCCGCAACTACCTGTTCCTTTGCACTTACTATTTTCACAAACTCCAGTGTTGCATTCTGTGTAAGAATTCGTGTGGTTATTATGTCATTGCACATAATTTAACGTGTGTTTGATTGTTGGTTAATATATATATTTCACCCTCGCATAAGCAGAATTCATAACCTTAACTTGGTTCTACATTCTTAAAGTACCATCCTAAAAAAAACATATAAAATTGTTTTATCTGAATCACACTCTTAAATGATATCTTTATACAAATTTCTCAAAGCATATGTACATAGCTCTACACGGTTGGACAACAATCTATTACCAAAATGTTCATCCTATACACATCTCAAAAGTCCTAATTGGACGATAATAGATGCTGCAGATGTTAATCACTCGTACAGAAGCTATGTATGGGTGTATAATCCTAACATAAGACAATGATTACAATATGAAGAAAACAAAAAAGACAATTCTAAAAGATACATTTGGAAATAAAGAAATATGGTACGAAACAATACCTCTTTCTTGTTGTGTTCTTCTACGGCGAACTTACCAATGGTCTCGATCTCAACGTTGTTTTCAAAGTTCTTACATTCGGTAATTCCTCCACAGACTGCCATTTTGCTGTTCTACAAAAATCAAAGGATCATTCATGTGTATATATAGGTCTCATGTCAAGCAGTTTCTGTTTTAGAAGCCTCACATATGTCAAATGTTTAGTAATCAATATAAGCCATCGTTTATTTTGAATGGTAGCATGAGGATGATAAATTGCCTATCATTAGTTTATCTTTGGTGAACAAATTATTTTTTATCTATTACTAAAGTGGTCATTGTTATGTATGATGTATATTGGTATCAAGCTTATTATGTGAATGTATGAAGGCCCATCCTAATTTATTATTTCCCACAAATATTAAGTAGATGTCCTTAAAGATGATATCGAAAATAAATAGAACGGCTAATAGTTTGATATAAAATGTGATCAGGGTTGTTTTTAGGGGAGTGCAAACGGTGCCATTGCACATGACCACGCTTGACAGCGGCCACAAAATTTTATGCACTTCTATTATATATATATATATACACACACACACAATATGAGGCTTGAGTTTAATCAATTCATGCATTCGTGATACATATGTATTTTGTGTGTGTGTTTAAAGCCTCTTTTTGATGATTGCACGAGGCCACCGAAATCCAAGATGGCCCTGATAGTGATGAGTTACCACTTTACCACTACCACCACATAATATTTGATTGATGGTTAATAAGTTAATATGGTCAGTAATTCAAAACAAGTACAATGCATTAGAATATCTTGCATCAAGTCATTAGGGTCTAACTTCTATATCTTTACTAGTTTACCTGTAATGAAAAATTAGCACAAGTAATGGTATATTTAAGTCTTATCATAAAACTATTGTAAAAAGATAAAAATAGAAAACATGTTAAATCAAATAGTATATTACTCCTTCCGTCCTTAAATAAATGTCCATTTTGACTTTTTACGGTCTTTCTTTTCAACTTTGACCTTAAATATTTTCGTTTGTTTTATATAATACTTGATGGAAAATATATGAATAGATTTATTTTAAAATGTATTTTCATTGGTATAATTTTCTATCAAAAATTATACAAAACAAACAAAATTATTTAAGGTTAAAGTTGAACAAGAAAGACTGCAAAATCAAAGTGGACATTTATTTAGGGACAGAGGGAGTATTATTTTTCTTTTAAAAAAGTATTTCAAAGTAGAAAAGTAGTGTTTTTTTTTTTTTTTTTTTTTTTTTTTTTTTTTTTTTTTTTTTTTAAACTAAACTTAAACAAGGTGAGATTTGCACTTCCTAAGTTTTCAATTGTGTTTGTTTTTACACTTTTCTTAAAACTACATAATTACCCGCGCATAGCGGCGACGGTGTATAGCAGCGTCATTTTGAATGTGCGTATTTATTACAAATAAAGTGAGAGGGGGGGAAAGTTTGCGGGTTAAGATGTAGTTAACTATTTAAATAAAATAATTAATAGATTTAAAACTAAGTATGCTCTAAATACTTTTATTCTACAACTGTGCTAGTATTCTGCAATTGTATTAAAATTTCATTTTTTGGGGGCATGTTTTTTTTGTTTGCATTTGCAACTTACAAGTACTAAGATTATGTAATGTTTTGATATTGCAAATAGTATAAGTGCAACATGTTATGGATTTTTAGAAAATATTTATGTTGTAATTAAATGCAAAAAAATATTCTCTTTTAAAAAAAAAAACTAAATTAAAAAAATTTGTCATGCGTATTTTTAAAATTTGCAGTGGGAACATTGTTAAGACAACTATTTTATTAAAGCAACATTTTTTGAATTATTTATTTAGGAAAGTAAACAAATGATTGAAATTTAAGTGCCCTTAAAATGGTATTTTAGAGATAGAATATTATTCATTTTCAAGTTTTAAGCAAAATCATTTTTGCTTTATATGTAGTAGAGATTAGCATGTTTTCAAACTTTTCAACATTATTTTAGAGATAAAACCACCTCCATTTAAAAGAAAAAAAGAAAAAAAGAAACAAGAAAAAGAAAATTTGGATTGAAGATAATTTCCGCTGAACTAAACTAAGAATTTGCTAAACATAGGCTACGTTTAATATTATAAGACATTCAATACTTGATTGTATTTTGCTTATAACACCTCACTCATTTTGATAATTTACATTACTACGTATTATACATGGGTAAGGTTTAACATGAAATATATAAATATTTGTAAGAAGAGTAAAAAATGATTATAAAAGTAAAAATATCTTAAAAGATAATTTTTAAAAACTTACAAGATAGGGGGCGTTAACGGATAAAAAAAGTTGGAAATAAGTTTTTCCACAAGTCTATAGTTTTTATGCAACAAAATTGTAATTTTTTTTACGCACTAGAAATATGTAAATAAGCATTTTGTGCATCAAATTTATTTTTAGTATCTGCATCAAAATTTCATTGTGCATAACATATAAAAAAATTAAAACTTTTATGCATAATTATTTTTTTTGTGCAAAAAAAACTTTTTTCTTTGCACTAAAAAAAACTTATTAAAAATCATATTTAGGAAACTTCATTCACAAACTTTTTTATGCACCAACATACTATATCTTGGGATAAAATTTCAATTTTTTTTTTTTTTTTTTTTTTTTTTTTTTTTTTTAAAAGACTTTGAAGGCTTCTCACGGGATTTTGTCTTTTCATTTGATATTTACCTATTTTCTCCTGATTTTTTGAACACGCATTTACCCGTAGGGAGTTAAGATCCTGTAAAAAGTTTTCAATTGCTAAGAGGTTTAAAAAGTAATGAAAATGTGACACGAGCCACTGATTAACAAACCAAGAAAATAAGTTTTTAAAAAATGTGAAATTTTTACACAATAAAAGAGAGACAAAATTATTAAAAATCAATGAAAAAAATACGTAATACTTTTATTCATCAATCTAATGTTCATCATATTTTCCCTATGTTCACAAACAAAATAACGTAACAGTTGTTTTCCATTCCAAACATCACCATTTTTCTCAACTTTTTTTATATAATTTCTCAAAACCTATTATTGAACGAAACAATGATGACCTCAAAAGTTACGGAATTTTTTCATGGAACATTTTTTGTCGACTTTCATTTATTTTCTATTCTCTATTTTGAAGAAATTTTAATTTTTTTAAACGGCGTTTTTTTATTTTCTATCCTCTACTTATTTAAAAAAACCGCATGAATGACAAAAACAAGTTTATCTAACAATGTTGTTAACCAAAGTAAAAATTTGAGTTAAAGCCGTTAATTATTAACGTACTTTCAACAATTTCCACATCTTACCAAAATAGTAATATAAGCTCTAGCATCTAAACTTTTACAAATTTTCACGTATGGGTAATATACTTTTATCTTGGTCCATTATATGGGTAATATACTTTTATCTTGGTCAATTATATGAGTAATATACTTTTATCTCGATGCCTCATATATGCAATATATTTTACAAAATTTCCACGTATGGGTAACTTTTTTTCGGGTACAAAAAAGTTTGGATAGTGATAATGATATTTTATAAAGTATAGGGTTGTACTATATAAACGGGGTCTACCCTAGCTATGCAAAACCCTGTGTACTTTTGTCAGCAAAGGCCCCATTATGTTTTGAAAATGGCAGGCATCACGTGGAGCAAAGGGGCCCATTCAACAAACCCATAAACCATTGCTAGCGCCCTCTTTTTTTTTTTTTTTTTTTTTTTCTTCGTATGCGTCAGTGGAGCAAAGGACCCCAGTTTTTTTTTTTTTTTTTTTTCATTTCATTTCGTCAAACGCAATCCGTATTATTATTTTTATATATTAGTTTCTCAAAACAAGTTGTTGATGACAAGAAATAAGACGCTTGAGGCATCACTGGAATTGGCAAGAAATCCTAAGGATCACGCATGTCAGTCGGGTGCAATGCTACATGAGCTTTTAGATGACATTTTTAATCTTCACATGTAGTTTATTAAATAATGTGTTATCGTCCTTGTTTAATTGAATAATAAGAGTTGTTTTGTTTAATGTGTTAACATTGTAGTTAAATCGTTAACGTTAACGTGTAAAAAAAATAAACATTACTAAAAAATAACACATAAAAAAAACATTACAAAAAAAAAAAAAATATATATATATATATATATATATATATATATATATATATATATATATATATATATATATATATATATATATATTAACAATAATGGAAAAAAAAATAATTTCGAAATAAAAAAAATTAGTTTCGAAATAAAAAAATTAATTTCGAAATAAAAAAAATTAATTTCGACGCTGGAGATGGAGTTAGAATTGGCAAGGAATCCTGAGGATCACGCTTGTCAGTCGGGTGCAAGGCTCCATGATCTTTTAAATGAAATGAATAATCTTCATATGTCGTAGATGTTGTTGTTTTTAAATAATGTGTTGACGTTGTAGTTATTTAATGTAGTTCAATTTAATAATAACAGTTGTTGTTGTAGTTATTTAATGTGTCAATATTTAACGTGCTATTATACAAAACATTATACATATACAAAACATTATTAAACACAAATATACAAAACATTATACATATATAATACATTATACATATACCTTTCTATTTAAAAACAAAAAAAAAAAAAAAAAAAAAAAAAAAAAAAAAAAAAAAACCGACAAAACACTAAAAGTAAAATAAAAAAAAAAAAAAGTACCTTCTACATAATAGAGAGGGTTAAACTAAAAAACTAGCCACCGTTAATATAACCCATCCCAAAGTATATTACCCATATTCCCAAATTGTTGGAAGTATGTTGGTGGCCTAAAAATTTATTAGGCTGGAGGGAGTGGCAAGCGGGCTCAGCAGCGGGCTCAGCGGGCTCGATGGGAACACCGCCGCCGCCTAGGCGGGTTGGCCTGGCGGGCTGCTTCCACGGGTAAAAAGCTCGCAGCGAGTTGAAAGAAGACATCGGTCATTTGACCGTTTTAGGGTAGTTTTGAAAAAAAAAATTGGACCGTTTAGTCCCTTTTGTTTGACCGGAGATCTAAAGGTATGCACAAAAAATGAACAAAACTAAACCAAAAACAAAGATTCCGGTGAATATACCGACATCAAAATTATCAAAAGAAAACATGAATTTGATGTAAAAAATTAAACTTTTTACCTGATTTGATATTGGTTCATGAAAATATGAAGAACCCAGAAAGGATTAAGCATAAAAATGATCCTAAATTATGTTTTTCGTATGATCACCGGAAAATAAAAAAATGGTGGCAATCACATTGGGTGGCATATAATAATAGATTGACGTGTGAGTTTGTTGTTAAAGATATGTGTTGTGTTTTGTTTAGAAGTTTGGTTTTTACTGCCAACCAATAAAATGTGTACATCAAATGAAATGTTGGGAAAATGGTACAAAAGTAAAATTTATAAATTTGGAAGAGTTAATGTTGCAAATTTATAATTTTGAAGGACAAATTATGAATATTTAAAAAAAGTTTGGGAGGGTTGAAAGTGATGGGCGCCAGTAAAAATGTTGGATTGAGGGTTGGAGGGTTGAAATGAGTTGGAGGGAGATGATTGGTTAAAATTTGGGAGGGTTGGAGGGTATAAAGTCACCACTACTTGTAGGAAGTATGTTGGTGGCCTAAAAATTTATTAGACTATAGCAAGTTACAATTTGTAGGTTAATTAAAGAAAGAAAAAAAAAAGACTTCAACTTTTTTTTAGCTGACAAAAACATTAAATTCACATTTACAACTTTACTCCCTTAGTTTAAAAAGGAAAGACCAACGGGTCAATTTACCCTTAGTTAAGCCAAAAACGTACCACACAAGGAAAAATATTACCGTTAAGATCAAACCCACAATCTCATCCCATCCAACGGTCCAAATTCAAAACTCATTCCAATTCGACCGTTATAAATACACCACGCTCTTTTAACCCTTTATCCCCAAATTTAAAAACCCTCACAATCACAATCTCATCAAACCCTAAAACCAATTCACTGCAAGAAAAAAAACCCGCTTTTAACGAGCCTTTTAAGAAGTGCGAAAGTTGTTGATCGTGGCGAACATTGCAGAAGAAGGGGAGGCAAACAATAGCCGTCTCCAGTCGTTTATTTCGTCGATTTTGTCGAGTATTGGTGGTGTGTTTTCTGGTAATCATATTGAGGATCAAGAAGTGTTGGTTGACGAAGAACAAGAAGAAGGGATAATGAGTTCGAATGAATCTGTTGTTGGTGGTGTTCCGGTTAATCAGCAGCGCGCGGTTATGGGTTCGTGTTTTTCTTTGAATCTTGGATTTTTACGAGTTTTTTTGTGTTTGATTATTGATATGATTTGTGGGTTTTTGATAATTTGTGAAAAAAGATGAAATCTTGACTGTTTGTGTAGTTTATTTGATTAATTGATATGATTACGGGTTGTCGGGTTTTTGATAATTTGTAAAAAATATGGAATCTTGATGATTATGATTATCGGGTTTATTGTTTTGTTGAAGATTTGTGGTTTAAATTTGAGATTTAGTGTTTCGTAATAGTACTAATTGGTTAAACTTTGATTCTTGATCTTGCTGTTTTAGTATGACGATTATGATGATTATTGTGTTTTTGATCTTGCTGTTTTAGATGTTTATGTGTTTTTGATAAATTATAAAATTGATTTTGATGATAAATTGATTTGGTGTTCTGCAATGATACTAACTGGTTAAGTATGATGTTTGAGTTTTGTTGGTTTGATTATAAATAGTTAATGTTAGTTTATATGTATTATTAATCAAGAAAAGTAGTATGATCCGTGTTCTTGTTTATGAGGCTTTTGACGAATCTGATACTTGTTCTGAATTTTGTTGTTATATTAGAAGATGAAACTGTAAGATTGTTTCTTGTTGTTTTTTTTTTGTTGTTCTTGAAAGTAAACCGGAATACTTGAAATCTGTGAATTTAGGTCTTTGATTTAGTTCTAAAGTTTGAGTTCATTGTTTTATGTTTTGATCAGTACATAAGTATGATATATGATATATGCATATTTTCGTGTTCATGAATCATGAGGCTTTTGATGGATCTGTTAGATGTATGTTCATTCATAGGTTTACCGTCTTATAGGAACATTACTGCATAAGATTATGAAAATATGAAGCTTTTGATGGGTCTGTTAGAACATTACTGCATAAGATTTTGAAATCTTTGGTTTAATTAATCCAATCTTTGGCTTAAATCTGCAGTTTCATTCTTCTATATATTTGTAGTAGATTTCAATGATTTCTTGATAATGTCTTGATTGAATATGATTTTTGTTTTGTAGCTGATGTAAAGGAAAAGAATGGTGCACTGGGCGAAAGAAGAACCAGGCGAGCTTTGGGTGATATAGGAAATTTAGTGCCTGCTCGTACTGGTGTAGAGATTGGAAAGCCTCTGAATAGGCCAATTACTAGGTTTGTCTCTCACCTTTCTCTTGATTTGTCAACACATATCTTTGTTCTTGACTTATTTTGATGGTGTATTTGTTATTTTTGTTCAGAAACTTCAAGGCACAGTTGGTGGCAAATGCACAGGCCATCGCAGACAAGAATGTTAAGGTATAGTTTTCATAACCTTCATGTGCGATTAATCATATCAATAAGAGGTTATATGTCTAACACTGTAGTTTCTAACAATTTATGGCTTTGTTTGAAACCCAAATGCAGAAACCAAAAGCTGAAGTTGGGGACGCAGCACTGAAGAACCTTACTCTAGACTCTGCGAAGAGAAGATTGAAAAAGCCTCCAACATCTCTCACAGCAGTTCTTAGTGCGCGTAGCAAGGTGAGTTCCTTTGTTAAAGATTCAAATTTTACAGCTTTTTAGACTGATTATATATCATTCCAGAACTTGATTATGAATCTTTTGTTTCAGATTGCTTGTGGGATTACTGCAAGACCAAAAGATCCTGTGGTCAACATTGATGCATCAGACATCAACAATGAACTAGCTGAGATTGAGTATGTGGAAGACATATACAAGTTTTATAAGCTTTCAGAAACCGAAGGCGGTTTAAGGGACTACATGGATTCCCAGCCTGACATAAACGCCAAGATGCGAGCTATCTTGACTGACTGGATTATTGAGGTGCATAAGAAGTTTGATTTGATGCCTGAGACTCTTTATCTCACGATGAACATTGTAGATCGTTACCTTTCAGTCAGCCCTGTTCCCAGAAGGGAACTTCAGTTGCTCGGCATCAGTGCACTGCTTATATCTTCCAAGTACGAAGAGATCTGGCCACCTGAGGTCAATGACTTGATTCATATATCAGATGGTGCTTACACGAGGGAGCAGATTCTAGCAATGGAGAAGGCCATTCTCGGTCAGTTAGGATGGTATATGACAGTGCCAACACCATATGTGTTTACTGTTCGATACACTAAAGCCTCAATTCCTTCTGATAATAATGAGGTAAAACCACCAAAAAGTCATTTTGTGTACAGGTATTAGTATTAATTATGACTGGAAACTGATGTTCTTTTGTTGTTGAATCTAGATGGGGAGTATGGTGTTCTTCTACACTGAGCTTGGGCTAATGGATTACACGGTTATCATAAGCAACGGCCCTTCAAAGTTGGCTGCTTCTGCTGTTTATGCTGCTCGGTGCACTCTTAAGAAGACACCTGCATGGACAGAGACACTGAAACATCACACCGGGTACTCTGAAGATCAAGTCAGGTGAGTATTTTGTCACATGGTTATTAATATGTTTAATATGTTGTTTTTGGCAGAAAGTCTAACTTTATAAACTTGTTTTTGAACAGGGATTGTGCTAAGAGTTTGGTGAACTTACATGCGTGTGCCAGCGAAAGCAAGTTGAAGGCTGTGTTTAGGAAGTATGAGGATCCTGAGAGAGGTGCAGTCGCTCTTTTCCCCCCAGCGAGGAGTCTGGTGGCAGTGGTTGGTAGTGAATCGGCATAAGTAAAGGCTGCTGTGTGTATGGATTGGTGACTGAGATCATTGCTGTTATGATCTTGTGCGTTTCATGCTGAAAACATTTTGATCAGATTAGGAAGTTTATTATGGTTGTTTAACTTGGTGATTGACCTTAAGTAATGCGTGCTTATTCTGATTTGTAATTGTGTTAGTTTAGTAACACTCTTTGAAGTGGTATACATATAGAATCTTTATTGTGTTTGCTTATTATTGTTGCAGTAACTTTCTTGAAAATGGACAGTGGACTTATGACACCTATTATCTTATGAACTTAATCAAAGGCTACTTTTTGAAGAGAAAAGTAAACATGTTTTCAGTTAACAGCCTATTTTCACACATAAGAGACATGTAAAAAGCATTCAAGCCTTAATTCCAAAGTATTAAGGCAATATCACAGGTTGGACCAAAATTAAAACTAAAAGGCAAAATTAAAACTTGTGACATGTTGGTTGTTGTTTGCTTAGGTTTTGAAGAGTAATCACGAGCGTTTTCGCAACATTTTTGTTAGCGATGTACATTATGACCGAGGTTAGTATTAAGTCAATTATAAGGCAATATCAGCACAGTTTAGCCCATAATCAAACTATAAGGCAAATTAACAAAATACTTGTGACAATGACACAACATGGTTGTTGTTTGTTTGAAGAGTAAGGATCAGGAGTGTTTTCACATTTTCTTTGCTGTCACCACATTTGACTTTGGAATAAAAAACCATCGTGTTTCTGCAACAATTTGTTTTCCGTTAGCTATCGCCTAAGTTGAAAACACAACTGACTAGTTTCAGGGACCAAATATCAACTTTTTAAGTACAGGTACCAGAGTTGTAACTTTCTAAAAAATGGTTCTGAACATATTCAGTAACCACATCACTGAAGATCAAGATTCAAGATTTAAACTTTTACACTTCAATTAAATACCCAAATTAGGGCTCCAATTTCATTCACTAGCAATTAGTACATTTTAGTCAAATTAGTTTCTGGGTTTTGTTCTTAGTGAAATTTAGGATCTGGGTTTTGTTTAAATACTGTTAATTTCTTGTTAATGATTTGATTTTGATCTATTAGTTAAAAAAATTAGGGTTTTAGTTAAAGTTGATTACTTTATAGTGAAATTGGGGATTTGGGTTTTATTTGATCAAGTTTTAATGGCACCAAAGAGAAGCTTTTATCCCATCTTTCTGATAGTATCTCTTTCGGCTCTTTTTGTTTTCTCGGTTTATCGTTCTTCGTCGATTTCGCTTTCTTCGTCACCTCCCATTACTCATTTCCCACTCCCAATCCAAAAGTCGCTCACTTTGCAAAAAAAACCTAATTTTTCGTTCACTATCAAAGTACTAACTTACGACCGCCTGGCTTCACTCACACGTTGCTTAAAGTCTTTATCCACAGCTCATTATGATAATGAGAAGGTGAATTTGCATATATATGTGGATCATTTTAAGGTGTTGGATCAAACAGGTGAGGATTTGGATAAGAAGTTAAATGAGAGTAGGATGATACTTGATTTTGTTGACGGGTTTGAGTGGAGGTATGGTGAGAAGATGGTGCATTATAGGACTGCGAATGTGGGGTTGCAGGCACAGTGGTTGGAAGTGTGGTGGCCTAGTTCGGATGATGAGTTTGCGTTT
The DNA here is from genome assembly GCA_021014915.2 of Artemisia tridentata subsp. tridentata. Classification (NCBI taxonomy): domain Eukaryota; kingdom Viridiplantae; phylum Streptophyta; class Magnoliopsida; order Asterales; family Asteraceae; genus Artemisia; species Artemisia tridentata. The sequence goes on from CP139505.1 coordinate 151,068,460, forward strand.
GTGGTTGAAGATGATATTGAGTTGTCGCCGTTGTTTTATAGGTTTCTTAAGGGGTTGATTGTTGAGTATTATTATAATGCGTCGAATTATAGTCCTTGGGTGTATGGAGCGTCTTTACAACGGCCGAGGTTTGTGCCAGGTATTATTTTGTTCCCATGTTCTCTCGATCTTGTAGAATATGTTCGTCTATAGTATTCTGAGTTGTACTAAATACTATTGGTTAGCTTATACTATGGAATACATTTGCTTGATAACAAGATACATTAGCTCCACTCAAACCCGATAACAAGTAACTACCTTTCTACCTTCCATAGTTTTGTTGACAAGGTTTACTGACATGGGAAAACTTACGGGGAGCCAATGTATGCACATGGATACCTAAAAGAAAGGATTTTTGTAGCATATAAAGTTAAACGCCCTCTCTTATAATGTGATACCCTTCCCTTGGTAAAAAAATCTTGGATCGACCAGAGTTTACTGATGCTTCTTTCCAGTGTTGGAGGCTATGATTTGATAGAGCGTTCTACTTGGTACAGATGCAATAGATTCAGGGCTTTCCCCAGATTCATTCTTAGTGGACCTTATCTGCTGGTATTGCATAATATGTACATATAAGTTTATATCTAGAGAAGTCAATGAACCTGCAATTGTTGCGCACAAGCCTTATTTTGGCTTTTGGTCGTAAGTTGACTGGTGTTTAACTTATGTTACACTTGCACCTATTAAAATTTTTACATGCAACCTTATAAGCACACCAAATTCCATGGGCTAAAACTAGAACAATGATGGTATATAGTTTGGAACAAATTTAGTTATGATTATGAGTTTTGAAAGTCATAAGTTTGACCTCAAAAGTCAACACACACACACATTTTCCTTTGGGATGCAAAGAGTTGTATGTGTCTAGAGGTTGATTATTTCGCTAGATAGGTATTTAGGTATAATGATAAAAAAACATTTTGTGTATGTATAGATAATTAAATTTGAGTTTAAGAAAAGTGAATTGTTTTATGCCACACACAATAACACTCATAATTCTGTTTACATGTTTGAGTTCTGCTTCTAAACAAAATCAAAATTTGTCTGAAATGACCGTCCCTGTTTTGAAATTAAAAGATGAATTTGTATGTGAATAAATAGAAATTGTGCTTTACTGCTTCGCTGTATTTGAAACTCAATCCCATTATAGTCGTATAGACTGTGAACATGTAAACTATTTAGCTATTTTTTGGAATGTCTGTCATCTACGTATTTTTTCTGTGAATTTATAAACTATTTTAGCTCTAGCTTTAAGCTTAATCAGATTTTGATGTCAGGTAAACATGGGAACAAAATACAATTAAACGACGAGACACAAGTTTTCTTGTATCAGTTGGTTGGTACCTGGGGTCAACTTTTGTTTCCAAGACCCTGGAAGGAGTTCCGTTTGTGGTATGACACACATAAGACCAAAGGCATGAAGCCGATTCTTGATGGCATGGTAACATATTTTGTAACTTGAGTATTCTATTTACTTAAACAATAATGGAACTGTATTTTGTCGTCTCATTGACTTCCATTTTGATAATCTGTTGCATAGGTGACAACTGGGTGGTATAAAAAGATGGGGGACAGGATATGGACTCCTTGGTTTATAAAATTCATTCATGCTCGAGGCTACTTTAACTTGTACTCACATTTCTCACACGAGACAGCACTTAGTGTCTCTCATAGGGACGCTGGTGTTAACTATGGGAAAACAGCAGGGCCTGACTCCATTCTGATTCAAGAAAGTTCTCCCGAGAGCAATTTTTTGAAATTGGAGCCTTTGAGTAATCTCAAGTGGTATGATTTCTGTTTCCGAGAAGTACTTCCTGGTAGAGTCGTGAATAGTGTCAATGAACTTGAGACCGTTTTGAAATCGGCTCAAAAGGCGAATGCTTTAGTGCTTGTGAGCATATATAGATCACCAGAGGCGTTCATTCGAAACTTGTTGTGTCATTTTGAGAGACTCAATGTTCGGAACTACATCTTGATGGGTTCCGACTACTCTAATTCCTTGCTGGATCTTTCAAGACGTGGGCATCCCGTGATCAATGTGGATAGATTGTTTGACAGCATTGAGGAATTTAAATTGATTAGTTTTAGAAAGGAGATTGCCGTGAAGGCGTATGTAACTAAGAAAGCATTGGAAATGAAGTATGACACATGGGTTTTAGATCACGGCATGATTCCAGTCAAAGCTGAGTTTTTTCTTAACTCGGTCAAACTTGATTCCGCAGTTGACTTTTATGTTGGGGAGAGACTTGGACTTTTGTTTGCCAGGAGTTCAGGATCAGGGATTTGGACTAATCATTTTGTGAATGAGATTGCACGAATGCCTGAATCTAATTTGAGTAATGATGAGGTTGGATTTGGGTTTTGGGCAGGAAAGTTATTGGAGAAGAAGGGTGTTAAGTTACAAAGGGTCAACGAGGCAAGGTTCGGTGTTGAAATTGACACGAGTGACGATAGTGGAACCTCAGTGAAGAATGACACGAAGCTTGCATTTTGGTCTTCTAATATGGGTTCGGATTTAGTTCAAAGTAGACTGGAAAGATTAGGTTTGTGGATTATAGATACCGAATCCATTTGTATGGCTGTTATTTGTCACCCATCATAGCATTTGGCGTTTCATATATTTACATGACAAATTATTTGTAAAATCCGAAGTTACACAGATTTATCCAGTTTTGTAAGCGTTATCAGTAGCAGTGTATTGACAAATAATGCTATCTCAGTTGTTTAACGATCAATCAGTGAGTATTAGAAGCTAAAAAGATCGTTCGAGATACTGCTTTGTAGAATACCAAAATATAGTAAGTTGAGGTAGTTTTAACCGACAATAGTTATGTGATCTTAAATAGCTAGAATTTTATAAACTACTTTAAGACACTGAAGTTAGTGTTCTGCATTTGTTTATATATCAGTTAAAAGTCTAGTATTCAACTAATTCTTTGACTGCTAATCAGATGCCCAAGTTGTTACATATGTTGTAAAGAAAGATAAATAGGTGTTTCCCTAAGATAATCAGTTTTATTGCCGCTGACATTTCGCTAATTCTGACGCGAAAATTACTACAGTACCCATTTTCATGTCAACTTTTCTTGCAGTGCCCCAACTTTTTACGATATTCAAAAATACCCATCCATCTCGCGTAATTATGTACGTGTGCATACGCGTGATGTAGTGTCAAGATTTTAGTGGTCGAAAACAAAAAAATAAAATAAAAAAAATAACATCACGCGTAAAATGATACGTGGGACGCTAGATGCATTAAAAAAAACGTTTTTATTTATTTTAGAAGCATCACGCGTAAAATGATACGCTAGACGCTAGATGCAATGGAAACGTGGGACCCATTCTCAATTGTTTATAGTTATTTTGACATTCCACATTTCGAAAAATCCGCCTAACAAAAGAAGTCAAAGATGTTTTAGTTACTGCAACAGCATGAGTGTGCATTAAATATGAGTGTGCATGAAAACGAAAACAGTGTAAAACATTTATTGATCACGCGTAAATTTATGCATGCATACTGAACATTAATTGATCACGCGTAAGTTTATACGTGTAATGTGCATTGGGAAGGAACAAATAACCTGCAAAGCCTATAAACCCTACCGGAAAATACTGTTGAAATGACGGTTGCATGCAAGAATCCGACCTTTTTCAGTCCATGCTTAAATCAGACATATTCAATGCATTAAGAATCACTTTAAAAACGATTCATCACCTCATTGTAAATTCCATGCATACCATTGGTCATACCTTCATACCATTGATCGGATATATTGAAGTTGAGTAAAAAAAAATAACGAACTTCATCGCCTTTAAAAACCATTCATCATACCTTCAAGCTTTAAAAACCATTCATCATACCTTAAAATTATAAATCAAACCACCATTCATCATACCTTCAAATTATAAATCATACAACGGTTTGAAGTTGATTAAAAAAAAAAAACGCATTGTCAATCTTTAAAAAAAAAAAAAAAAAGAGCTGTTGGTGGTGGTGCTAAAAGAACCGGCTGTTGGTGGTGTTGTGGTGGTGAAAAAAGCGACTTTTAGTTGATTGTGTGGTGGTGTTGTTGTGGTGATAAAAGCTACGGTGACTTGCTGTTGATGGTGTTGTCGTGGTCTTGTTGTTGTCGTGGTGTTGGTGGTGTTGTGGTTATAAAAAACGTAGGTTGTTGCTGTTGGTGGTTTTGTGTTGTCGTGGTGTTGGCGGTGTTGTGGCTATAAAAACCCTAGGTTGTTGCTGTTAGTGGTGAGGTGACAGGTGGTGATGGTGGTGATTGTGTTAACAATTGTCGGCGGTGAATATGACAGATTATCAGGTATTTCGCAATTTTTTTATTTTATTTTTATTTTTTTATTATTATTATTTTTTTTTACACGTATTGTTTATATATTTTGTAATATATATTTATATGTTTTTGTTATTTTAGGATTATGCGGCGGAAGTTAATTGTAGGAGTAGGTTGACATTAATTAGTGATATTAGTAAACGGATCGCGAACACCCCTAGGGAACAATTATTTAGGCAAACATGTTTTGGTTGGTTGTTAGATATACCAAAAATGCAAGAGAGTTGTGTGTTGGTACATTATTTTATATGCCACCAAGTGCCGTGTGATGAGGGTGACTCAGACATTGTTCCTTTGAGATATCGTGTACGTGATCTTTCTCGGGTAGGTGAGGTCGAGATTAAGTTTGGTAGAGAGGAATTCTGTCTAGTTACGAGTTTAAGGTTTGGGAGAGATTTTAGAGATCGTTATCTAGATGGACCTATGCCGTTTAGGAGACGATTGTTCCCCTCGTCACTTGATTCACGAAAAATAAAAGTTGGTATGTTGTTAAATAAAATAAAAAGTGAAGAGTTTCGTAAGTTAAGTGATGTAGATGCCGTTCGCCTTTGTTTGATATGCGTGTTGCTGTTGGTGTTAAAAGGGACTGAGGTTAGGAAAGTAGTTGATGATTTTTTATTTAGGTTAGTTGAGGATTTAGATGGTTGGATTATCCGTGGTGGTCGTATGTATGGCCAAACTTGTACAAAAATATAAAGGATGCAGCAGTTGAGCGTAGGGCAAAGCATTTTGCCGATGGGAGGGATCATGATACAATTCCTAGATACTCGTTGAATGGATTTATATGGGCCTTCAAGGTATGTCATATATAAATTTGTAAACTTCATGTATATGTATCCCGTTAACATTTTTTAAAAATAATTACCTTTTTTGTAGAAGTGGATATTGGAGACGTTCCCGCATGGTGCAGCCCCTTCCTATTTTTATCGTCAACAGTTGTATCCCCGATCAATTGCCTGGGGTTATAGAAACGTGGTCACTAGGGATGGTCTACACAGGATTCTGGATGGCCAATTGCGTGTGAGTTTGAGATATGCACTAAATTTATTACGATATGATTATAATATTGTGTGTTTTTTTTTAATGTTGTATATATTGTGCATTTTTTTATAAGGTAAATCGACCTTTGACGAGGCTTACACCGGATGACTTTGAGCAACAAACCGAGTGGTGGGTTCAAAGTAGAGCGTTTTTCGATGGGAATCCGCCCCCCTCCAGTGATACAGCCTCCGGTAAACCGACCTATGCGCGAAGATATTCCCCCCTAGTGTTTAAGAAGATGGAAGAACATGAAGCGAGGTTACAGGATCTTGACTTGCAGGTCAAAAAAATACACGAGGAATATGGGGTAAATAGTTTATGTAAACTTATTGAGGTTTTGTATAAACATTAATTATTACTTGTTAATCGTTTGATTAAAAAATTTAATGCAGCAATTCCGATTTGTGAATAAACCACAACCACATAGAGAATCAAGCTTTGTCGGTGGTGAAAATGTTGGTTTTAGTGACTTTAGTGTTATGCAAAACACTTAGGTATATTTACGTGCTTTTATGTTTCTTATATTTACATTTGTTGGTTGGTTACTCACTCTACGTTTTAATTTTACATTTAGGGATTACAACGGCCCGGCCGTCCATTTGGTGTGGCACCGAACGAGTCTTTTTTTGAAGGTCTTCCTTTACCTACACCGGCGGTGACGTCCACGTATCCAACATGGTTTCCATCCAACGAACATACCGCTACCCGTACGCAAATTGGGTTCCGCGCGTTTGCCACACCAGTTTATGACCAGGCAGGTCCATCTCACGCCCCTGACGTTGGTGTTGAGAACCGGGTAACATATTCATTATCTAAAATAAATAACGATTATTATTGTGTACTAGTAATTATATTGATGTTAAATTTTTTATTGTTTATTCTTTTTTAAGAATGTGATGGAGCGACCAATGAGGGATTGTCTCCCCGGTAAATATCAGCAGTACCCTTATACCGAACAGGGACCTACGACTATCCTCCCTAAGAAACGTGCGGGTAAGAGTAAACGGAATAAGGGTACCTCGAACATTCAACCGTTTAAGTTAGGAGAAGAAGCGGCTGACGAGGATGCAGAGGTGGATGATGTTACCTTTGTTGGTTCTGGTTATTCGGCACCTTTAGTAATTGATAATGTTGACCCCAATAAGGTAACACTAAAAGATGTTTTAAATTTATTAGCATGAATGTTCTAATTAACATAGTTGTAATGATATTGTATTTTATTTGTTGTTTGAGGTAGAGCGTGTGAAATATGTTGGACTTGAGCAGTTCCTTATAGACCCAACTCCCTTATACCTTGACTGCTATCCGAAGGGTTGGGAAGCACAACTGAACTTCTTTCAGGAACTAGTTCCGCATTTATACAAGAAGGGTACTGATCCAGGACCAGCCGATAAAATTAGTTGGCTGTCCGACGATGTAAGTTTATTGTTACATATTTTGAAAGGTTTAGATTATTTTATTTTCAAGAACGTAAAATGATTCAATATAATCTTATAAATCAGCAAATGAATTGTTGGGTGGAGATACTAATAAGAAATAGGCCACCTCAAGCGGAATGGACTCTTGCGAAGGCATGGACAGCATCGACTTACCCCTCCGAAAAAGGTTTTGTACCATTGCTTTCGATGGAGCGTTCGATTAGGGGAACAATGGATGGTACCACGCGTCCGTACCCGTCATGGGATGATGTCACCTGGGTAAGTAAATGTCTTTCCATGTATATTAGCTATGTATAAAACTACTCACTACTAATTTATTTAATTGTGTATATTTATATAAATTTTCAATGTAGGTGTTGATGCCGATGAATGCTGGAGGGAATCATTGGGTAACTGTAATTATTGACCTAAGGATATCCACTTTTTTGGTTCTGGACTCCATGCATAGCAGTGATCGTTGTGAAGATCTGAGAAAATATGTACGAAAATAGACTGCAGTTCTCAACACTTGTTTAGAAAAGTTGGGACATTTTAGAAGAACACAACGGCCACACTACAATTTTGATTTTTACTACAACACCCAGAGTTATCCGATCCCACAGCAACAAAATTTCTCAGATTGTGGAGTCATCACTTGTTGGCTCATACATCAGTTTGTTTCAGGGAAGTTTCCACCACAATGGGATCCTTATGATGTGGCAGGCTTTTTCCGAAATGTTAGGTATATCATGGCCACGATGTTTTACGCATGTCGTTGTGAGGATACTAGTATTTGTGGCTATGATTAACTAAGATCATTCTTGAAGTTGTATATATTTTATTTTACCATTCATTTTTCTTGAAGTTGTATATATTTGAAGTTGAAACATTACAAAAAACTAGCTTGTGTTTGTATTTATTATACTAATAATGTAGATGGACAAAAGAGTGTTGGAATGTAGACCCAATTCAACTCGAGGTGAAACATAATCGAAATCAACCCATTAACAAGTACATAGTTCCAAATTGCCACTTAAAACAGTAAATAACAATTGCTCAAAGAAAAGAAAAAAAATAAAACATAACTACATACCAAACGACCTCCAACAATATCATAGTGAGCATAGTGTGGCATATTGTAGCATACATGACACATAATTAATAATAGAAACGAGGCTTCCATATCGCTTTATGACGTTCATCTGCTTTAGCATCCTCATTCTCAAAGTGTTCTTGTTCCGCCCATTCAACTATTTGATCAAAAGTGTAATCTGATTGTGCCATATTCTTTTTTCCATCTTCGTTGTCACTTGTGTAGTCTGTTATCACATGATCCATCATTTCAGCCAAGGTAGCATTTGGGCATATATGTTTTGCAATAATAAAATCGACACTGCCATGGTCAATGTAAATCTCCAACTGGCCTTGTGCTGCTGAAATGTCAAACATCACATGCATATCGTAGTTGTTTCTTAGTTTGACGGTGATTGAAAACCCAGTGTGTGGTACTTTATAATAAAGAGCATGAATCTTCCTATCAAGAATGTTAAACAAATATTGCTTCAGCTCTTCCAACTTCATTCTTGGAATATTGATGTTCATCTTCCAACCGTTTACATACTTCGGTTTTCCGTCATTGCAAACCAATTGACCATTATTGTGAACAAGAAAATTGAAAACGGTTTGTGTATACGGTTTAGTAGGTTTTCTTTTTTTCTTGATCTCAAGTTTAAACCGGACACGCTCTTCACGCTTGTTTCTTCTCTGAACCATTTGATGTAGATACCGGACACGCTCTTCACGTTTTAATTTTGTTTCTTCTGAAATCACACCAGCAAATGATTCTTCCAAAGAACCATCATCTGGAATCAAAACTATGCTTAGATCTATAGGATGATCAGAAACGAAAATTTGGAGATTCCCAGCAACTCTTGCGACGTCATACATAACATCAATATCATAATCGTTGTTAATTGCTTTCTTACCCTGTAACGTGTTGTTTTGTGGCAATGCGTAATATAGACAGTGGACCCATGTAGGTAATTTTCTGTTGAGATAGGTAAGCATATCATGAAAATTAATTTCTGGAACAATAATATTCATGTGTGAACCATCTTGATATATTAATGAGTTAAGTATAAACTTTCCGTTGTAGTTGATAGTGAATGCGAAATTAGGGTTGTTAGATGTTGACATTTGGTGAATAAAAGAAGGAAGAAGTGAATTTGATTCATTGAAACCACCAAGTTGTATATATATATATATATATATATATATATATATATATATATATATATATATATATATATATATATATATATATATATATATATATATATAATTCTGATCGGGTAGGTGAGCATTCATTCCGTTGTCATAATAGGTGAATGAATAATCAAATCAATATTTTATTTATTTTCATGAAGGACACTAATGTGTTATCAAATCAACAGCTGTTGTTGACAAACATACTTGCATTACAAATGAAATTTATTACAAGATACATAACGTATGTTACAAATTAACTATAATTACAGGAAAATACATAACAAAATAGAACTAACTTGTTAAAAACCGAAGAAATTAAACCAACTATTATTAGATTCATGAGTGTTTTGATCATTTAGATGTTGAGAGGCGTATGGTTGGGAGTCGTATAGTTCATAGCCTTGAGACTGGTTATAATGAGCATTTTTTTCATGACTTGCCTCACCTTGTTCATATGGTTGCGGTTTGTATGTGTTATGTTCAAATACTTGCGATGGGTGTGTCATAAGTAGGAAAGTTGTAATGATGTGTTTCACTCGGTTATGCGTCGAACGTAGGGGGACTTTCATGTTGCTCGTTCACTGTTTTATTTTTTTTTGGGTATTGTTTTTTTTTTGTTTGACAGTGGATCAGGGATGACTGGGTTTTTGCATTGATAAGATTTATGGCCCGCTTGACCACACCTACTGCAATGTTGTACTCGTGGTTCCTCACCCTGAGATGGTATACGGTCAGTATTTTTTGGCCGACCGGCTTGTGGGTTGTCCATTCACGAAGGAGTGATGGGTTGTATATGCGTTGGATACTCCCATTCGTGAAAGTCTCCAACAAAATTAACCGGCTCTGCGTATGTCGCTTGGTATTTTGGTTTTTTAAACCAATCTTGTACGTATTCCACACAATCTGTTAGACCTAAGAACCTAGTAACAACAATAACATGACCACAAGGTATCCCAGAAAGCTGCCATTTGCGGCAGTCGCATGACATGGTCGGTAAGTTGACTTCACGATTGTATCGGCCATCGTAAACCTGGAACCGATCTTGGTTAATCCCGTATACATTCCAGGATGCGCTTTTGATTTTTCTCTTTTCCACCTTATGGGCAGCCCAATCTGTTATTTCATACTTCATTTTCGCTACATAAACACATACACAAAAAACAGTGACTTTATATTAGAGAAAATCATTTAAAAAATATGTATTTTCTTTTGGAAGATAAATACCAGCAACTTCTCGCCGTTTAAAATACCAATCTTGAACCATTTTTCGATATTGCTCGGTCAACATTGTGATTGGCAGCTTCTTTGATTTGACAGTACAAGCATTAACAGACTCAACGCTGTTAGATGTACAATAATTGTAACGAGTGCGTGGGGAATATGCTCTGGACCATCTTCGCACATCTGCTTCAACTAGCTTGTTGTACGCCTCAGGCTTAATAGCATTCAGTATTTCCATCTTACTATCAAATTCCTCAGGTGTATACGCTTTGCATATGCTCCAATATAGCCCCTTGTTTTTTTTTTTTTTTTTTTTTCAAAGAAAGGTTCATCATTAGATGACGACAACATATACTATGAAACGCCAACGGGTATTCATTGCGTACTACTAACGCGATAGCAGGATGCTGATGAAGCGAAAAGTGTACCGCTTTTAAGGGGTCATTTAAGCCTTAAATCGTATTTATTTGATCAAATATCGCCCTAAATCGTTCCTTTTGTCATTTTAAGTACTTTTGAGGAGAAATCTGGAAAAGGAGGCATTTTGGACGTTTTTGGAGCATAAAAGTGAAGAAAACGACAAAGTCTCAAAAATCGGCTGAAAGTTACCTTTGACGGCGTCAGGATTTACTCCAGACGGCGTCATGGCTTGGCAAGAAAAGGTGGATGTGAAATTTACTCATGATAAGCCAGTGAAAATTGCATGTGAATTCTGACGGCGTCACGCTTTAACCCGATCAAGGGCGTCACGGCTTAATTCAAAGAGGGACGGCGTCACGTTCAAGGTCTGACGGCGTCAAGCCTTGATAAGCCAGAACGGATTTTGGAGAGCTAAAGAGGGACGGGGTCAAGAAGGTCATCCGGGAACCCTAGAAGCGGCGAGGTGACGGCGTCACACTCCATAACGTGACGCCGTCAGATGTAAAAATCTATATATAGTTTTGCAATTCTTTGTCATAAGTGTGGAACTTAGTGTGGAATTTTTGGGAGAAAACCCTAAGACGATTTTAGCATCTTTTTCAAGGCTTTTTGCCTTGAGATCTTCCATGTTATATTGAAGATAAGTTATCAATTAATCATTCAATATGTCTATGTGTTGTTTGATTCTATCTTATTCTTGTCTTTTGATTAACATGTTAGGCTAGATTTATCTTGTGTTTGCTTAGATCTAATGAAACCTAGCTATTGATTATTGGTTATTAGTGTGTTATTAGTTGTATTGGATGATTGTTTATCTATGTTAGGCTTAAGAAAACTGGCTAACTTCCTATTCGGTAACTTGCTTGAACGTCTTAAGAAACATGAACCAAATGCGTACTAAAGGTTTTTATGGTTGTATTTAATGCACAAGCGAATTCTAGTGATCCCATGTTAGGAGCTTCCTAGCCGGCTCGACATAGGAGTGAAGTAGGAGCTTGTAGAGTTGGGGAAGTACGTACGCCACCCTACGATTGGTATTAAGGAATACACCCGTCATCCACGCAACTAATACACACTAATCAACCGGTAAAAGATAGTTAGGGAGTAAGGAAATCTAAGTAAACACATTTCTCTACACATAAGTTTTCACCAACTTTTTATTTTCAGTTATTTATTTTATTTGCATTCGTAGTAATTTGGGTTAGTTGACTAGCAACTAATTCCGCCCACTCTTTCAAACCCGAGATTTTACTTGCTTTCATAAAAAATATAAAAACATAAAAAAGAATCTTCCTCAACCCTTAGACCTATTAGAGTAGTCTTTCATACCTAACGAACACTATTCCCTGTGGAGAACGATCAATCCCCCGTACTTACCACTACACTATACTACATCGGTCAGGTACACTGCCTGGTGGGGTTGTAAGCCTCTTGAGATCCCTCGAGAGGTAAAACCTGTTGTAAGGTTGCAAAACCACGCATCAAGTTTTTGGCGCCGCTGCCGGGGAATAGTTATTGTTTAGGTTGAATTTTTATTTTATTAGGTCTACTCACTAGATTCCTTTCTAGTGAGATTTTTATTTTATTTTTATAGTTCTTCTTTAGTCTATCTTATTTCTTTGTTTGTTTGTTCGTAATTTCCATTTACTCTTCCGTTCACCATTATGGAGAACGCGAATCCACCATACCACCAACCACGTAATTCACCCACTCCATATGACATCTTGATGTTTAAACAACATAAAGATGAACCTCTTTATGATGCATGGACTCGTTTTAAATATTTACTCCAAAAAGTCTCTCATCATAACTTCGATTTTTGGTCCCTAACTCAAATCTTTTATAATCATGTCGACCGACATGCCCAAAGGGACATTTACCATATTGCCGGCAGGGATATTAGGGAATTAAGTGCTGAGAAAGCATGGGAAGCTATTGAGAATTGTGCCCAATATTATTATATGGTAGACAACCCAACAAACATTAATACAAGTCAATTGACCACAAATTTCAAGGATCATGAAACAAGTTTGTTTGGGGATGAGGGTAGAGTTGAGCCACCTAGCTGCATGTCATGGTTAGGCACTACCATAGTACAAGATGAACACTTAGGTGATCTTGATAAGATGGACGATAGAGTAGAAAATCTAAGACCACCAAGTACCCCACAAGTCCTACCATCATTTGAGGCACATACACCGCCCGTGACTTACCCGAAAGAAGTAGAAGAGACTATAGGAACCCCAATAGAGGTAGAACCTTTGAACCAAACACAACTAGAGGATATAGGTTTGAATGCTTTTAGTGATCACAACCTTACTCTTAGTTCTATGGAAGTTCCTAGTTTTGATGAACCAGAGCCTCAACCAAAACCGTTACCTAATCTTCCATCTTTAGATGTGAATTTAGGAATTAAAAAAGGTCCCGATCCACCCATCAAACCATATAGTCCGGGTAGTTTTACGTTGGAGGTAGTAGACTCTAAGCCTTGTAGAGAGGAAGCCAATATAGGAGTGAAACATAACCTTACATACTTACATCACCCATTCATGATTGATCACAAGAAACATTATGGGTTTAAACCGGGTTTATTAGGTCAAGATGGATTCCCAACTAGGAGTCTCTCGAAGTTGATAGAAGATGATCCCTTTTTAGGAGGAAACTCAAAATCACCCATTGACCAAAGTGAACTAGGCAAGGTTATGATGAAAGGAGCACACCCCTTTGAGCATATAATTCATCCACCACTCTTTCCTCACGTGGCATACTCCTACCGAGCTGGTGTGTATCGCTACTTTCACCCGCACTTAATCCTAAGTGTAGGGAAAACCTCCCCTATTTTTGTTAAATAAGGGTAGAGTCAGGCTCGTGACTCGAACAAAAACAAGCGCTTATTGGGAGGCAACCCAAGCTTTATTTGCTTTATTTGTTTGATTGTTTGTTTATTTAATTTTATTTGTTTCCGTATGCATTTCTTATTCTTTTTGTTTGCTGTTCATGTCTCAAATATAAATTGTGAGAATGCTTTATTTTGTTTTTAACTTCGTCTTAACTACATATAAAGGTATTTTGCAAAAGATAAGTGTAAGGGAAATTTAAATCTGTTTTAAAGAACAAGATTGAACATGAACGATAACAATGAGATATAAGCATGCATATTAGTATTTGTTTGAGTCAAATGCTTGTATCGAGTCATAATGAAGTTTTGCAGGAATTCCAGGAAGTAAGGTATAGGTTTTTTTCCAAAATTTTTCCGGAAACGTAACATGAGAATTCTGTCAGATCATTTCTGACGGCGTCAGGAGTTACAACCTGACGGCGTCAGATTTAATTTTCAGAAATTTTTGAAAGTTTTGTTTTCATAAAAAGTTTTTATTAAATCTATAACTTATAATCTCCAGGAATCTGCAAAATTATCATTCCACAAGCATTATATCCTTATATATAGATTTATCCCGCCGATGTTATGCAGGTTTTCGTGTTTGTTTTCTCAGGTTTAACAGGTTATTTTGGACAAGGAAATGTTTTTGGATCAAGCTTTTGGCGATGCATTAGTCATGGAGCTTCAACATTACCTTGGAAGAAGATTTAACCATGTAACTTCATTATCCACCGAGCGAATCAGGGGAGTATTTGATTTCAATCTTTTACTTTTTGCTTTTACATCTTGTTATTTGAACATTGGGGACAATGTTCATCTTAAGTGTAAGGGGGGGGGGTAAAAATACGATTTTAGAGAATACAATTACGCTTGATTTTTGTTTGTTTAATAGTTGATGTGTAATAAAACTGAGAGAAATACCTGTTAAGGCAATTTTAGTGCCAAATTTAAAATTTTTTACAACATATAGGAGTGAAACTTTGGTCTTAATGAGCGTCTCATGGATAGGAGTTATATGACTAGCACAAAACCGTACCACTAAAAAATTTTCCACCCCCAAATATGTGAGGTTCGCCCCTAGAATTGGTAGGAAAAGCATTTATGCTATGATGTGTGTACCGGTAGCATTTAGATTCTAGAACTTGCGTTAGGACCATTCCGAGGCCACAAGTGAGACTACATTCGTGTAGTTAGATTTACTACATGATAAGAGGCATTAGGATTAACCCATTGTTTTACACCTGTGTTTTTGTTATAATTACATTGGCTACATTGGTCAAGTAATTCTCCCACACCCTTTGCGTTGTACTCATTTTTAGTACACGATACCCCTAGTACACTCCTCAGAGCCTATCTTTTCGTTTCGACCTTTAAGCATTTTACTTAAAGGAAGAATTTGTTTACACCCCACTTAAATGTACACCCAAATCGCCTTAGCCTACCTTGTATGCACTCATTTTTAGTGCATTATTGTGACAACATTTGTTTAAACCCAAGTTAATTATCTAATTGATTACATGGTTGCTAAGTCGAGTCATATCCTTGTACATATTGTTTTGGGACGATTGGGACTCATGGGTAAAGTACTAGTGTAATGGAGTAATGGGGAAGAACATCATTCATTACCCCCATATGTGCTAAATATTTTAAAAGTACTCCAAGTTTTTCAATTATCTTAATTCGAGTCATTAGAATAGTTATTTGTAAAGTTATGTAAAAGTTCAAGTGTAAGGGGAATGCAATGCCCCTATGATGTATTATTTTGGATGGTAGGGCAAAAAAAAAAAAAAAAAAAAAAAAAAAAAATCGAAAAAATCAAGAAAAATACAAAAAAATGAGAAAAATAAAAAAATAAAAAAACATACGGACTACCATCCCGTTTCATTTTATGTTTATTTTATGTTTTTGTTATTCTATTTTTAGCTTAAGATTGAGTCGAGTCTTCGCTTAGCAACATTGTATAGTACATGTAATTGATCAAGATCTTTAACTCGCCACCAGTAAAACATCCTTTATCCAACAAAACCGTGTTTTCCTTTTCCCTACACCTAACGTTATAACCCATGTAAAAGCCCTCTTTGATAGTTTATCTTAGGTGCTTACGCCTAGTGGAGGAGGTTTTCGATCCTTTCCCAAGCCTATGGTAATCTATTTGCTATGACAGGTAGTGAGAGATATTATCCGTTTCCATTTATGAGATTTATTTTGATGACACTTGAGAGATGTGAGTATCTAAACACTACTTGTGAGGTGCTAGTTTATAATCTCCGTGCTTATTATGATTAAAGTGGAACGATTATTTGTTGCAATTACTTTTATATTAGCGTTAAATGACCCTAACTTGTATTTTGATTAGAATAAAAGCGCATTTGCTTGAGGACAAGCAAATCTCAAGTGTAAGGGTATTTGATGAAGCGAAAAGTGTACCGCTTTTAAGGGGTCATTTAAGCCTTAAATCGTATTTATTTGATCAAATATCGCCCTAAATCGTTCCTTTTGTCATTTTAAGTACTTTTGAGGAGAAATCTGGAAAAGGAGGCATTTTGGACGTTTTTGGAGCATAAAAGTGAAGAAAACGACAAAGTCTCAAAAATCGGCTGAAAGTTACCTTTGACGGCGTCAGGATTTACTCCAGACGGCGTCATGGCTTGGCAAGAAAAGGTGGATGTGAAATTTACTCATGATAAGCCAGTGAAAATTGCATGTGAATTCTGACGGCGTCACGCTTTAACCCGATCAAGGGCGTCACGGCTTAATTCAAAGAGGGACGGCGTCACGTTCAAGGTCTGACGGCGTCAAGCCTTGATAAGCCAGAACGGATTTTGGAGAGCTAAAGAGGGACGGGGTCAAGAAGGTCATCCGGGAACCCTAGAAGCGGCGAGGTGACGGCGTCACACTCCATAACGTGACGCCGTCAGATGTAAAAATCTATATATAGTTTTGCAATTCTTTGTCATAAGTGTGGAACTTAGTGTGGAATTTTTGGGAGAAAACCCTAAGACGATTTTAGCATCTTTTTCAAGGCTTTTTGCCTTGAGATCTTCCATGTTACATTGAAGATAAGTTATCAATTAATCATTCAATATGTCTATGTGTTGTTTGATTCTATCTTATTCTTGTCTTTTGATTAACATGTTAGGCTAGATTTATCTTGTGTTTGCTTAGATCTAATGAAACCTAGCTATTGATTATTGGTTATTAGTGTGTTATTAGTTGTATTGGATGATTGTTTATCTATGTTAGGCTTAAGAAAACTGGCTAACTTCCTATTCGGTAACTTGCTTGAACGTCTTAAGAAACATGAACCAAATGCGTACTAAAGGTTTTTATGGTTGTATTTAATGCACAAGCGAATTCTAGTGATCCCATGTTAGGAGCTTCCTAGCCGGCTCGACATAGGAGTGAAGTAGGAGCTTGTAGAGTTGGGGAAGTACGTACGCCACCCCACGATTGGTATTAAGGAATACACCCGTCATCCACGCAACTAATACACACTAATCAACCGGTAAAAGATAGTTAGGGAGTAAGGAAATCTAAGTAAACACATTTCTCTACACATAAGTTTTCACCAACTTTTTATTTTCAGTTATTTATTTTATTTGCATTCGTAGTAATTTGGGTTAGTTGACTAGCAACTAATTCCGCCCACTCTTTCAAACCCGAGATTTTACTTGCTTTCATAAAAAATATAAAAACATAAAAAAGAATCTTCCTCAACCCTTAGACCTATTAGAGTAATCTTTCATACCTAACGAACACTATTCCCTGTGGAGAACGATCAATCCCCCGTACTTACCACTACACTATACTACATCGGTCAGGTACACTGCCTGGTGGGGTTGTAAGCCTCTTGAGATCCCTCGAGAGGTAAAACCTGTTGTAAGGTTGCAAAACCACGCATCAGATGCCTATCAGATATGATAACCAAATCCTCGCTATCGGCTATGCATTCTTTAAGTACTGAAAACCACCAGGACCAACAATCACCAGTCTCCCCTCTGCATATACCGTAAGCAATGGGCACAATTTGGTTGTTTCCATCCATGCCTACAGCTAACAAGTTTGTACCTTTGTATAGACCCTTCAAATGTGCCCCGTCGACTACAAGCAGAGGGCGAAGATTTTGTACGAAAGTTCGAATCTGAAAAATGCCATTTGTAAACAGATTTTAATAACTAAAAGTACAATAACATATCACATTTATTTATTTCAAAAAAATGAGTATAACTTACTGAAACACCAATGGCAACGAATAACATCTCGAAAACTCCTTTTTCATTTGTCTTGATACGTGTGATTGTGCCTGGTTTTTTTTTTGTAGATTGTGACAATAGTACGGTAACATTTCAAACGATTCTTTCGGTGAACCCCTTATCATTTGTAACCCATAATCCTTTCCTCACCATGCTTGTTGGTAAGATATACTTGTTTTATATTGCGCCAACATGTCTTTTTCATATCTTTTGGTTTTAAATCTCGTCTACTATCTTTTAACTTATCACTAAAAATGTGACCAATAGTTTTTTTATTTGCATTTCGATGGTTAGGATATGTTTGAGTTTTGGGACACGTGTGAATATCTTTCACACCTGTAACTACAAACACATCTGTACCTTGAATGCGTTTAGAGTTAATTCTCCATTTGCATTCTGTATAATGAAAGCATTTACAATCAAACCTGTCTGGTTCCGACTTTCGTACTAAAAACTGGTAACCTTCTTCTAAACATTTCAACCTAACTGCAACGTCTATTTTTTCTCTTGACTCAAAAAACTTTTCGACAAAAAAATTAGAATCACTATTGTATTGGTTTGAACTTATTGCTTTGGACTGGTAAAGAGGTGTTTCAGGAATGCCAGGAGTTAATGAAAAAATGTTCTTCCAATCATGGTGAATAGGTTTTGGGTTAACACCAACTCTAAAAAAACCATCATTTTCTTCAACTTCTACATCCTCATCTGCCCCAAATGCAAACGATGATCCTGGTTTTGTGAAATAAGCCTCATCTTTATATCCGGACCCATCATTTTCATAATCATTTGATTTAAAATTTTTAGATGGCCCATCATCAAAAAAAGACTTATTATTATTGAAATTACATGAATTTTCTTGAAAAGCAGAGGAGGCGATGTTTTGGTTAGTTGTTGTTGTTTCAAAAAAATTGTAAAACGTTTGGTTTTCTTGGGTTGACCTAAAACATGTAGTTTCTTCAAATTCTTTCGCTTTAACCACATACAGATGTGGCATTCCTGCATTCGAATAAGCGAAATCAGTAAAAAAAAGTTACGTCATCGTCGTCAATAATATCCATTCGAACGTCAAATGAAGGGTGAGAAAATTTAAAATTCAGCTGAATATTGGGATCCAACTTGAATTTAGAACGTACATAAGCTGAATATTGGGATCCAACTTGAATTTAGAACGCACATAATCAACTAACCATGAGTACGTGATATTAGTATACATAACCACACCTCGTTCAGTATCATCAAAATGTAATATACATTTGAATTTATGTATATCTGAAGTCATTGCTATCTATATCTGATTTTCTGTGTATATGCTATGTTTTGATATGCATCTTTCCTTATATATACATACACTGATGTGACTAATCCATGACAATTCCGTGTACGTGTAATTTTTCACGCGAGATATGACACATATTAGACAACTCTATGACACAGATGTGACAACCCTATGACAATGATGTGACAACTCCATGACAATTCTGTGTACGTGTAATTTTTTACGCGAGATATGACACATATTAGACAACTCTATGACACAGATGTGACAACCCTATGACAATGATTTGACTAATCCATGACAATTCCGTGTACGTGTAATTTTTTACGCGAGATATGACACAGATTAGACTACTCTATGACACAGATTTGACAACCCTATGACAATGATTTGACTAATCCATGACAATTCCGTGTACGTGTAATTTTTAACGCTAGATATGACACAGATTAGACAACTCTATGACACAGCTTTGACAACTCTATGACAATGATTTGACTACTCTATGACAATTCCGTGTACATGTACCTTTTTATGCGAGATATACTCTATTTAAGTTTGGTATTTTTACGCTAATTACACAAAATCTTTTACACCGAAATTGCTTACTAAAAATCATTTACTAATACATTCCTTTACATTTTCAAAAAATTTCGGACAACATACCATTCGACCTTCAAGTTGATATCATGAAGAAACTACCAGCTAAGTCTTTACTACAGTTTCGTACTGTGTCAAAGAGATGGAAGTCTTCCATAGACTTACCAAACTTCATCCGTAGTTACGATTTTTCAGAAACAGATATGTGTTGTTTCAATTTAACATATATGCAAGGTAATGTTGGTTTTATGTTTTCGGTAAATGAAAATTTAACCTTTACGAATCTAAATACAACTTTGAATCTTCCAACTCTTAAGCCAATTGCTACTTCTGAAGGTGTCTGGTGCTTTTCGTATGGTTCAAATATGATGGTTGTTCTTTGGAACCCATCGATAAAAAGATCTGTAGGAATATTCGTCCATACTTTCTTGAATCAACCTGATTCACCAAAAATGGTCATCGGTTTCGGTGTCCGTCCCGACACCTTAGACCCTACCCTTTTAAAGATTAATTACCCGTATTACGGTCAAGGACCATGGTATGTGTCAATTTATACATTGAGTTCCAGATGTTGGAACAATCTTTCAAATGACCGTTTGCCCCGTGAATCAATTAGAATTAAACGGTCTGGTCAAGCAGTAGTGGGTGGTAAAATTTTCTGGGTTGACTCTGAAAAATTTGTTCATAATGATGGTGTTTCGTACAAACGATACATGATTGTTTCTTTTGATTTGGTTACTCACCAATTTCAAGTGCAAGACATACCTGAATTACTAAGATTCATGGTTCCACCATTCTATATATCTCAACTACGAAACTCTCTAGTAGTTTCAGGTAGTTTCCTTGCAGAAGAGTACAAAGTTATGTGCACATGGGAATTACAATTTGATGGTGGTATTGTATCATTATGTTCAGTGCTATTCACCATCCCTTTCCCAATTGACAATGAGGTAAAATTAATTGGATTTACCAAGGATGCGGAACCAATTGTTCAAGCTAAGAGGAACCAACAGATAGCTCACTCACTACAAGTGTACGAGCGAACATCTCAGGAGTTTCTAAACATGGGTATTGAAGCAAATGGTGGTTCATTTTTTATTGGCCCATACAAAGAATCACTAATTCTTCTTGATCAACCAAACAATACCTATATGGTTTAGTTTGTGTCTTTAACATTATCAATGTATGTCTTTTCTAGTTTCTACAACTGTACTAGTTTTTTTTTAAACTAATTAATGCTATTTGTTTGTGTTTTATGTTCTATGTTTTTTATTTATGTCTCCAGTAATGAATTTGCCAATATACATTCTGCTTTATATATTAATACAATGATGTGACAACTCTATGACAATGATGTGACAACTCCATGACAATTCCGTGTACGTGTAATTTTTTACGCGAGATATAACACAGATTAGACAACTCTATGACACCGATTTGACAACTCTATGACAATGATTTGACTACTCAATGACAATTGCGTGTATGTGTATTTCTTTACGCGTGATATGACACAATTTTAACTATAAAAACGCATTCACAATTCGATTTCTCTAAACACATATCTGCATTATCAACATATCTACTCTCTACAAATATTTAACAATTCAGAAAATGTCCCAACAAAACAAAACCGGATACACGAAACGATACCAACATAATGTTGGGGCTTCTTCAACCTCTTCAAACACCCCGGATAGGTTAATACTCGGTCCGGCTGGTATTCTTCAAACGGCTATTCTCCACAAAAATGCGGACATTAGGGAGGGTGGCCCTGAATATTGTGTTGTGCCAACACAAGAGTATGTAAGGAAGATAAATGAAGATGTCGTTGAAGATGATCATTTTACGCGTGGGACATGGCTATGCGCAATTAATAAGCTGCGTAATAGCGAAGGTATCATCGTAACTGGTTGTCTTGGCAATATAAAAAATTGTATCGTAAAAGGGAAACTTGAACTTGTCGTAGCTGTAATCAAGACTTGTACTCCTACCGCACTTGGTGAGCTAATAGTGACACTAAAAGATCCAACGGGGACATTCTCTGGTACAATTCATCACAAAGTCCTTACAGAAGAATCGGGTTACAAAAACTCTATTAAAGTCGGAGCTGTGTTGGTACTTCGTAATATTTCGGTGTTTACCCCATAATCAACACCCTTTGGTCTTAACATTACATTGAGGAACATTGTTGAGGTTTTCGACAAGGATACAGTTTTTATTGGTTGAACCTTTACATATTTATTACCTACGTTTACGTTTAATATTGTCCATGTAATATTTATTTACGTCAACTTCGTCTTTTTTTCTTTGTAGTTGAATAAAACTTTTATGATATATTAATCCTCCTTATTACTCCTTATTAGTAGTAACAATTATGGTATATCAATACTTTTTTTGTTTGTAATGTTTATTTACGCATACAAGTATGCACAAGTTAATGTTTATTTAAAGCGAATTAGGGTTAGGGCTTGTTTTTTTTAGTATCTAGCGAATATACAATAGACTTTTTATATTGCATCTAGCGTCTAGCGTATCATTTTACGCGTGATGCTTCTAAAATAAATAAGAAAAGTTGACATGAAAATGGGTACTGTAGTAATTTTCGCTTCTTTGACACCTAGATAATCAAATAGTTCATGTAAACATTTAGAGCTATTATTCCAAGTCATAATAAGTAGATAACCGGTATCAAAAACACATTGTGGAAGCCGAAATGCTTTAGTGAAAAAAAAAAAAATAATAATAATAATAATAATAATAATAATAATAATAATAATAATAATAATAATAATAATAATAATAATAATAATAATAAAAAAATAAAGAGTTAATTTCATAAATGATCTCTGTGGTCTGTCGGGTTTAACGGATATATTCTCTTTACTTTTTTTTAACGGGTCATCTTCCTGTGGTTGCGACCCATAACGGGTTTGGTCCCTTGACCAAATTTTCCGTTTGTTTGACCGTTAAACTAAGAGGAAATGACATAAATACCCTTAAAAGTAAGGTCCCTGTGGTTTGTAGTGTATAACGAATTTAGTCCCTAATTTTTTTTATTACGTTTTCGTTTGTTTTCATACGTTTTTATCCGTTTTCATCCGTTTTTTATTCGTTTTCGTCCATTTTTCTTACGTGTTAATACGTTTTCGTTCATTTTTATACGTTTTCATCCATATTTATATGTTTTCGTTCGTTCTTGTCTGTTTTTATACGCTTTCATCCGTTTTTTTACGTTTTCGTCCGTTTTTATATGTTTTCATCCGTTTTTATACGTTTTCATACGTTTTCAACAGTTTTTATACGTTTTCATCCGTTTTTTACGTTTTCATCCGTTTTTTACATTTTTTTTACGTTTTCGTCCGTTTTTATATGTTTTCATCCGTTTTTTTTACGTTTTCGTCTGTTTTTATACGTTTTCATTCGTTTTTATATGTTTTCCTCTGTTTTTATACGTTTTCATCCTTTTTTATATGTTTTCATCCGTTTTTTACGTTTTCGTCCGTTTTTATACGTTTACATCCATTTTTTACGTTTTCCTCTATTTTTATACGTTTTCCTCCGTTTATACGTTTTCATCCATTTTTATACGTTTTTGTCCGTTTTTATTCGTTTCCTCCGTTTTTATACGTTTTCCTCCGTTTTTATTCATATTCCTCTGTTTTTATACGTTTTCGTCCGTTTTTATTCGTTTTCCTCCGTTTTTATACGTAAAAAATGGACAAAAAAGTAAAAAACAGACTGTGAAAAACTAGAAGGGGGGTTAAATAGTTTTTAGTGTTTTAAAATTAATTCGCTTTGAATACTTGACGTGATTTCAATTTAAGCTAAACAATCAAACAATATAAGTAAAGAAAGTAAGGAAAGAACAATCAAACCACAACACGGATGTTTATAGTGGTTCGGTCTACAAGGACTCTCTTCCTTGCCCTACTCCATTCCTCGAGCCTCTAACTCGAGAGTTTTTCTTCACTAAGAAACAAGCTCCCTTCTAGGCGGAGAAAACCTTTACACGTCGCTTACTCTTTTTCCGGTACTAAGCTAAATACCGAGTTCTTTACAAGGGTACAACTACTCCCAACGTCGCTTAACCTTTTTCCGGTACTAAGCTAGATACCGAGTTCTTTACAAGGGTACAACCACTCCCGACACTCTAAGTGTTTTGAAGACTAAAACACTAACCGATCACTACTGAATGTTTGGTATAAACAATGATGTGTGACCTACTAACAAATTACACAGTGACTACACTAGCAGGATTGCAACAGTTTATTGATGCTTGATCTCTTTGCTACAAAAGGAAGATCACTAAGAATGAAATGAATGAATTAATGGGTTAGTGTTAGGAATACAAATATTCATATGAAGACTCGGTCACCCCGAGTGTCTATTAGCATTAAGTAGCTCGTAGGATTATTAGTATTAGTTTAGTTATATTAGTACTTGTGGAGTTGGGTCGGGTCTTTACCCACTGTCAGCTCACTCCACAGCCCACTCGGGGCAAATAGCTAAGTAGTATAAATACCCCTTCCCATGTGTGGGAAGGGTTGGAACTCCTCTCATTTTCATACTAATACAATTTCACTTTCTCTCTCTAGTTCCCAACTGCTTATCTTTTCTTCTCTTTAAAATTCGATCCATAACCACAATATCCATACGTTTTATACATTGTTAAAGCTTACAATTGGTATCAAGAGCCATGGTTAGGTTCATTTGAGTGTAGGTTTTCGGATTTCTTGGATTGGTTTTGTGGTTCTTTTTGGTTCGAATAGAATAGGGTAAAAATCTCTCATTTGTGCTTTGTTTGTGGTTGAATCTGTTAAAAGCTTATACTTTCTTGATTAGGGTTAGTATATAAGCTTAGTTTGGTGTTTGGAAAGATTGCTCTATTCGTTTTGTGGTGTTTTAGGTCAATTCGTGTGGTTTTTCAAAGTTTCTCTTAGTTGCGATTTGGCATTCGGTAAAGGATTCTAGATTGCGATTTGAATTTTGTTGGGAAATAGGTTGTTGCGATTTGGTATATTTTAGTTCTGTGATTTTGCGTTTTACCCAAAAGAGGAAAGAAGACAAAATCGCAAGACAGTGACGGGTTTTTCAGTTTGCGACCTGCGATTTGGCAGTTTTGTCCGGTTGTGCCTGCGATTTGAGTAGGTCTGGTTGCGATTTGATAGGTGCGATTTGGGTCTTGTTGGTTGCGATTTGAGATTGAGATCTACTGCGATTTGATCTTTGCGATTTGACTTACTGTTGACTAATTACGACTTGATTAATTGCGAGTTGACAAGTTGCGATTTGACTTGTTGTGATTTGACGGATTACGATTTGACCTGTTGCGATTTGACGTTGCGAGTTGACACTTGCGACTTGACTTATTGTGATTTGGTTAATTGCGATTTGACTTGTTGCGATTTGACAAACTGTGACTTGACTTGTTGCGATTTGATCAGTTGAGATTTGACTTCTGTAACTTGAATTTTGAAGATCAGTATTGCAATTCACTCTTGGTTACTCTTGTTGATTTTACGGTTTCTTTTGTTGATTTTAGAAAATCCCGCGAAAGATTCGATTTCTCGGTTTAAATCACAAGAGTTGTAAAATCCCGTCTACATCATGACAAGCACTGCTTCTGATGACATTCAAGCTGCCGGGTCCGATACCCGCCCTCCTATGCTTGATAGGACGGATTATGAATCATGGGCACAAAGAATACGGCTTTACTGCTTGGGCAAAGAGAATGGATTTAATATTCTTAAATCCATTGATGAAGGACCTTTTCAGATGGCCACCACTAGAGATGCTGTAACTACCGGTGAGGACGGAACTGTCACTTTTGGAATAGGCAGGCCACGTACTTACAACGATCTTAATGAGGAAGAAAAGAAGCATTATGATGCAGACATTAGAGCTTCTAACATTGTGATTCAAGGACTTCCCAAAGATGTCTACAAGCTTATCAACTTCAACACTGAAGCCAAAGCTGTTTGGGACAATGTTAAAATGCGTTTGGCTGGATCTGAACTGACCAAAGAAGATCGTGAATCTCAGCTGTATGATGAATTTGAGCACTTTAAGATGAATCCTAGTGAGAACATCACTGACTATTACGTGAGATTTCACAAGCTTCTGAATGATATGAGGATCATCAGAATGACAATGCCAAACATTCAACTCAACTCAAAGTTTGTGAACAACATGACACCAGAGTGGGACAGATTTGTTACTGCAATGAAACTCAACAAAGGATTGATAGATACAAATTATGAACAGCTGTATGCCTACTTACAACAACATGAAAAACATGCGGCTTATGATCGTCTACTGAGGGAAAAACTCAATCCAACAACACCAAATGATCCACTTGCATTTGTTGCAAATGTTCAGCCACTCAATCAATCTTCACCTGATCAAGCTTATCACCATCCTTATTCATCACAAAATCAGACATCATTCGTCCAATCGTCCTTGCACCCACCATTTGCTATGAATCCCCAACTGGATTCAGGATATTCTCATACCGACAAGATGATTGATAATCTCACCAACCAAGTTTCCTTACTTGTACAACAGTTCAAAGCAACATTCCTTCAAACCAACAACCAACTAAGAACTTCGTCAAACCCACGCAATCAAGCAACTGTGGAGGATGGAAGGGTTGTGGTTCAGAATGTTCAGGGAAGGCAGAACTTGAATCAAAGGAACATGGGTCGGGGTAATGTGCATATCAGAGTAGGGAATGCAAATCAGGGGCAGGGAAAGCAACCCAAGTGTTACAACTGTGGTGGTCTTGGACACATAGCAAGAAACTCTAATCAACCAAAGCATCCACAGAACTCTGACTACTTCAAGGATAAAATGTTGTTGATGCAAGCTCAAGAGAATGGAGCAGCTCTGGATGAAGAAGAGTTATTGTTTCTTGCTGGTGATGGGGGGAACACATTTGATGCTGATGTGGATGATCAACCAGTTCAAGACCTGGCACTTAACGATCCCAACATCTTCCAAGCTGATGACTGTGATGCATTTGACTCAGATGTTGATGATGAACCTACCGCTCAAACCATCTTCATGGCTAATCTATCCTTTGTTGTCTCATCACCTCAACAAGCTGGTCCTTCCAATGCATCTGTCATATCTGTGGTACTAAAGCTTTATGACACATATAACGTGGTAGATGAACAGAAGATTCCCAACATAGTACAACAGACAGATTTTGTTGAATCAGATATTGTTGACATGGGAAATAGTAATATTATTCCATATGAACAATATGTGAATCACAACAACATGTCTGATGTACCATGTTGTGCATCTTCTGTTGTAGAAAATGCTTGTGTTGTAGATAATGCTTGTGAGTTGCATGAGAACACTGTGTTTGTCCCAGATGACACCTTGACCACTAGGCTTAACATCTATAAAGATCAGGTGGCCATATATGAACAACGTGAAAAATTTGAGCTAACTGAACGTGAGCAGAAGATGGATAGTCAAATGCGTACATTCATAACAGAACATAATTTAAGGGAAGAAACATTGAAAAAGGAGTTGCATTCTTTACAAAAACAACTGGATCAAACTGTTAAACAAAAACAGGAGATTCAAGAGAGTGTAAACACACTAAAACAAGATTTCAAAGAAAAAGAAACAAAACTCTTAAATGATTTCTCCAGACTTAAAACGTTAAAGAATAAGATTGAAAACAAGTTGTACACACAAGACCAAACCAGACAAACTGCTCAAATGATTCAAAAGCACAAAAAGTTGTGTGATAAACATAGTGATAATAATGTAGGTGAACCTAAATTAACTTTACTTAGGAGTGCTAAAATAGCCCAACCTGTATTATATGATGGAAATGAATTGCTTAAGCCTGGGCATGCCCCTCCTGAGGTGTCATCATTAGAAGAGAGCTATGAGATAGAAGTAAGAAATAGAGAAAGAATGACTGAAAAAATGAAGGATCCCAAATGCATAGCCAATCGAATCATAGTTAAACCACATGATTACTATGAGGAGAATCGATTGACTGTGTTTGCACCTCAAACGAAGTTAACGCATGAACAAATATTTTGGTCTTTAGACATAGAAAAGAGAAAGGCCGATGAACTTAAAGCCAAAACTCCACCCTTTAGGAAAACTGTGACTGCAACGGTGTATCCTCCCAATACATCTAGGCATTTAGTTCCTTTGACTCTTCCCACAGAATGTAAAACCCTAATTAGCATATATGTACTTTGTCAACTATTTGCTGATTTTGATAAAACATGTAAAAAGAGAATTACGCCAACTGGAATTACTGAGGGGGAAAGGGGTTTTGAACTAACAAAAAAGTGCTTCTTAACTGAGGTTATTCCATTCTTTAAACTCCTCAAGGAACATTTTGAGGGCATGCAAAAAACCCTTAAAACTGAAGTGAAAGAGATGAAAGAGGTGTTTAAAGATATGGAAAATGAGGTGTCCCAAAATGCGATAGAACTTAAGAGTTGTGAAATTGAGAGAAAGAACATTCTCATCACCAATGAGAATTTGATTGCAAGATGTATTTCTCAGGATGTATTTTATACTGCTACTGATTCTACATTAACTGCTTGTCAATTTCATGAGTTGTCTATTGCATTGAATATTACCTAGAATCGTGTTGTTGAGCTTGAGGGGGAGAATTTGAAATTTCATGAGAAAATTCAAAATGATGACCATGATAACATGGTTAAACGTTTTTCAAAACTAGAAGTTGATAATCTTAATTTGCAATTAAAGTATCAACATTTAGAAGAAAGAATGAAAATCTCAAATGCCAAGACATCTTTGGATGCTCCTGAATTTGATGCATATTTTGAATTAAGCAAATTTGATGCATATATAAAGACTCAGGTGAAAGGGAAAATGCCAATTATCACTGGTGATAATGTTGTTCCAAAGGTTTCTGCTTGTAGTAAGTATGCTGTGGATGTTGTACCTATTTCGCTTCCCTTTAGGAACAATAGGTCTGCCCATCAAGTATATCTCAATCACCTTAAGGAAAGCCTTGATACCCTTCGTGAGATCGTAGAAGAGGATAGGATAGATAAACCACTTGATAGTGCAATTGTAGATGCATGCTTCCTCACTAAACGGTCTCAGGAACTTTTAGAATACGCCATTGGCACAGGTCCTAAGATTGATAACAAAAGAGATAGATTTGTTGCATCATCCTCTACGACTAGGAATAAGCATGTAACATTTGATGTACCACTGAAGGCATCTGAACCCTACACAACAAAACCAGGAAAACAAATGGCAGTAAAACAAACTAATGTTCCCATCATTACTTCTATAGGAGTAAACTGTGACACCAAAGCTAGCGGGTCAAGGCCTAGTCGCAATGCAAGGAAAGATAGGACTGCGCCGGCTAAGTGTGTTCATGAGAAGAAAGTAGAAGTCCACCCTAGGAACAATAAGTTTTCTTTGAATGGAATGAATCGTGTTGATTCTAGTATTTGCTTTAAGCGTACTGTAATTAATTCGAATTCTAATGTTGTCTATAAAATATGTAACGAATGCTTAATTTTTGGTAATCATGATGATTGTGTTGTGTCATTTTTGATGTCTCCTAAACGATCCCAAGTTAAGAATGTTAAGAAAACTTAACTAAGTAAGCAAAATTGGAAAGCAATTGGAAAAGTGTTTGCTAATGTCGGTTATCAATGGAAACCCACTGGAAGAAACTTCACTTTAGGAGATCAGTGCCCCTTAACAAGAATGACTAATCATAAAGTAGTAACTGTTAAGGAATGGAAGCCAACTGGATGAATTTTTCCTTTAGCGACACAATGCCCTGTAACTAGGTCAATTGCCACTACTAGTGATATTTCCACTATTAATAACATGACATCTATTAATCCTGTTGTCCCAGAGTTTGTCTGTGCTAACCAAACGGACCCCAGTTGCACGTGGGGATCCACCTTTTTCAGTTATCCATCGTTGTCTGTTTTCAAATGCAGGTCGTACAAATCATCCTTTGGTATTTGGACTCAGGCTGCTCAAAACATATGACCGGGGATCGCTCACGGCTCAAGAATTTCGTGAATAAATTTATCGGGACAGTTAGATTCGGGAATGACCATTTTGGGGCAATCATGGGTTATGGAGATTACATTTTTGGTGACAGTGTAATTTCCCGGGTATACTACGTGGAAGGACTAGGGCACAATCTGTTTTCTGTTGGTCAATTTTGTGATTCTGATCTTGAAGTTGCATTCAGAAAACACACTTGTTTCGTCAGAGAGTTGGATGATGTTGATCTTCTTAAAGGCAGTCGTGGCACCAATCTATACACCATCTCTATTGAAGAAATGATGAGGTCCTCTCCTATTTGCTTGCTTTCAAAGGCCTCAAAGACTAAATCTTGGCTATGGCACCGTCATTTAAATTACTTGAACTTCGGCACCATAAATGACCTGTCTCGCAAGGATCTTGTACGAGGCATGCCCAGACTAAAGTTTGAGAAAGATCATCTTTGTTCCGCATGTCAACTGGGCAAAAGCAAGAAACATACTCACAAACCCAAAACTGTCAACACCATTATGGAAGCTCTTTACACCCTTCACATGGATCTGTGCGGACCAATGAGAGTTCAGAGTATAAATGGGAATAAATATATTCTTGTGGTGGTCGACGACTACTCTCGGTTTACATGGGTGAAGTTTTTGAGAACCAAGGATGAAACTCTAGAGGTTATCATCAAACTTATCAAACAGCTGCAAGTGAGACTCAACAAAACCGTCAGAATCATCCGTACAGACAACGGAACTGAGTTTGTCAACCAACCACTCAGTCAATTTTATGAAAGTATTGGCATAACTCACCAGAAAAGTGTTCCATGCACTCCTCAGCAGAACGGTGTTGTTGAAAGAAGAAACCGTACTCTTGTGGAAGCTGCAAGAGCCATGCTAATATTTTCCAAGGCACCGATGTTTCTTTGGGCAGAAGCTATTGCTACAACATGTTACACCCAAAACCAATCCCTGATTCATACTATTCACAACAAAACTCCCTATGAGCTGATTCATGGCAAGAAACCAGATCTTTCTTTTCTGTGAGTGATCGGTGCACTGTGCTACCCGATAAATGACAGTTAGGATCTGGGAAAACTAAAACCTAAAGCAGACATAGGATTTTTTGTTGGATATGAACCTAACTTATTGTCACCTAGACCAATTAGTTCAGGTCTTGTGCAGAATCCCACGCCTGCAGTTCCTTATGTACCCCCCTCCAGTGAAGAGTTGAAAAAGTTGTTTGATCCGATGTTTGACGAATACTTTGAGCCACCAACGATTGATACTACAACGGAAGCTCCACCTGTACCTCCTGTTGTTGATGCTCCAATTCCACAAAATTCAGAAGGTCCATCTGTATCTGTCTCAATCAGTCAAGGTGCACCATCTGCCAGTCACTCGCCCTCATCATCAAATATTCAATCTTCTTTGGTGCAGCAAGGTTCTGCAGTAGACAATTCTTTTGAAGTAAATCCTTTTGCTCCTGCTGATGATGTTCCATTCGAGAATATATTTGCTCCTGAATCTTCTACTGAGACATCTTCTTCAGGGGGTCACAACACGGCAACATCAATTCAATACCCTCAACCGCATGATCATCTCAGAAAATGGACCAACGATCATCCAATTGACAACATCATAGGAAATCCTTCTCGTCTGGTATCCACACGAAAGCAACTTGCTATCGATGCACTGTGGTGTTTCTTCAATTCTGTACTATCCAAAGTCGAGCCAAAAGACTTCAAAGAGGCCATGTCCAAAGACTCTTCGTTTAATGCAATGCAAGATGAAATTCATGAATTTGATCGACTTGAAGTATGGGAATTAGTGCCTTCTCCAGAGTGTGCAATGATTATTGCTCTAAAATGGATCTTCAAAGTGAAGCTCGATGAGCACGGTGATGTTCTGAAGAATAAGGCACGGATTGTTGCAAAGGGTTATCGACAAGAAGAGGGCATATACTTTGAAGAATCATTTGCTCCGGTTGCTCGAATTGAAGCCATCAGAATCTTTCTCGCCAATGCTGCTAGTCAGAATATGATAGTCTACCAAATGGATGTTAAGACAGCATTCTTAAATGGTGATTTGAAAGAGGAAGTCTATGTGAGTCAACCTGAAGGATTCGTGGATCCTGATCATCCTACTCACGTCTATCGCTTGAAAAAGGCCCTCTATGGCCTAAAGCAGGCACCTAGGGCGTGGTATGATACGTTGTCTAAGTTCCTTCTGGCAAATGAATTCTCCAAAGGTGTTGTTGATCCTACGCTATTCACCAGGAAGTCGGGCAAACGTCTACTTCACGTTCAGATATATGTAGATGATATTATCTTTGCCTCCTCTGATCCTAGTGAATGTGATCGGTTTTCTAAAGAGATGAGTTCTAAGTTCCAAATGTCGATGATGGGACAAATGTCATTCTTCTTAGGTTTGCAAATCTCTCAAAGTCCCGGAGGCATCTTCATTAATCAATCCAAGTATGCAAATGAAATATTGAAGAAATTTGGATTTGATTCAAGTGATCCTGTTGATACTCCTATGGTTGAAAGATCGAAGTTGGATGAAGACCTCTCTGGGATCCCGGTTGATCAAACTAAGTTTTGAAGTATGATTGGGTCCCTAATGTATCTCACCGCTAGTAGGCCAGATCTCTTGTTCGCAGTATGCATGTGTACTTGATGAAGCGAAAAGTGTACCGCTTTTAGGGGGTTATTTAAGCCCTAAATCGTATTTATTTGATCAAATATTGCCCTAAATCGTTCCTTTTGTCATTTTAGGTACTTTGGAGATGAAATTTGGAAAAGGAAGCATTTTGGACGTTTTTGGAGCATAAAAGTGAAGAAAACGACAAAGTCTCAAAAATCTGCTAGAAAAGTACCTGTGACGGCGTCAAGCCCCAGTGTGACGCCGTCAACCCTTGATAAGCCAGAGAGGATTTTGGAAGATTAAAGGGGGACGACGTCAAGAAGGCCATCAAGAAACCCTAACCGCGGCGAGGTGACGGCGTCACGCTCTATAACGTGACGCCGTCAGATCTGTTTTCCTATATATATTTTCATAATTTTTAGTCATTAGTGTGCAACTTTGTGAGGAGAAACCCTAAGACGATTTTTCTGCCATTTTTAAGGGTTTTATACCCTTGGATCTCCCATATTTAATTGAAGATAAGTAATCAATTAATCATTCAATATGTCTACGTGTTGTTTGATTATATCTTGTTCTTGTCTTTTATTTAACATGCTAGGCTAGATTTATCTTATGTTTGCTTAGATCTAATGAAACCTAACTATTGATTATTGGTTGTTGGTGTGTTATTAATTGTATTGGATGATTGTTTATCGATGTTAGGCTTAAGAAAACTGGCTAACCTCCTATACAGTAACTTGCTTGAACGTCTTAAGAAACATGAACCAATGCGTACTAAGGTTATTATGGTTGTATTTAATGCATGAGCGAATTCTAGCGATCCCATGTTAGGAGCTTCTTAGCCGGCTCGACATAGGAGTGAAGTAGGAGCTTGTAGAGTTGGGGAAGTACGTACGCCACCCCACGATTGGTATTAAGGAATACACCCGTCATCCACGCAATTAATACACACTAATCAACCGGTAAAAGATAGTTAGGGGTAAGAAAATCTAAGTAAACACATTTCTCTCCATATAAGTTCCACAACCTTTTTATTTTTCAGTTATTTTATTTTATTTGCAATTGTAGTTATTTGGGTTAGTTGACTAGCAATTAATTTCGCCCACTCTCTCAAACCCGAGATTTTACTTGCTTTTATAAAAATATAAAAAATACAAAAAGAATCTTCCCTCACCCTTAGACCTATTAGAGTAGTTTTTCAATCCTAACGACACTATTCCCCTAGAGAACGATCAATCCCCCGGTACTTGCCACTACACTATACTACATCGGTCAGGTACACTGCCTGGTGGGGATTGCAAGCCTCTTGAGATCCCTCGAGAGGTAAAACCTGTTGTAAGGTCGCAAAACCACGCATCAAGTTTTTGGCGCCGCTGCCGGGGAATAGTTATTGTTTAGGTTAAATTTTTATTTATTAGGTCTACTCACTTGATTCCTATCGAGTGAGATATTTATTTTCTTTTTATTAGATTTCTTTAGTCTATCTTTTTCTTTGTGCCCTTTGTTTGTAAAACCTTTTTCATTTGTCACCATGGCGGATGAAATTCCATTTAGATCATTAACAATAGAGGAACAATTACTTTACACGGATAGATTTGCTTCCTGTTGTTCCAATGAATTTTTAAGTGATCTTAGATATATACAAGAGGAGATGGGTGTAAAGTTTGATAGGTTTGATGAATTATGTGCATGTGCGGCTTCTATTAAACAATCATTGTTAGGATCAACTCCTTTTAGTGAAACCCTTTGGAAAAATTTTGAGGAAAGCTTCCTAACCGTGAACCATAAGTTGAATGAATTGATGGGTTTATATACATCACAACTTGAGGAAACAAATGAGGAGGATTTATCCGACTATAGGTACCATGAGCAAGAAGACCTAGTTTTTAAGAACATGGACCTTGAATTGGACCAAGATTGTGAGATGGTTAGTGTTGAACTACCTAGTTGCATGAGTGGGATAGATTTCACCAAAACATATGACACGCATGAGGAATCCTTTAGGCAATTGGAACATAGTAATCAAGTTGAATATTACTATGAATCGGACTTAGAATTTCAAATGGCTAGAGAAGGATTTGAGATACTTAGGAATGTGTTTGGGTTAGATCCTACCAAAACACATGATGAACATATAGGTGATTTAGATACTATGGAGAATGAGGTTAGAAATGCAAGACCACTAAATACCCCACAAATCCTACCATCATTTGAGGTTAACACACCGCCCGTAACTTACCCGGAAAAAGTAGAAGAGACTATAGGAACCCCAATAGAGGTAGAGCCCTTGGACCAAACACAACTAGAAGAAATAGGTTTGAATACTTGTAGTCACAACCTTTCTTTTAGTTCTATGGAAGTTCCTAGTTTTGATGAACCGGAGCCTCAACCGAGACCCTTACCCAATTTTCCATCCTTGGATGAAAAGTTAGGAATTAAAATAGGTCCCGATCCACCCATCAAACCATATAGTCCGGGTAGTTTTACGATAAAGGTAGTAGACTCTAAGCCTTGTAGAGAGGAAGCCAATATAGGAGTGAACCATGACCTTACATACTTACATCACCCATTTATGGTTGATCATAAGAAACATTCTGGGTTTAAACCGGGTTTATTAGGTCAAAGTGAATTCTTAACTAGGAATCTCTCGAAGTTGATAGAAGATGATCCCTTTCTAGGAAAAAATCTTAATCCGCCCATTAGCCCAATTGAATTAGGTAAGGTTATGATGATAGGAGCACACATCTTTGAGCATATAATTCATCCACCACTCTTTCCTCACGTGGCATACTCCTACCAAGTTGGTGTGTATCGCTACTATCACCCACACTTAATCTTAAGTGTAGGGAAAACCTCACCTTTATCCATTAAATAAGGGTAGAGTCAGGCTCGTGACTCGAACAAAAACAAGCGCTTCTTGGGAGGCAACCCAAGCTTTATTTGCTTTGTGTGTTTATTTATTTGTTTGTTTGATTTTATTTGCTTCCGTATGTATGTTTAATTTTTATTATTATTGATTCATGTTCGAAACTAAATTGTGAAAATGCTTTATCTTGTTTTTAACTTCGTCTTAACTACATATAAAGGTATTTTGCAAAAGATAAGTGTAAGGGAAATCCAAATCGGTTTATTAGAACAAATGAACATGAATCATAACAATATTAAATTAACATACATATTAGTAATTGTTTGAGTCAAATGCTTGTATCGAGTCATAATGATATTTTGCAGGATTTCCAGGAAATAAGGATTGAGTTTTTCCAGAAATTTTCCGGAAACTTAACATGAAAAATCTGTCAGATCACTTCTGACGGCGTCATGAACAGTTTTCTGGAATTTTTTTTGAAAGTTTTGTTTTTCTTCCGGAATCATAAAATGCTTTATTAAATCTCTAACTTATAAACTCCAGGAATCTGCAAAATAATCATTCCACAAGCATTATATCCTTATACAGATTTATCCCGCCGATGTTATGCAGGTTTTCGTGTTTGTTTTCTCAGGTTTAACAGGTTATTTTGGACAAGGAGATGTATGTGGAATCTAGCTTTTGGCGCTGCTTTAATCTTGAAGCTTCAACATCACCTTGGAAGAAGATCTAACCATGTTACCTCTTTATCCACCGAGCGAATCAGGGGAGTATTTGATTTCATTCTTTTACCTTATTTACTTTTACATCTTGTTATTTGAACATTGGGGACAATGTTCATCTTAAGTGTAAGGGGGGGTAAAGTACGATACTTTAGAGAATGCTATTACGCTTGATTTTTCATTTGTTTAATGGTAGATGTGTAATAAAACTGAGAGAAATACCTGTTAAGGCAATTTTAGTGCAAAATTTAAAAATTTTTACAACATATAGGAGTGAAACTTTGGTCTTAATGAGCGTCTCATGGATAGGAGTTATATGACTAGCACAAAACCGTACCACTAAAAAATTTGCCACCCCCAAATATGTGAGGTTCGCCCCTAGAATTGGTAGGAAAAGCATTTATGCTATGATGTGTGTACCGGTAGCACTTAGATTCTAGAACTTGCGTTAGGACCATTCCGAGGCCACAAGTGAGACTACATTCGTGTAGTTAGATTTAATACATGATAAGAGGCATTAGGATTAACCCATTGTTTTACACCTGTGTTTTTGTTATAATTACATTGGCTACATTGGTCAAGTAATTCTCCCACACCCTTTGCGTTGTACTCATTTTTAGTACACGATACCCCTAGTACACCCCTCAGAGCCTATCTTTTCGTTTCTAACTTTAAGCATTTTACTTAAAGTAAGAATTTGTTTACACCCCACTTAAATGTACACCCAAATCGCCTTAGCCTACCTTGTATGCACTCATTTTTAGTGCATTATTGTGACAACATTTGTTTAAACCCTTAGTTAATTATCTAATTGATTACATGGTTGCTAAGTCGAGTCATATCCTTGTACATATTGTTTTGGGACGATTGGGACTCATGGGTAAAGTACTAGTGTAATGGAGTAATGGGGAAGAACAACATTATTACCCCCATATGTGCTAAATATTTTAAAAGTACTCCAAGTGTTTCGATTATCTTAATTCGAGTCGTTAGAATAATTAATTGTAAAGTTATGTAAAAGTTCAAGTTTAAGGGGGATACAACCCCCCTGCGATGTATTATTTTGGATGGTAGGGCAAGAGTGTATGTAGAGAAAAAAAAAAAAAAAAAAAAAAAAAAAAAGTAGAAAAAACATACGGACTACCATCCCGTTTCATTTTATGTTTATTTTATCTTTTTGTTATTTTTTTTTCATTAGCTTAAGTCGAGTCTAGTCTTGGCTTAGGAACGCCATATTGTACATGTAATTAATCAAGATCTTTAACTCGCCACCAGTAAAATATCCTTTATCCAACAAAACCGTGTTTATCATATCCCTACACCTAATGTTATTACCCGTTTAAAAGCCCTCTTTGATAGTTTATCTTAGGTGCTTACGCCTAGTGGAGGAGGTTTTTGATCCTTTCCCAAGCCTATGGTAATGTATTTGCTATGACAGGTAGTGAGAGACATTATCCATTTTCATTTATGAGATATACTTTTATGACACCTGAGAGATGTGAGTATCTAAACACTACTTGTGAGGTGCTAGTCTGTAATCTCCGTGCTTATTAAGATTAAAGTGGAACAACTATTTGTTGTAATTACTTTTATATTAGCGTTAAATGACCCCTAACTTGTATTTTGATTAGAATAAAAGCGCATTTGCTTGAGGACAAGCAAATCTCAAGTGTAAGGGTATTTGATGAAGCGAAAAGTGTACCGCTTTTAGGGGGTCATTTAAGCCCTAAATCGTATTTATTTGATCAAATATTGCCCTAAATCGTTCCTTTTGTCATTTTAGGTACTTTGGAGATGAAATTTGGAAAAGGAAGCATTTTGGACGTTTTTAGAGCATAAAAGTGAAGAAAACGACAAAGTCTCAAAAATCTGCTGGAAAAGTACCTGTGACGGCGTCAAGCCCCAGTGTGACGCCGTCAACCCTTGATAAGCCAGAGAGGATTTTGGAAGATTAAAGGGGGACGGCGTCAAGAAGGCCATCAAGAAACCCTAACCGCGGCGAGGTGACGGCGTCACGCTCTATAACGTGACGCCGTCAGATCTGTTTTCCTATATATATTTTCATAATTTTTAGTCATTAGTGTGCAACTTTGTGAGGAGAAACCCTAAGACGATTTTTCTGCCATTTTTAAGGGTTTTATACCCTTGGATCTCCCATGTTTAATTGAAGATAAGTAATCAATTAATCATTCAATATGTCTATGTGTTGTTTGATTATATCTTGTTCTTGTCTTTTATTTAACATGCTAGGCTAGATTTATCTTGTGTTTGCTTAGATCTAATGAAACCTAACTATTGATTATTGGTTGTTGGTGTGTTATTAATTGTATTGGATGATTGTTTATCGATGTTAGGCTTAAGAAAACTGGCTAACCTCCTATACGGTAACTTGCTTGAACGTCTTAAGAAACATGAACCAATGCGTACTAAGGTTATTATGGTTGTATTTAATGCATGAGCGAATTCTAGTGATCCCATGTTAGGAGCTTCTTAGCCGGCTCGACATAGGAGTGAAGTAGGAGCTTGTAGAGTTGGGGAAGTACGTACGCCACCCCACGATTGGTATTAAGGAATACACCCGTCATCCACGCAATTAATACACACTAATCAACCGGTAAAAGATAGTTAGGGAGTAAGGAAATCTAAGTAAACACATTTCTTTCCATATAAGTTCCACAACCTTTTTATTTTTCAGTTATTTTATTTTATTTGCAATTGTAGTTATTTGGGTTAGTTGACTAGCAACTAATTCCGCCCACTCCCTCAAACCCGAGATTTTACTTGCTTTTATAAAAATATAAAAAATACAAAAAGAATCTTCCCTCACCCTTAGACCTATTAGAGTAGTTTTTCAATCCTAACGACACTATTCCCCTAGAGAACGATCAATCCCCCGGTACTTGCCACTACACTATACTACATCGGTCAGGTACACTGCCTGGTGGGGATTGCAAGCCTCTTGAGATCCCTCGAGAGGTAAAACCTGTTGTAAGGTCGCAAAACCACGCATCAGTACTCGGTACCAGTCCAAGCCCACCAAAAAGCATCTGGAAGCGGTAAAACAGGTCTTCAGATATCTTCAAGGAACTATTCACATGGGTCTCTGGTATCCTAAGGACACCGCCATGGAACTTACGGCCTATGCAGATGCAGACCATGCGGGGTGTCAAGATACCCGTCGAAGTACGTCGGGAGGTGCTCAGTTTTTGGGGGAAAAGTTGGTTAGTTGGTCTTCTAAAAGGCAAATGAGTACATCTATATCCTCCACAGAGGCTGAATACATTGCCATGTCTGTATGATGTGCTCAAATCCTATGGATGAGATCACAACTATCGGACTATGGTTTTGCATACAACAAGATTCCTCTGTATTGTAACAACAAAAGTGCTATCGCTCTTTGCTGCAATAATGTCCAACACTCCCGATCAAAGCACATCGATATCCGGCATTACTTCATAAGGGAACAGGTTGAGAAAGGGATTATTGAACTTTACTTCGTGAGGACTGAGTTTCAATTGGCAGATATCTTCACTAAGGCACTCTCGAGAGAACGGTTTCAATTTATTCTCCCGCGACTTGGCATGAAGAGTTTGACTCCAGAAACCCTCAAGTGTCTTCAAGAGGAAAACGAGGAGTAATGGATTTGCTTCACATATCCTTGTATATATTTGTATATATTCTAAACCAAAAAGAAAATAGAAACATATAAAACCTATAAAAACCATAAAAATCAGAAAAACACCAAAATACCAAAAATAGTTCTTCTAGGCATGTCTTCTGTTTATCGATAACATTTAAGGTCCTAGAAATGTCATTCAATAATGACACGGGTCTTTAAATGAAGCTCGAGCAGAAGTTAAACTAACCAGTTAAAACATGTCATTTTGGCTTGCAGTTACTTTAGACTGTAACCCGTTCTTCATTATGGGGAAAGCACGTCGCCAAAAAGACGGTTGTTCCTCCCACTGGGTGAAGTTCACCCGGGCATGGATTACTTTATATCTATGTTTCTTCGATTTGATGTACGGTTCAGTGCATCATTTCTTGTATAAGAAGAGAAGTCTTCTTTACACCACCAACTCTTTCTCGTCTATGATTCTTCAGGAGAGTTTTGGTGTTTCACAAGGTGGTAACTGGACTTAAATTCTCACAATTACTTGACGCTCAATTGAATGACTACAGATCTTTAAATAGAAAACGGGTCATTAATTGAGGGGGAGAGTATTTGTTCAAATTTCTGACACCTTTTTTAAACTTTGTGCAACATCAGTAGTGACACTCTCTCTTGGTTTAAGGGGGAGCATAGTATGCTCCATAATCAGAATACATTCATAATTTCTAAATTATTTAAATCAATTGGGATCACAAATCTCAAATGGTTTTAAATTTTTGATCGGGGGAGAGAATGTGATTTAAATATGAAATTCTGATAAAAAATGTGATCTTTTGGACTCAAGTGTAGGCTCTCCCATATGTGCTAAACTCTTTCGTATATCGATGCACATATTGAGGGGGAGCGAATGATTTATGATGGAAATTGTGGAAGAACACCAAAGACCGACCATTTTACTTTATTTACTGGAGTTATAAGGATGGTAAGGTTAGGTATAAGTTCCCACGATCCCGCCAGAGCTGGAGGGATCTACCCAGGGACAATCCACTAATTAGTGTAGAATTCCTTAGGTATGATTAAAAAAAAGGAGACAAGTGAGAATAAAGGAAGAGTGCCGACTGAGATGGAGCTAGTACTGGAACAAACCCAACAAGGTGCTAGTGATGAAGTCTCGGTAAGTGCTGAAGGGGTTGAAGAATGAAAAAGAAATGTAAAGATAAAGGGTGAAAAGAAAAAAGCTCTCCTTGCACTTTAGGCAGAAACCGGGTCAATACATATGCTGTCAGAATCACTTAGTTGATTGCTGACATTGAAGACAAAGTATCATGGACCCAGTGATACGCTGCACAACCCTCCCTAGCCACTCAAGGTCCCTCAAAGGACTTTTGTTTCATTTGTCACGGAGATCAATACATGTCTATCGTCTCTCTCACTCCGAGTTAGACGATATTGAAAAGGTGGCAGTCCTCTCCAGCCTCTGATCACTAAATCAAAACGCACTATTGAGTCTAGAGCCAAGAGATCATCCATAAATCTCATTAGGACACACTTCCAATATGCTTGTTGTTTCATACACCGTGATTAGTAAGAAAATATATTAAGAGTCCTACGCATTATCCTTGTGATATTGCCAGAACATCCGAGTGATACGTAAAGTATTCACAATGAAGATGGAAATCCTTCTAGAGCCAACATCAAACAAGCTCTTGGTGGGTGACATGTGAGGTCCTTCATGGATCAAAACTTGTGACAAGTGGAAATAAACAAAGGAGCGATTCATTTTTTTGAATCAATCTTGTTCCAAGAGATGAATTGACGGTCTCATTAATCAGTAAATTTAATTCACTGATTCAGTCTACCGTGTTGTCTGCTTTGAGACGTTCCAGTATGAGAACATGCTTGTATGACGATTCCAATGTTAATTCGTTGAATGAGTCTTTACAACAAGCTGGAAATTTCTGTCAAGGAGAATCTCCTTTAAAGGGAATTCTACCTGATCACAGGTCGGTCCTCACGGAACCGAAGGTTAATCCAACCACACCGAACGAATGACAAAGCCATATTCGTTCTCCAACTTTATTGCTAATTGTTTTATTTCAGATTCATATAAAGATGGTGATGGTGGTTCCTGATTCCAGAAGAGATGTGTCAATCCACACTCCATGCTCACACTTTCAATTCATTATCAAAGACATCATGATAGCTGAAAGACCTTCAACACAGCTTCTACAACTCTGATGATATTTATCATGATCCAAAAAAGTGTGAGCATGCAGTCCAAAGGTCACAACAAATCACATGGAGGCAATAGTACTACAACGGATGAGCTTAGTGATTTACGGTGGCTGATGATCTCAAAGAATGCTCAAAGATCACAACTTCACATGGAGACGATACTGCAACAAGATGACTTGAAGACATATGTTGGATGATAACCTCAAAGAATCCTCAAAGATCATCCAAGACAAAAGATCAGTCATCAAAAGTTCACTGCTGAATGCACGAAGATTAATGACTTTGAAGAATCAAAGACTACGAGCTAGGAAGTCAAATTCATATGATAAAATGCTAGACTTCAAAATGTAATTTCCGGGGTGACCTCCCTTAGGGGGAGATTGTTAGGAATACAAATATTCATATGAAGACTCGGTCACCCCGATTGTCTATTAGCATTAAGTAGCTCGTAGGATTATTAGGATTAGTTTAGTTATATTAGTACTTGTGGAGTTGGGTCGGGTCTTTACCCACTGTCAGCTCACTCCACAGCCCACTCGGGGCAAATAGCTAAGTAGTATAAATACCCCTTCCCATGTGTGGGAAGGGTTGGAACTCCTCTCATTTTCATACTAATACAATTTCACTTTCTCTCTCTAGTTCCCAACTTCTTATCTTTTCTTCTCTCTAAAATTTGACCCATAACCACAATATCCATACGTTTTATACATTGTTAAAGCTTACAATTAGTAATGTATAAATGAATGAATATGTAATTTAAGCTATATGAGTGATTAGTGTGCTTGAATGATTAGGTTGCTATTTATAGGCAAACTGATCAAACAACGCACGGATTTGGCGGACCCAAAATATGGGTTCCGCCCTTTGAACCATTTGGTTCCGCCGGGACATGCCAGCTAAGATCTTCACAAATCTTTCCATATCTTTCCATATCTTGCACAATCTTAC
This sequence comes from Artemisia tridentata subsp. tridentata, assembly GCA_021014915.2. Lineage (NCBI taxonomy): Eukaryota > Viridiplantae > Streptophyta > Magnoliopsida > Asterales > Asteraceae > Artemisia > Artemisia tridentata. The sequence goes on from CP139505.1 coordinate 151,111,284, forward strand.
AAAGTCAACTATATTGCTTCAAGATCATTCCAAGATATTACCTAAATCTACAAGATATCATAAAGATATCACAATGATGTATGCAATGATGTCATGAACATATTTCTATTTTAATTCTTTAAAATGTAAATAATGTAAATATATATATGTATGTAACATGTATCCTAGTGATCATGTAGCATGTATATGATGAGTTTTTAAAAGCTTGTTACTATAAATGTAAAAGACTTTAACTTATATTTAAGCTTTGCTAAAGATAAACTTTATAATTGTCATTAACAAAATATAGCAAAGATCGTAAAATATAAGTAACGTTTTTAGGACGATATTTGTATTAACAATCTCCCCCTTTTTGTTGATGACAAAACATAAATTTTATTTTTAAGCAAAGGAATAAGTAAAGTATAAGTCTTTTTAAAATATAGATTAAAACTAGTTTTATGCAAAGTTTTGAAGTCTTTTGAAATCAATTGTGTCATAAAACATGTATGCAATGTATGAGTTTAATATAATCTTATCTCCCCCTTTTTGTCGAAACAAAAAGAAGAAATGCATAGCGGAATGTGGTAAATGGCCCTTGGTTATAACTCCCCCTAATTTGGAGTACCAAGTAGAATGCATGGATTTTGAGAACTATAGTAGCTCCCCCTTGGATAATACTCCCCCTAGTGGGAATTCCAAGTGTATGATGCATGAATGATCCTACAAAACAGAAGTTAGTGTATGATATGCTCCCCCTTGATCAATACTCCCATATGCTAGGGTACCAACGTATATGATTCAAGGTTTATGAATGCTACAAGACAAAAGGTTAGTACATTATATGCTCCCCCTTAATCTATACTCCCCGTTGCTAGGGTACCAACGTATATGATTCAAGGATGAGAAATGATACAAAACTAAAATTAATACATATTATTCTTCCCCTTGATCAATACTCCCCGTTGTTAGGGTACCAGCGTATGTGATTCAAGGATGAGAAATGCTACAAAACAAATGTTAGTTGTATATCAATCCAACCAAGTAGCATGATGCATATGTAATGGTTCAACTAAACATTGTAGTTTAACCCATTTGACTTTAAAAGTCAACTATGTATAAATTTGTCAAATCAACCATCTAATAATGCAAGTATTAGTAATTCAATCCAACCAAGATATAATGCAAAAATATTGATCACACACAAGCATAAATGTAATATCCTTTCATTTAGAAAATTGTTTGTGACAAAAGTCACAAAATAAGGATTTACATAACAAGAAAAAGTCCTAAAAATTAGAAAAGAAAAGTCCTTAAAGGTCCTAAGAAATCTTATAAAAGGAAACTAATGAGAGCCTTCTATTGTAGAGGATGTGAAAGCGCATTTAGGCGCTCGAGAATGTGGTTCAAAATGAACCTCATTTCATTTTGTAACTCAAGAACCGAGATGTTGGTTCGTTGAGCCAAATGGGCGGTCCTCTCGCACATGATACAATCATGTATAGGAGGTGGAAGGGTTGGTTCATGAGTTGGTGTTGGTGGTAGTTGGTTGTTTGATGGTGGAGGTGGTGGAATGTAGTTTGGAGACATAATGAAGGCCATCAAATTGGATTGCAAGTCCATAGCCTCATGGAGGTGGGAATCCAGCATATTTGAGAAAGCATAGAGGCAGTCTAACTCCTCGTTGATTTCTTGTTGTGATTGGTTGTTCCACATTGCCTCATCAATGGGATTGCGTGTGGATGTTGGTGAGGGTTGTTGAGGTTGTAGTTGTGGTGGCTCTTGGTCACGGTAGAGAGGACCGTGGATATCTCGATAAATGGGATGGAAGAGGAGTGGTTCTTGACCTTCAAAAGTCAAGGGTGGTGGATTTTAAGGCCTTGGTGGAAGGTCTTCAAGATTCTCTAGGTATGGAAGAGGTGAGGATGGAGGAGTTACAAATAGCTCCATTAGACGGAGTTTTGGTGAGTGTGGAGGTGATGGTGATCTAGGTTGTTGTGATGGAGCGGGTGGTGGTGTGGTGGCCACTGGAGTGATTGTTGGTGGTGGAGTGTTGATGACCACATTAGGTGGTGTTGGAGTTGCTAGGTTGAGGAAGTTCTCATTTGCTATTGGTGAAGAAATGTTTAGTGGTGAAGACTCTTCTGATGAAGAGTTAAGGTTTACAAAACAACATGGTCGAACACTCATTCGAGCAGTTCTTCGTGGTGGTCTGCTAGTTGAAGAATTGTTGGATTTTGTCATTGTTGAAATGAGAGGGTTTTCTAAGAAGTACAAGAATGATGCTTAGAGTTGATGGTGAAGGTGTGAATTGTGATCAAGTAAATGTTCCAATTTATAGGCAGTAAGGTTTATGGAAATTGGTGTTTAGATTTGATGTTGATCCATAGAAGGATTGAGGTTCCTAATGATTTGGAACAAAAAATTGAGCTAGTCATATCATCTAAGTCAACCCATAGAAATGGAGTTGAGTAAAGGGTTGAAGATATGCAGTAAATGCAAGGTTTGAGTGGGAAATCTATTGATTTGATGTTTCCACGGATTGCAAGGAACCAAATTGAGGGTTCCTTGCTTGTTACAGAAAGGTAACTTGGATGAAAATTTGAATTTTAAAATTTTGGTGGGAAATGGATTTCTTATAGTTCTAAATTTGCCTAAATGATCCTAATGTGCTTAATTATCAGTGGAATAAACCTAAGAACTAGAATAAATAATCTAAGGAGCGGGATTAGACGGAAAATTTGAAAAATGTTACTGTTGAAGCGCGGAACCAAACGATAACATTGGCGGACCCAATATTTTGGTTCCGCAAGATCCGTAGGGTAAAAATTGGCGGAGCCAAATAATACAACAGAAGGAACCCAGAAATTGGTTCTGCCATATCCGCCGATCGAAATTTCTAAACAGAGGGCTTACGAAACTACCCAAAACCCGTTAAAATCCCGAAAATTTTCCTAAATCATATGTAATTAATTAGTTGTGATTGATTAAACACAAAAACACAGGTTCTAACACATGTGAACATAGAAATCAATCCGATGATATTAAACTTACCATAAATGGATGTTAAGCCAAACGGTGGCTTAAACATGAAAAATTGATAACATCACGTGTTATCGTCCTGCAAAGTTATGTTAGTTCACAGAATGTATCACACCAACATAATATTCTAAGAACACAACAATTCATCACATCATTGTTTTGAGATTGTCTTATACCAAACATTCCCTAACCCTTACTTCTTGTTGAGCTTCATGATCTACCGTCCAAGATTCTTCATCATTCCTCGTGTTTGACGAAACTCCTCAGATTGGTTGTCGATGGGAGGAAGTTGACTCATATACTCGGGTGGAGGAATCTTAGAATTTGGCAAACCATCATCCTCGCTAACCGATGATGATGATGATGAGGTGGGAGGATAAGCTCGTTTTCCTCTTGCTACGGCTACCCTATGATCACTAAGTGGTACAAAGGTGTGGTCAATCTCGGTGTAGTTGGGAACAAAACCTCTAGCGTTTCGAGGAATGGGTGCAAAAGCTCTATACAGACGGGTGAGAAGCATCCCGTAGGGCATTGTGGTGGTTCCTAAAACTAGAATATCGGCCATTCTTTTAGCGATATAATAGGCGAGGTTGAATGGTTGGTGGTTTGACACACAATAGAGCATGTGGCAAAGGCTTATGTTGACATGGTCTCTATTTCCTATGGTGCTAATGACGTTAGCCCTAAGAACTTCTTCTAGCTTCTTGAATTGGGGCCTAAGTTCGTTTAGCTCCATGCCAAACAAATCTATATCTACCTCTCGACCTCGACTTGTCCTAGTGTGAGAGGTTCTAGCTACAAAAAGATGCTTACGAATGGTTTCTTTTAGAGTTAGGGGTGTGTCATATGGTGGTGTATGATCAAGGTTGGAATCGAGGATGGACAATGACCATTTGTCCGAATAGAAGCAAGTTCCTTGACTTGGAACACCTAAGACTTCTCCAAATTGGTTTAGAGGGATGTTGAATTGAGTTTGGTTTACTTTGAAATGGATGTTCATGTAACCATAATCATTTGTGCTAAGACCTACACTCGCATAGAATTCTAGTATGAATCTAGGGATTATGGGTTCATCGATATCTAGGAGACAATCGAATTGGATTGCGGCAAGTTGTTCTCTAAGAATGGTTCCTTCTAGGAATGAGGGGTCTACGGTTCTACCCTCATGTACATAGCATTTTTTAAGGCTTTAAAGATTTTAACTTGGTCCCCAGTAAGTCCTTTGGTTTTATGGTGTGGAGGTAGGTATTTGACGGTTTCTTTGTGATCATAATAAGTCGCGGGAGGCATGATTATCCTAGACAAGAAAATTACATAGTTTAGTTAAAACTATTGAAAATACGTATATAGATTTCTAGTGTGTGCCTAAATGGGGACAATGTGGAGGTGCGGTTATCTTGACTCCTTATGATGCATGAAAATTTTGTTTATGCAAATTTTATAACAAAAACGAGAGATAACCTAAACACTCCTACTTCAATGTAGCTACGATTGAATGTACCCGAAAATACATATTAGTTATGTATTCCCTTTAGCATTCAAGAGACATTATGCAAATGATGTTTAAAACATAATGTTTTTATTTGTATGAACAATGTGCAAAAACCGTTTTTCCTAGTCGTGAGAAGATTTTTGCAAGTATTTGACATGGGATTTTTGATGAATTATGATAATGCCTAATGATATGCAATTCCTAACTAAGGAAAACATGATTTGTTATGCAATTCAGTAAATATGCTTCATGATTTTGCAAAAGAATATGCATAAACCCCAAGTTTTGATTTTGTGCATTAAATAGAAATCCTAGACTCAGATCAGGAATGTAGATATGATTAGGATACTTACAGAGAGGTTAAAAGCACAAATTGGTTGTGGAGGATGACCTAAATTCTGAGATTGTTTTGTTATGGGTCGTGTTCTTGGTTGCTTGTATGTTTTTAGGGAATGTGATATACAGTACATGGGTGTTTGTTTAATATACTAAAAACTGACTCAAGAACCCATGGATTTAGCGGAGCCAAAATGTGGGTTCCGTGCTTGTTGTCGATTGGTTCCATGGGAACCAATTTGACAGTTGGTTGTTTTTGACGTGTTTGGTTCATCTAAGGTTCAAGCTAAGGTTCTAACTACACATCTAGTTCCATTAATCCTAAACCAAGTCTAAGAAAGTTAAGGGGTGCTCTCTTAAGAGGTTTTGTGAGGATATCGGCAATGTTGTCCTCTGAGGATACTTTCTCGATTGAGATGTTTCCCTTCTGAACATTGTCGCGTAGAAAGTGGTGACGATTTTCTATGTGTTTGGTTCTAGCATGTTGAACTGGATTTTTGCTAAGGTCGATAGCTCCTTTGTTGTCGCAAAGGATGGGAATGTCGTTGAGTTGAATTCCATAGTCGACGAGAGCTTTTTTCATCCATAGTGCCTGTTGACATGCTTTTCCTACAGACATGTACTAGGCTTCAATTGTTGATATTTCTAGGGCCGTTTGTTTCTTGGCAAACCATGAGGTGAGGCAATGCCCAACAAAAGTACAAATAACACTTGTACTTTTTCTATCGACATAGTCACCGGCATGGTCTGAGTCGGCATACACTATGGTTTCTACTCCCGTTCCTTTGGGATACCATAATCCTAAATGTGTAGTACCTTTAATATACCTAAAGATATGTTTAACGGCTTCAAGATGGTATGTTTTGGGATCTTCTTGAAAGCGTGCACATAGACAAAAACTAAACATAATCTCCGGTCTACTAGCCGTGAGGTAGAGTAAACTACCAATCATTCCTCTATATTTAGTGCTATCTACGGATTCACTTTCGTCATCCTTAGTGAGTTTGGTTTCGGAAGACATTGGTGTTTTCATAGGTTTAGAGTCTTCAAGACCAAATTTCTTAAGCATATATTTGATATACTTAGATTGGTTGAAGAATATCCCATCTTCTAATTGTTTAATTTGGAGACCTAAGAAAAAATTTAGTTATCCCATCATACTCATTTCAAACTCGTCATGCATGATTTTTGAGAAATCGTCACATAACTCTTGACAAGTTGAACCAAATATAATGTCATCCACATATATCTGGACTATGATAATATGTGATCCCTTTTTCTTGGTGAAAAGAGTGTTGTCTACTAGGCCCATGGTATACTTATGGTCAACTAGGAAAGTCTTAAGTTGATCATACCAAGCTTTTGGTGCTTGCTTAAGTCCGTATAAAGCTTTCTTAAGTTCGTAGACATAATTTGGTTTTTCAAAATCGGCAAAGCCGGGAGGTTGTGCAACATACACTTCCTCATTTATAAAACCATTAATAAATGCACTTTTAACATCCATTTGGAATAGTTTAAAGTCATGTGCACATGGATATGCAAGTAGTATTCTAATTGACTCAAGCCTAGCGACGGGTGCAAATGTTTCGTCATAATCTATATCTTCTTGTTGATTGTAGCCTTGTGCTACTAGCCTAGCTTTGTTTCTAGATACTATGCCATTTTTCCATTTTATTTCTAAAAACCCATTTTGTACCGATTATGGTTTGATTTTTAGGTTGAGGGACCAATGTCCAAACGTCATTTCTAACAAATTGGTTAAGTTCTTCTTACATCGCTACGACCCAAGATTCATCTTTTATGGCCTCATTTATATTTTTAGGCTCAATAGTTGAAACAAAACAAAAGAAATTACTTTGGTTTTGGACTTTTGATCTTAATATTCTTTCATTAATTTCACCTATGACGTTATCTAATGGGTGACTTCTAGATTCTTTGACGTTGACTATTTCTCTATTTACCGATTCATCTTCTTTGTCATTATCTAGATTAACTTGGTTTTCAACCATTTGACTTTCAACTAAGTCATCATCTGCCAAAGGTGATGTCTTAGAGGGAGGTGGACTTTCGTCGAATGTTACGTTCAACGATTCCTCAACTCTTGAGGTTTCTTTGTTCAAGATTATGTAGGCTTTACTATTTTGTGAGTATCCAAGGTATACACCTTCATGAGACTTTGGGTCAAACTTGGTGAGATAATCCTTAGTGTTTAAAATGAAGCACTTGCTTCCAAAAACTCTAAAATATCTTAAAGTAGGCTTTTTGCCTCTATAAAGCTCATATGGTGTTTTATTCAAAAATGGTCTAATTAAGACTCTATTTAGAATGTATGTTGATGTATCTACGGCGTTACACCAAAACTTTTGTGGTATACTTTGTTCATTTAGCATTGTTCGACTCATTTCCTGAAGTGTTCTATTCTTATGTTCTACTACACCATTAGATTGAGGAGTTCGAGGAGCCGAGAAATTATGTGTTATGCCATTAGCATCACAAAAAGCTGAAAATTGGATTTCGTTATCAAATTCACGACCATGATCGGTTCTTATTGACACAATGCTATTTCCTATTTGATTTTGAATTTTCTTTCTTAGAATTTCAAATTTATCAAATGCTTCATTTTTAGTTTTCAAAAACTTAGTCCAAGTATACCTAGAGTAATCATCTACTATTACCAAAATATAGAAGTTTCCTCCATAACTTTGTATAGCGGATGGACCAAACAAATCCATATGTAACAATTCTAGACACCTAGATGTAGACACCATGTTTTTAGCCTTATGGCTATTATGAACTTGTTTCCCAATTTTGCAAGCATCACAAAAGTGTTGATCGTATTTCAACTTAGGTAGGTTCCTAACGAGTTCTTTAGATGATAAGGATTGAATGAGTCTCATGTTGGCGTGACCTAAGCGTCTATGCCATAGAGTTGAGTTTTTGTCCAAGGAGGTGAGACAAAGTTTGTCATTAGATGTTTTGTCTAATTTCATAACGTAAACGTTATTCTTCAAAACACCTTTTCCTACGGTTATGCCATTTTTAAGTATCTTACTTCCGTTTTCACTGAAGAGGACGTCATACTTTTTACGGCATAATTGACTAATGCTAAGCAAGTTAAAACCTAAGTTATCTACATGAGCAACATCATCAATAGTGAGAGAGTCATGAGAGATTGTACCTTTTCCGATGATTTTACTTTTGCTACCGAATGTTAGATTACCTCCGTCGTACACTTGGTAGGTTGAGAAAAGGCCTTTGTTTCCCGTCATGTGTCTTGAACACCCACTATCTTTAATCCACTCGTCTGGTTCTAACCCGAGTTTCAAGCCCACCATTACCATCTCATGAACTATGAGATTTCTGATTAGCACATCAAATGATAGACATGAAAGATCCTTAGATTCTTCAATTGATGTCACCTTTGCTCTCCATTTCGGATGGAGTGCTCTATGGAATTTCCTCCGTTTTTATTCATATTCCTCTGTTTTTATACGTTTTCGTCCGTTTTTATTCGTTTTCCTCCGTTTTTATACGTAAAAATGGACAAAAAAGTAAAAAATAGACTGTGAAAAACTAGAAGGGGAGTTGAATAGTTTTTTCCGTTTTAAAATTAATTCGCTTTAAATACTTGACGTGATTTCAATTTAAGCTAAACAATCAAACAATATAAGTAAAGAAAGTAAGGAAAGAACAATCAAACCACAACACGGATGTTTATAGTGGTTCGGTCTACAAGGACTCTCTTCCTTGCCCTACTCCACTACTCGAGCCTCTAACTCGAGAGTTTTTCTTCACTAAGAAACAAGCTCTCTTCTAGGCGGAGAAAACCTTTACACGCCGCTTACTCTTTTTCTGGTACTAAGCTAAATACTGAGTTCTTTACAAGGGTACAACTACTCCCAACGTCGCTTAACCTTTTTTCGGTACTAAGCTAGATACTGAGTTCTTTACAAGGGTACAACCACTCCCGACACTCTAAGTGTTTTGAAGACTAAAACACTAACCGATCACTACTGAATGTTTGGTATAAACAATGATGTGTGAACTACTAACAAATTACACAGTGACTACACTAGCAGGATTGCAACAGTTTATTGATCCTTGATGCTTGATCCCTTTGCTACAAAAGGAAGATCACTAAGAATGAAATGAATGAATGAATGGGTTAGTGTTAGGAATACAAATATTCATATGAAGACTCGGTCACCCCGAGTGTCTATTAGCATTAAGTAGCTCGTAGGATTATTAGTATTAGTTTAGTTATATTAGTACTTGTGGAGTTGGTTCGGGTCTTTACCCACTGTCAGCTCACTCCACAGCCCACTCGGGGCAAATAGCTAAGTAGTATAAATACCCCTTCCCATGTGTGGGAAGGGTTGGAACTCCTCTCATTTTCATACTAATACAATTTCACTTTCTCTCTCTAGTTCCCAACTGCTTATCTTTTCTTCTCTTTAAAATTCGATCCATAACCACAATATCCATACGTTTTATACATTGTTAAAGCTTACAATTGGTATCAAGAGCCATGGTTAGGTTCATTTGAGTGTAGGTTTTCGGATTTCTTGGATTGGTTTTGTGGTTCTTTTTGGTTCGAATAGAATAGGGTAAAAATCTCTCATTTGTGCTTTGTTTGTGGTTGAATCTGTTAAAAGCTTATACTTTCTTGATTAGGGTTAGTATATAAGCTTAGTTTGGTGTTTGGAAAGATTGTTCTATTCGTTTTGTGGTGTTTTAGGTTAATTCGTGTGGTTTTTCAAAGTTTCTCTTAGTTGCGATTTGGCATTCGGTAAAGGATTCTAGATTGCGATTTCACTTTTTCTCTCTAGTTCCCAACTTCTTATCTTTTCTTCTCTCTAAAATTTGATCCATAACCACAATATCCATACGTTTTATACATTGTTAAAGCTTACAATTAGTAATGTATAAATGAATGAATATGTAATTTAAGCTATATGAGTGATTAGTGTGCTTGAATGATTAGGTTGCTATTTATAGGCAAACTGATCAAACAACGCACGGATTTGGCGGACCCAAAATATGGGTTCCGCCCTTTGAACCATTTGGTTCCGCCGGGACATGCCAGCTAAGATCTTCACAAATCTTTCCATATCTTTCCATATCTTTCCATATCTTACAAAGTCAACTAATTGCTTCAAGATCATTCCAAGATATTACCTAAATCTACAAGATATCATAAAGATATCACAATGATGTATGCAATGATGTCATGAACATATTTCCATTTTAATTCTTTAAAATGTAAATAATGTAAATGTATATATGTATGTAACATGTATCCTAGTGATCATGTAGCATGTATATGATGAGTTTTAAAAACTTGTTACTATAAATGTAAAAGACTTTAAATTATATTTAAGCTTTGCTAAAGATAAACTTTATAATTGTCATTAACAAAATATAGCAAAGATCGTAAAATATAAATAACGTTTTTAGGACGATATTTGTATTAACACAGACGAAAACGTGAAAAAAGGGACGAAAAGGTAACAAAACGGACAAAAACGTAAAAAATTGGACGAACACATAAAAACGGAGGAAAACGTAAAAAAATGGGCGAAAACATAAAAAATGGACGAAAACGTATAAAAACAGACGAAAACTTAAAAAAAGGGTCGAAAACATAAGAATACAGACGAAAATGTAAAAAAGGGAGTAAAACGTAAAAAAAACTGGCGAAAACGTAAAAAACCGGATGAAAAAGCAAAAAATAGACGAAAACGTAAGAAAATAGACGAAAACGTAAGAAAACGGACGAAAACATAAAAAAAATTGACGAAAACGTAAAAAACTAAGTAAAACGTAAAAAAAACTGACGAAAACATAAAACATGGACGAAAACGTAAAAACCAGACGAAAACGTAAAAAAAACATAGCAAAACGTAAAAAAACGGTCGAAAATGTAAAAATACAGACTAAAATGTAAAAAAATTGACAAAAACGTAAAAAATGGACGAAAACGTATAAAAATGTATGAAAACGGACGAAAACGTATAAAACGTACGAAAACGTTTAAAACGGACGAAAATGTATAAAACATATGAAAACGTATAAAAACGAACGAAAACGTATAAAAACGGATGAAAACGAATAAAAAGCTATGAAAACGAACGAAAACGTATAAAAACGGACGAAAACGTAAGAAAAATGGACGAAAACATAAAAAAAGGACAAAAACGGATAAAAACGTATGAAAACGAATTAAAATGTAATAAAAAAAAATTAGGGACTAAATTCGTTATACCCCACAAACCACAGGGACCTTACTTTTAAGGGTATTTATGTCATTTATGTAAGTTTGACGGTCAAACTAACGAAATTATTGGTCAAGGGACCAAACCCGTTATGGATCGCAACCACAGGGAGAGGATCCATTTAAAAAAAGTAAAGGGACTATATCCGTTAAACCCGACAGACCATAGAGACCATTTATGAAATTAACTCAAAAAAAAAATAAAAAAAAATTAAAATAAAAAATGAATGTAACAGAAACCATTGTTCTTTTTCACTCTTAGCTTCATCAACTCTCTGATCTTATCAGCTTCAGACCACCTTCCTGCTTCTGCATACATATTCGAAAGCAAATGAGTAGTACCTCGAATGACCTGGTTTTAGCTTAAACAGATGCTCGGCTGCCCAGTGACCCAACTCAATATTCCCATGAATTCTACACACACCAAGCAAAGACCCGCCCATACATTAACCCAGCTCAACCCAAAAGATCAACCATACATGCATAGTGCGTTTGTGCTGGTTCAACCTTATGTTCCTTCATTTCTTCAAAGTAGCTTTTACCTATATCAACTAATCCTCCATGGCTACATATGAATAAAACTGCAGTATTTAGTTCGCCACACATCCCATATTCCATAATAATTGTGTTCCACGATGCTGTATCCTTATCGGTTAATTGATCGAACAACCTTTTAGCAAGGCCCATACATCCACATTTAGTGTAAAGATTCAAGATGGAATTTGGAGCAAATCATATAATTATCAAAAAAGGTTCTAACACAAACCCCATGAATTTCCCTACTTTTCTTAATTTTTGCCATATTTGCACAAGCCGAAAGTGCACCATAAAATGAGAGTGTTGTAGGGTAAGGGGACTCGGAGTGGCTGGCGGGTTGCCCAGCGGTTTGCCCATACCGCCGGTATTACCACTCCGTTGCCCAGCGGGTTGGCTGAGCGGTTTGGTAACCGGGTATATTACCCGTTGGTGAAGCCGTTGTTTTGAACGTTATATGGGGGTTTAATGCAACATTTATTTCTTTTGAAACTTGTCAAAAAGGAGCGTTGGGAATTGAAAGCAGTAAAAATATATATATATATATATACACTCCTTTTTAACAGCTTCATTTCGAAGCAAAAAAAAAAAAAAAAAAAATTAACTCCCTTCTTCATCTTCAACAAACCAAATCACCATGGATTCAAGAAAAGGAAAAGGGGTTGCTAAACCCGGACGTGGAAAGGGTTCTCGACAACAAATGTTTCGGCCCCAAACTCAAACGCAGCGACCGGTTGTCGATCCGTACTATCGTCCCGCACCACCGGTTGTCGATCCTTACTATCCTCAACCTTATGCATACAATCATCCTCCTCCTCCTCCACCAATGCATCCAAATAACTACTTAGTACAACAAACGGCGGAGGTCGAGTTCAAGCCGTTGGAGCCGTACGCCTACCGTGATCCTCTTCCCGGTACCGACGATGATGATGATGAAGACGTCGTCCCAGAAACTCAACAATATCCGTTTGGTACGAATTTAAACTTTTTATTAGTTGCTTTATTTTTGTTATTAGTGTTGTTGTTTTATTTTTATTTATAGTGTGATTGTTTGACTTATTATTATTAGTGTGTAGTTTTATTAGTTTTATTGGCGATTTTTATTATTAGTTTTAGTGTCGAATGATTGGAACAAAAAACTGTTGGTCAAACATCTTCGTTTCATTCTGAAAAGCGAAGAAAGTCATCAGAGGGGGGAACTATGAGTCGGCTAGCAACGACGCCGATACTATATTGCCGGATCTGAATGAGAACACAACTCCAAGTCGGGCAAGAAAAGGGAAAACTAGTGTTAGTGGTGAAGATTCGTCAAAGAGTAGTATTGCCGAGGCCGTCGAGGCATACGCGGCAAGGAAAACAAAATACATTGAGGATGTTAATGCTAAACAACAAGCACTTTTGGACTTACAACTTGAACAAGCGACTAGAAAGGCTGTGAAGAGTGACTTCAAGTTCTTCAACAAGCCGCACGATCACATAACCGACCCAGCAATGTTATCGTGGATGATTGAGCAAAAAAAAAAATCACGGCGAAGTACGGATGGCATTGTGATCTTTAGATATCTATTGACGTAGTTTTATTTCTATTATTATGTTATGGACTTTCTCGTACTTTTATTTTAATTGTTATGTAATGAACTTTTATTTTTAATATTATGTAACGAACTTTTATGAAATGTTATGTGTTTTAGTTATAAATTGTGTAGTTTAATAGTTTAGGGGAAAAAAATAAAAAATTTGGGAGGGCTGGAAAATCATGGGCGCGAGTGAAATTGGTTGGGAGGGCTGGTTGGGAGGGCTGGAGGGTTGAGCTGAGTTGGCATAATGTTATTGGACAATTTTGGGAGGGTTGAAAATTTTATAGTCATCACTCCTTGTCCCCTAATTATTTTCAAAAGATACATTGGTCATTTGGGTTGAATCTTAGGAAGAAAAAGAGAGTTTTATTGTGTTTTGGTGTTTGTCACGAAATGGATATTAGCGACAGTTTTTCTGTCACAAAATCGTCGCTAATGAACCATCACCATTGTAAAGACACATCTTTTCGAATTGGTGACGGTTATATCTGTTAAAAAGATGTCACTGAGCAAACCATCGCGACTGTTAGAATAGGTTTCAGTTAGCGACGGTTTTTCTGTCGCTAAGTCATCGCTAAAGCGTCGCTAATTGCACCTTTTGGTGAACCATTGTGACTATTTGAATGGTCACGAACATGCCTATATATAGGGCCATCATTCCAGCGTTTTTCATCATCAAAACATCCAAACATCCAAAAAACACATGAAAAACACTTAGAAACCCTCTCTTTTAGTGTACCCGATTGCTATAAGTAATAATGCTATAAAATTATTATTTGTAGTGTCTTGAAATCCTCGATAACTCGGTAGTTCATCCGGATTATCACCACTATCGTGTAATGTTGATAATTGCTACATACGTTGCTTCATTGTATCTTGGGAGGCAATTCATCGGTAACCCAAAACACGATTGTTCTAAAGAACGGTGGGGGCGAAATTGCTTTAAGGACAGAGAGAAGTCGCCTTGAAGTAACAAGTAGTAGTGGTAAAACTTCGTTTTACAAAACCATCATTCTAAACCCCGGAACCAACAAACTTAAAGCAATTTCGGACAAATATGGCTTCAAAGAATCTTCAACAAATGTCGTGTAGTTGGAATGCTTCGACGGTAACATCCTTGATAATTTCCACTAGGGCTGAGCATCGGGCCGCTCCCAACCCGATCCCGACTATCCCGAATCTCGACAAGCCGGAAAACACAAACCGAGTCCCGACCCGATTAAGCTCGGTTCGGTTTCGGGACAATCGGGACGGGACGGGATCGGTCGGTTTGATCGGTTTTGTTTGTTGTTTTTTGGTTTTTGGCCCGTCCCGACCCGATCCCGACTATCTCGAATCCCGAAAAAACGAAAAACACAAACCGAGTCCCGACCCGTTTGAGATCGGTTCAGTTTCGGGACAAGATTCGGGACTCGGGATCAGGACGCGATTCAAGAGTCGGTCAGTTTTGCTCACCCCTAATTTCCACCTATCTGAATGTGGAAGTGAGGCCGCTTCCTATGAGCTAAAGGGCTTGGCTCTAAAGCATTCTGAGAAACTGAGATATAGACCCATGGTCAGTTTCAACGGGTCGGCATAAAGTGGATTGAATGAACGAGATGAAGGATATGCGTGAAGCGTTTCCATTTAACATATAAAGGAAGATGGTTCAATGGCTTTGGTCCAACCATTCTTACCCTAGTTAAGCTTGAGCGCTTTCACTACGTAAAGATTCAAGGTGTAATATTTCATCTTTACTTATGCATAACACCCCCGGGGATTTCTGAATCGGGCCAGGTCTTATGTGTCATTTTTCAAAACCTATTTCTATTTTGAAAATGGTGGGGGATTGTAGGGTAATTATTTTCAAAAGATACATTGGTCATTTGGGTTGAATCTTAGGAAGAAAAAGAGAGTTTTATTGTGTTTTGGTGTTTGTCGCGAAATGGAGATTAGCGACAGTTTTTCTGTCACAAAATCGTCGCTAATGAACCATCACCATTGTAAAGACACATCTTTTCGAATTGGTGACGGTTATATCTGTTAAAAAGATGTCACTGAGCGAACCATCGCGACTGTTAGAATAGGTTTCAGTTAGCGACGGTTTTTCTGTCGCTAAGTCGTCGCTAAAGCGTCGCTAATTGCACCTTTTGGTGAACCATTGTGACTATTTGAATGGTCACGAACATGCCTATATATCTGTACAATTTATAGTACAAGGAGAATTGCACCGGAAATATGCAAAGCCCATGTTCGTTGTCCCGACGAAGATCGAATGGAATTTGTGTTCCCGGGACGTGATTCGTGTAGTGAATGTGAATAAAAGTGAGAATTTTGGATTTTATAACTACGATAGCAAACATAAACTAAAAAAACACAATAATAAAGCATATAAAACAAGTACGTAAATCACAAATAATCCTAAAAGCAATCTAATCTAAAAACTAGTAGCAAATAAATAATCTAAAACTAATTGTACTAATAGTAAACTAACAAATTTACTAAGTAATAGAGGCAACTAGGTAATTCTAAAAATGACTTAAAAGATATATATGGGAAATACGTTTGCTAAGTGACGTGACAAGTTCATTAAGTGTGGAATAAGGTTTGATGACGAATTATTTTCCTTAAACAAGATTATTTCCTCACAACGTTGGTTTATTTTGCAAATAATCCTTTAAAAAGAAAATAATTACTAGATGTGTAATTTGATTATTTTCCGGCTTTTGCCCTTCAAATAATAAAATCACAAATCTAAACAATTTGACTAATTATTAATCACAATCCCTTTTTTATTAATCCACACTTAAATCACAAATTCATATCACTTAGCAAACACTAATAAACTACTCGCTACGCATATCAATTAGGCTAATAAGAACAAATAATTCAACAAACAACTAAAAACCTATGCATATCAATTAGGTTCGAATCCCACTAACTCCAATATTTGGCTAAACTTTTTTTTTTTTTTTTTTTTTTTTTTTTTTTTTTTTCAAACTCAAACTAGCAGCCTAGTAAAATAAACCACACAGATCAAACTTAACTAATGAGATCCTAGGTTCGAATCCAACTAACAACAAATACTTTACTTAACTCTTTTTAAAGACAACTAAAATATGTAAACTAAACTCGCATCTTAAAATATGTAGAACAAAAATCACATATAACCACAATAGCAGAATCTTAAAACTTAACCAGATCTCAAGCATAACAAATTTAACCTCATAACAACTTCCACATTCAAGAGCAAGAAGAACAAGCAAAGACAAGCAGAAAAATAATGAACCGAATAAAAATAAATAAACTTAAATTAAAACAAGATTAAATTACAACTAAATATGAAATACAAGGTACCTTAAAAAAAACGCTTAAATAAACCTAGAAGAAATGGTCTAACACTTTTCTAAAAACATGAAAAGAGGGACAAAGGAAAAAAAAAAATGCTAATCGACTCTATTTATACTAAAAGATAAAAAACCCTAGCAGCTAGTTGTGTTTTCTTCGTGAGAGTGTTCTTGTGCTTCTTTTTGACCCTTGGATTAATCTTGGTCCTCACTTCTTTAAATCTTGATCGTTAATTCCTTGGTAGCCTCGGATCGATGATGTGGAGTGGGGGGGGGACCGAAGACAATACCATGTGGGTGTTTTGGACTGGTGTGGTGAGGTGGAGAGGTGATTAAGGGGGCGGATTAGGGGCGGTATTTTAGGGTGTGAAGAAGATGAAGTGGGGATGGCTGCTTAGTTTATTAGGGATTTTGACTAAAAAATGGTTTGGGGATTTGACTAAATTTGTGTCTGCGTTTAGTTTTAGTTAGTGTGGGGTTGGATCGGGTTTGAAAAGGTAAGATGGGTCGGTTGGTTTAGTTTTGTTTAGGTGGGCCGGTTTGTCGTGGGTTGGGTTGATATAGTTAGATTGGGCTTGTGTGATTTTAGTTAAGGATTGGTGGATCCGGTTGTAGTTGTTTTTTAGAGTTTAGGCTAATTTTAATTTAGTCAAGGACCACAAGTTGTAATTTATAAAACCGCAAGGACCAAAACTGCCATTTCTTCAAAGTTAATCCAAGGGTCAATTTTGTCAAATAAAAATAATCCAAGGGCTCTTCGGGATTTTTGCACAATAACTCGACCAAACTCGTGAATTTCTTCCCGGGTCCCGTCTTTTGAGCTCTTTTCCATTTCCCGTGCTCGTCTTTGTCTTTTTCTTGATTTTTCTAGATATCCGTACCTGCATATTCACAAACACAAAAACCACATATATTTGGCATATTCGGTCAGTTTTTGGTCTATTTGGTCTGTTTAAATAGGTAAAAGGTATGTGTAATTTAACACATACCAAAATTCCCCCAGACTAAGATATTGACGTGTCCTCACGCAATGTTATCTAAACACGTTTTTGAAACCAAAAATTTCCAATCTCTTTTTACTAACTTTGAGAAGTAGCAAAATTTTCAAAAGAGATTAAGAAATCTTAAGTTCTAAAAACTCCCCGATTTTCCGTTTTATTCTATTTTTGTATTTTTCATATAATCATGTGACGGCTTTGTTGACAATCATTATCTCACGATAACTTTTAGGGTCATCGAGTAGGAAACACGACTCATAAAGAAGTGACCATACGGATAAAATTCGTCGTTCCTGATTTTTCACGAGTCCCCAAACTAAGCTTAAAAACGAAATCATTGTTATTTAC
The DNA here is from genome assembly GCA_021014915.2 of Artemisia tridentata subsp. tridentata. Lineage (NCBI taxonomy): Eukaryota > Viridiplantae > Streptophyta > Magnoliopsida > Asterales > Asteraceae > Artemisia > Artemisia tridentata. Next base: position 151,129,190 of record CP139505.1, read on the forward strand.
AAGTTAGATTGCCAACACTACTCAGAAAGCTAATTGTGGACTTTTTGCTCCCAAATTCCTATTTTCCTCTATTTATTTTATTTTTGGTGAGAAATGAATTTCTTCAAGTTCTCATTTCGATGAGTTTTAATCCGATAAAGATACCTTAGTTTAGACGCTAAGTAGTTTCCAAACCTTCCCTCGAAAACCGTTGCATACAAAAATGAGGTCCACATCAAGGTCTCTGATTTAACACGATTTTGAGAATATCCCTTTTATTTGCGACCGAAACAACTCATCTACGAGTCCAGAGACGGAAGCCTTTATTAGGACACCCCCGGAGTCGAAGTTTGGCATTTTTTTTTTTTTTTTTACATTATTAAGCACATTAACGTATTAGGTCCTTGGCCCTTTATAACAATCACAACATCGGCTGCGAACCGGCAAGATGTGATAGTCTATTATGACCTTGGAATTTTTCCTCTGCCTTTATTAGAAGTCTACAACATCGGCTGCGAACCGGCAAGATGTAGAAAACTTTTTATGGCTTTGGATTATTATTATACATTATCATATTAATTAATTAATTGCCAAACCCCAAGTCCTACGGCTTTTATAACAATCCCAACATCGGTTGTGAGCCGGCAAGATGGAATAGTCTATTACACCGTAACACTGGCAGTACCTTGATGTGTACCCAACTTTCATAAGCAAGGATCCTCTAAGGAAGAAATAAAAACTAATTATCGTCAAAACCAAAATACCTTTAATTATTCCTAGATTACTATTTTCTTTTTTGTGAAACAAGCTTATGGGAACAAAAAGCCACAAATAACTTCGATGAGCTCTAAAGAGATCCAACTACTCCACGTTTAACAATCTAACTTATAAACAACTCTATCATTTCTCGTTCTTCGCAAATTTAAAATCTTAAATAATAAGATCCGCGAATGCTTAGCCTAATAATCAAGCCATGCATATATAAAGTCAAATACGGGAACTTGCAAACTCTTAAAAAGAATTCGCATCTTATAGCTCCTTGTGTAAAAGACTAGCACGAGCTTATAGATTATAAACGGTTAAGGGAACAAGCTAGGGCTCAACACGCCCGGTCAAGTCAGAATTTTATTCCTACTCTCACCAGCGGAAAGTCAACAAAAATGTCAAAATTTATTATATTTTTGCAAAAAATTTTTAAATTTTTCTCATTTTTTTGAATTTTTTCAAATTTTGAGGAAAAACGGGGTTGCGAGAGAAAACGGCAAAAATGCAAGGCAAAAATCAAATCGAAAGATTACCCCCCAGACTAAAACGAGACATTGTCCTCAATGTCTTAAAGGTAAGGGTTCTCCTACATAAATCTAAGGCCGTTTATGAATTATGCCAAAGATAAACGTAAAACGATAAGATTAAGGATATCGGATGAGCAACGAATGATGAAACTCGAGTGGAGAGAAGCAGACCACGAGCACGAGAGTCTTCATCAATCGGGCTAACCTGGACATACACAAACAACCACGAAACACAAGAAATGGAAGAGGAAACCCTCCTCACTACACTTATTAGAGAGAAAATAGAAAGAAGATAGATGGATAAGCATGGGGTGCCTCCCACGAAGCGCTTGTTTTTGCTCGAGTCGTATAGCTTAGACTCGCCCCGAATTTAATTGTTCTTGGGGGAGCAGGTGGAAAAGAAAATCTCAATCGGACTTTCATTCAAGATGTTTGGATAAACATTGAAGTGCTCGAAAGTTCCACTCCGATGAGATAGACCCGGCTTAAAAGAATAAGAGATGCCGGGGTCAAAGATTTTGTCCTCACTCCCGGGCGAGTGAATGGAAGGACAATCTACCTTGTAGGAGAAGAAAGGTAGAAAAACTCGAACGACATATGCGAAGTCAATATAAGGGCGATCCCCAAAAGGCACTGTCACATATGTCGGAGAAAGAATATTCTTTTGATTCTCGGGATTAACAATTGAGGTCATATTTTCAAAAACATTAGAGTCTTTGACCTCATCGCTCTCTAACACTTCAACAAAGAGAGGATTAACGTTGCTAGAAAAGCAATCGTCATCAAATTCAAAAAGAGTGTTAGAGAAAATCCCGGAAGTAACCTCAGAGATGTCAAGAGATTCTCCAAAAATTGGAGAATCACATTCTCTGTCAAATATCTCCTCAGACTCACTTGGGGTTGGGACAAGGTTCTCAGCACTAGACTTTATGAATTCGTCCGATTCCTTTTCAGGAATAGCGCTAAGATGCTCATCCCCCATATTGAGAGAGTCCTCGGGTCTAGATTGAGAGGTTTGAGAGATGGTATCATTTAAAGGAATAGCACTCTCCTCCTCGTCGTCATCTTCGTCATCGAGCATGCAAGCCTTATTAAACAAGAAACGGTTATGTGCTGCACGTTCAATGGCGAGTAAATCTTCCATAGATTCACCATGACGATCCTCTTGTGTCTGTTTAGCAGCCCAAGCATTAAATGCATTCCTCACATCATGAAATTTTTGGAATATATTTTCGAAAGCAGAATCCAGAAGATCATTCCTAATATTATGAATTTCTTGGAATGATTCTTGAGGAAATGGCTGAGGCTGCGTTTGAATCGTTTGATACTGTGGAGGTTGGTCATGATAAGAGTAGTCATAATTGTCACAAGGGCCGTGCTCATAGACAAGCGGGCTCCTTGTTTGACAATCAGAGCTATAGTGAGGACCTCCACAGTACTCACAACAATAATATTGTTGTGACTGATTCGGTGAATTATATGGATAATGGTCATACCCGAAATTTTGATTACATGGAACTTGTTCATAGACAAACGTGTTCCCTGTTTGACACTCAAAACCCGGGTGAGGACTACCTCCACAATATTCACAAGAATATGTCTCCATCTGGTGTTGTGGGGGCTGGTTGAAAAAGTCGGTTGTTTCATGGTAGGAATAAGGATTTTGGTCATAGACAAACCCGTTTCCCGATTCCACCATGCTACAACCGGGACAATTCCCGCCATTATGAGGACCTCCACAACACTCACAAGGATCATTTGGCATATTTTGGAATGATGTATCATTGAAGTTTTGATAACATGGTTCTTGCCAAAATGAATCTTGAGGAGGGTTGAAATCGTTTTGAAAATTTGGACAATTAAGTGTATTTTCGATTTCAGGAGTGTAACACACGCAAAGTCCATGGGTAAACCCACATCCTTTGCAGAAGCATCGTTCACAGTGTGAATTATCCCCCAACGGATCTCCACATACAAAGCACTTATGCTGAGTGAGTGAGGATGGCTGGGGTTGTGGAGAGTGTTCGGAAATACTTTGAGAATTATCGATGGAATTAAGCTCTTTGAGGGCTAAATCACACCAATAACAAGATCCGTCAGGTGCATCATTTCCACACTTCACACACGAACACTTGGAACAACGAAAATTATCACCCACTGGACCTCTGCAACGAAAGCAGCAATAGCCCAGTGACGACATAGAAGAAAGGTATAAGAAGTTTAGAATCAAATGGATAGAGGGTAAAGGGATAAAGAATCAAAAAGGGTAAGAGGGTGAGAAAAGGAATTAAACGGATAAGAGGGCACGGGAGAAAGAATCAAACGGATAAGAGGATTAAGAAGAATATTTTTTTGATTTTTAAATTTTAAAAACATGGAAAATCCTAAAGAAAAAAGGAAAATAATTTTTGAAAAGAAAATCTTTTTGGGTTTTTCAAAGTTTTTCAATTTTTTTTTTTTTTTTTTTTTTTTTTTTTTTTTGGGTAGAAAAAATATTTACAAGATATTTACGAAACTTCACGAGGAAGATTCTTCAAAACACGAATCGAAAAACGGAATCACGCACTCACTTCAACCTTCCCCGGCAGCGGCGCCAAAAATTGATCTGTACAATTTATAGTACAAGGAGAATTGCACCGGAAATATGCAAAGCCCAGGTTCGTTGTCCCGACGAAGATCGAATGGAATTTGTGTTCCCGGGACGTGATTCGTGTAGTGAATGTGAATAAAAGTGAGAATTTTGGATTTTATAACTACGATAGCAAACATAAACTAAAAAAACACAATAATAAAGCATATAAAACAAGTACGTAAAGCACAAATAATCCTAAAAGCAATCTAATCTAAAAACTAGTAGCAAATAAATAATCTAAAACTAATTGTACTAATAGTAAACTAACAAATTTACTAAGTAATAGAGGCAACTAGGTAATTCTAAAAATGACTTAAAAGATATATATGGGAAATACGTTTGCTAAGTGACGTGACAAGTTCATTAAGTGTGGAATAAGGTTTGATGACGAATTATTTTCCTTAAACAAGATTATTTCCTCACAACGTTGGTTTATTTTGCAAATAATCCTTTAAAAAGAAAATAATTACTAGATGTGTAATTTGATTATTTTCCGGCTTTTGCCCTTCAAATAATAAAATCACAAATCTAAACAATTTGACTAATTATTAATCACAATCCCTTTTTTATTAATCCACACTTAAATCACAAATTCATATCACTTAGCAAACACTAATAAACTACTCGCTACGCATATCAATTAGGCTAATAAGAACAAATAATTCAACAAACAACTAAAAACCTATGCATATCAATTAGGTTCGAATCCCACTAACTCCAATATTTGGCTAAACTTTTTTTTTTTTTTTTTTTTTTTTTTTTTTTTTTTTTCAAACTCAAACTAGCAGCCTAGTAAAATAAACCACACAGATCAAACTTAACTAATGAGATCCTAGGTTCGAATCCAACTAACAACAAATACTTTACTTAACTCTTTTTAAAGACAACTAAAATATGTAAACTAAACTCGCATCTTAAAATATGTAGAACAAAAATCACATATAACCACAATAGCAGAATCTTAAAACTTAACCAGATCTCAAGCATAACAAATTTAACCTCATAACAACTTCCACATTCAAGAGCAAGAAGAACAAGCAAAGACAAGCAGAAAAATAATGAACCGAATAAAAATAAATAAACTTAAATTAAAACAAGATTAAATTACAACTAAATATGAAATACAAGGTACCTTAAAAAAAACGCTTAAATAAACCTAGAAGAAATGGTCTAACACTTTTCTAAAAACATGAAAAGAGGGACAAAGGAAAAAAAAAAATGCTAATCGACTCTATTTATACTAAAAGATAAAAAACCCTAGCAGCTAGTTGTGTTTTCTTCGTGAGAGTGTTCTTGTGCTTCTTTTTGACCCTTGGATTAATCTTGGTCCTCACTTCTTTAAATCTTGATCGTTAATTCCTTGGTAGCCTCGGATCGATGATGTGGAGTGGGGGGGGACCGAAGACAATACCATGTGGGTGTTTTGGACTGGTGTGGTGAGGTGGAGAGGTGATTAAGGGGGCGGATTAGGGGCGGTATTTTAGGGTGTGAAGAAGATGAAGTGGGGATGGCTGCTTAGTTTATTAGGGATTTTGACTAAAAAATGGTTTGGGGATTTGACTAAATTTGTGTCTGCGTTTAGTTTTAGTTAGTGTGGGGTTGGATCGGGTTTGAAAAGGTAAGATGGGTCGGTTGGTTTAGTTTTGTTTAGGTGGGCCGGTTTGTCGTGGGTTGGGTTGATATAGTTAGATTGGGCTTGTGTGATTTTAGTTAAGGATTGGTGGATCCGGTTGTAGTTGTTTTTTAGAGTTTAGGCTAATTTTAATTTAGTCAAGGACCACAAGTTGTAATTTATAAAACCGCAAGGACCAAAACTGCCATTTCTTCAAAGTTAATCCAAGGGTCAATTTTGTCAAATAAAAATAATCCAAGGGCTCTTCGGGATTTTTGCACAATAACTCGACCAAACTCGTGAATTTCTTCCCGGGTCCCGTCTTTTGAGCTCTTTTCCATTTCCCGTGCTCGTCTTTGTCTTTTTCTTGATTTTTCTAGATATCCGTACCTGCATATTCACAAACACAAAAACCACATATATTTGGCATATTCGGTCATTTTTTGGTCTCTTTGGTCTGTTTAAATAGGTAAAAGGTATGTGTAATTTAACACATACCATGCCTATATATAGGGCCATCATTCCAGCGTTTTTCATCATCCAAACATCCAAAAAACACATGAAAAACACTTAGAAACCCTCTCTTTTAGTGTACCCGATTGCTATAAGTAATAATGCTATAAAATTATTATTTGTAGTGTCTTGAAATCCTCGATAACTCGGTAGTTCATCCGGATTATCACCACTATCGTGTAATGTTGATAATTGCTACATACGTTGCTTCATTGTATCTTGGGAGGCAATTCATCGGTAACCCAAAACACGATTGTTCTAAAGAACGGTGGGGGCGAAATTGCTTTAAGGACAGAGAGAACTCACCTTGAAGTAACAAGTAGTAGTGGTAAAACTTCGTTTTACAAAACCATCATTCTAAACCCCGGAACTAACAAGTGTCGGGTTTTAATCCTTTTAGCAACAATTCATAAAACAGAACCAGAGACTCATACGGAGTTTTTGTATGAGAATAGGCTGAAAAGAAACATTCAAAACTTTCGTGTGCTGATATGGATCAAATGAAAATAGTACTAACTGACTTTCGCGCCTGAAATGTCTTTAAATACCCTGCATCTGTATTTCATTTCTTAGCTTTTGGATTGAATACAATTTCCTTTTTTAATCTCTCATTATAACAACTATCACAAATATCCACCATTGATAATACTTTGAGCTTTCGTTGATCTTTTCTAATACCCTGATTAACCAAGTTCTTTGTAAAACATACCTATCGATCTTAAGTGGTCCTAAGTTTGTCTATCAATTGGTATGAGAGACCTTTCCTGGTGAGGTCTCATTGCAACAAATTCAGTTCAATTTTCCCGCCAAAATCAAGATTCAAGATTCGAGCAAGAAATTTCGGCAAACGATTTATTAAAGTTTCAGAGTATTACACAAGATTCATTCATAAATCAAGAAATAGCATAAGATAATGGCACCAGCAACAAGAAACCCTGGAACCAGTAGTAATGGGGAAAATATTGATGATAATACAAGAAGGTATATTAATGAGTCACTGGCTGGATTCAGGCAAGCTATGGAACAAATGATGGCTCAATTCTTGCAAAGTCAGTTGAATAATGGTGTTGTAAGCAGAGCAGCAAACGACGGACAAAATGGGCAAACTCAGTTTAGTAGGATGACTATGGTGAAGTTCCCAAAATTTCAAGGTAATGATGCAAATCTTCAAAATTCATATTGCAATTCATATAATGGGAATGATTTGACGATTAACGATACTAATAATGAGATGAAATTTGAGGAAAATAAAGATGCATATAAGGTGTTTGTTGAAATAGATTATAATGCACAAAAGGGGTTTGAGGAAATGACAATTAAGAAAATTCTTAAACAAGAAGGTACTATGCGGAATATGCGGATGCGTTTAAGTCTTTGTTCGGTATTGTGAGTGTTTTTAGTTATGTGGGTTCGGATGAAACGCATTTTGTTGATCTTTTCATTGAGGGGTTGCATCCGGAAATTGGAAATGTGGTTAGAAAAGGCAATCCCAAAAGTCTCTGGAGTGCGTATTTTTTGGCAACGTGGGAAGAAGTTGATAGCAATCTACACAAGAATCAATATGAACAACCATGGTTATCTTCTCCAAGTGTTAAAGAATCAGTTAGTATGAAAAATAGATTAATTGATGATGTTGCAGTTGAAACTGTGAAAGAATCAATTGAGTTGGAAAATGGATTATTTGATCATGTTGTTGTTGGAAGTGTTAAAGAGTTGGTTGAGGAGAATAATGGATTAGGTGATGATCAGTTGTTTGCATCAGATTCGAATCAAGATGGCTTCAGTGAAGTTACGAATGTAGGAAAAAGGGTGACTGAGTATATTGAGACTCATGATGTGTTGAATTCGAAAAGTCTCGAATCAACTAAAAACGGGTTGGAAGAGATGACTGGAAATGGTGGCGACAAAATGGAATGGTATGTTGGTATTGGTTATTTTCAAAATTATGCATTCGGATTAATGAGGGTCGAAAATGCATTATTGTCGAGGTTACATGAGTGTTTGGTTTGTTTGGGAATTTTTTCATTTAGTCATGAATATGCGCATAAGGAACGAACAAAAGGTGTGTATATTTTAACGAATATTGTTGATCTCAGTTGAGCAATTGATCTAGTTTATTATCTTAGATAAATCTAAAACAACAAATATAGAAACTGACTTGAAACAATATTAAACACAATGCGGAATCTTATGTTTAATCTTAAGAAGAACAATGAACACAGTTGTTATCTCACTAAACACTTCAATATATTAAATACGAATACTCAAAAGTATTAGGGTTACAAAAACTTGAAGTGAATCGACTCTAACAATGATACGTATTATCTATATGTATATCTCACCTATAACTCTAACCCTAGAACCTCCTTTTATAGACTAAGGAGTCCTAGTCGGTTTACAATAACTTTATTTACAAGATAAATCTTTTAGAATCTATTCTAAACTTATCTAACCGACTATACAAAGTTATCTCTTCAGCAGTAGTATGAATTACTCTAACAGCATTATCTTTTACTCCAGTAGTAGTATTCTTGCAGCAGTAGAAACTTTAACACTAGCAGTAGTATAAAATACACTAGCAGTAGTATGACACTTAGAGTATTTTCCTTTATCTTCTCAGCAACTCCAGCAGTAGTATGAATACACTAGCAGTAGTATCATTCTTACTAGTAGTAGTATCACACTTAGTGAATTTTCCATTGAGCAGTTGTATCAATATGAGCAGCAGCATCTCAAAACCCAACAATCCTCCCCTAAACTTGATATTTTCTCCAAAATCATCAAGTTTCATTTAAGCTTTAACCTTCACCAGGAGGATGCTTCCAAACACATTAATTCTTCTTCTTGAGATTGGGATTGAGAACTTTTTCATACTTCTTCAAAAGTTTATATGCTTGATCATCAGAAAAGTAATCATGTTGTAACTTCAACCTTGTATTATTCAGCATCTGATACACAATTTCTTTGTTGAAATTAAGAGCAGGATAATCTTTCTCCACAAGCATGTAGATGACAACACCATGAGCAAATAAAACATGAACACCATAGGACTGATATAACCTCCATTGTTGAACTGTGTTGTGTTTCAATTTCATCCACTCTATATCACCATCATCTGGTTCAAACATGATCTTCAGATAATAGTAGATTACTCTCTCATAAACCTCCTCTGGTCTTGTATCACCATATTTTTCTTTGTAGAACTTCCAGAGTGTAACAAGATCATCTCTATCAAAGTATTCCACCATTTGTGAGAACCTAAGAAACCTATAATTCTTACCATTTGTTCTCTTGATATCCCAATAGGCTTCACTCCCATCCTGAATTCCAGAAGTGACTGAGATGATAGGATGTTTGACATCTAAAGGAACTGCATTAACAACTTTAGGTTCTTTATGTTTAGAAATAATTATAAGAGCCTTCATTTGTTCTCTGTCATCATCAGGTTCCTTTTCATCATCAATTTCTTGCTCTTGCTCATTATCTGATTCATCATTTTGCTCAACTGCCTTAGACTTATCTGCTTTTATCTTTTTCCTTCCTACACTTTTCACAACCATTCCAGCTCTCTTAACACCAGAACTAGAACTCTCTTTCTTCTCTTCTTCCACCTTATCTTCCACCTTCTATTGTACTTTTTCCTTAGTATCCATGGGTACAAAGCTATCAATTTCCTTCTTTACTCTCTCAAACATCTTTTTAATTTCATCATCAGAGTAATGAGATAGCTGTTTAAGTTTGTAGCCCTTCATGTTCTTCAGGTACCTTTCATGAACTTTTCTTATTTGTTTGATGGTTGGTGGTTTGAGCATTTTTCTCTTGAGTCTCTCAGCAATATACACTTTCTTTCTTTGTTATCTAAACTTCTTCAACCATTTAGTTCTTTCTTCTATAGTTTGTGAATCTTGCTTTTCCTCCTTAATCATCTTGAAAAGTTCACTGTCTGCATCACACCTGATCCTTTCCTCATCCCAAGCATCCAGTAAGGCCTTTGTTTTTGCTTCATCTTCAGTATGCTTTCTTTGTTGTTCAAGTACTTTTTGGTTTTCAGACTCAAACTCAGCAACCAATTCAATAGCAACCTTAGCATCATGTTCCATAATCTTCTCTTTTGGCCAAAACTCCACTGGTAATTCAGGCTCAGATTCTTCATTTAATAATGCCTTGCCCTTCCCTTATACTGTGGTAGTTGTATATCTTTCTTTTTGGGAGAAGAGGGTTCTCTGATTGTCACTCCTTTAACAGGTGGTTTTGATGCTTTTGGTGGTTGTGGTTGTACTGCTTGTGTTGGTGATGATGAGGGTTGTTGTACTGCTTGTGTTGGTGTTTTTGATAGTTTTGTAGACTTCAGTTGTAGCATAGCTTGAGCCATTACCACATCATCATCCAAGAGAATTTGAACCATAGCAATAGAATCCTTCTCTGGCTCAGCAGTAGAATATTTGTCATTAGCAACAGAAAGATTAACACTAGCAGTAGTATCAACCTTAACTACTTCTCCACTATCACTAACAGCAGAACCATCTTTATCTTTAGCTGTAGAATCCAAAGTTTTCAATTTATCTACTACCTGCTCTTTGTTCACTTCTTCAAGCACAACTTCATTACCCTCTTTATCAGCAACCACAAAATCAACTACATTATCACTACTATCCAACTCAACATCCATATCCATATCCAAATTCTCTGCACCAGCATTTTTAACATTTGCGTCCTCCCCTGAATCCTTAGTCTCATTCCTCCCCTGTTTGGGAGCATCCTCCCCCAAACTGGTATCCTCAGAGGAGCTAATTCTCTGTGCAGTACCCACCTTCTTTAACCTTTTGAATGATCTAGTTCTTGACCTCTTCTGACCTTCCAAAACTTTAACCCTCAGCTTCAGATTTTTAATTTCATCTCTTTGTGAAGTGGTGAGCTGTTGGAAGCCAAGAACCTGTGCTTCTAGCTTGGTACACTTTGTCATCAATTCATTTATTAGTTCCATACTATCCTCACCACTTCGGCTTGTGTTACCTAGCCCGATAGGTGGATCACTGGAATTGTCATTTTGTACATTTTGTTCCATCAATTCCTCAGTTTCAGTTCTATCCTTGTCACTTTGGGATGTGTTACCTTCCTTGAGAGGTGAATCATTGGATGTAAACTCAGTATCAAACCTAGTTTGATCATCTGAGCCCCCCATATTAGCCATTTGGCTAGGGTTACCATCACCTGCATCAGGTTCATGTGAGCCTGACACATTAGATGTTGCCCTGGTTAGGGTCTTACTGATGTTACCACTGACCTGATCTGCTTCTAAGCTAGCAGCAGTAGTGGCAGCCCCTTCCAACATGTCACTCACCACACCTGTGACAGCCTCATCTACTACAACCATCCTAACACTAGCCTGATGTAGCTCAGTGTTCTCATTTTGTGAATCCCTAGGGTTTTGGGTCTTTTGAGGTTGTGAAGATGAAGGTTCCAAAACTGTGGGTGTGTGATGGGTTGCAGTTGTGATTTCTGCACCTTCACCCTGATTTTGAGCCAATGATAACATATATAGAAAAAGTGGTGTCACTATCCCAGGAAAATCTTTGCCATTCTTTTTCAAGTATGAAAACAGTTTCTTTTGAAGTTCAGGGCAAACAAATTCTCTTTTATGAACCTTAGGATTTGAAAGTTGTTTGTTCATAATAAGTTGCAGAAACCTTGGATAAATGTAATAATTTCCTTTTACATTCTTTTTCAAACCATCCATTATCATATTTGAAAAATTAAAAGGTTGTCCTTTAGCCAGACAAATCATAGCAGAAGCTTGAGTTGTACTGAATTCATTCCAACCTGAAGTTTTAGGACTTAAACAATGTAGGATGGTATGAATTAAAAACTTCCATTTTGGACAGAGAAGACCTTTATAAAATTTTAAACTTTCAACTTTCTTCTCATACCCCATGTTTTTAAGTTCTTCAAAAATGATAGAATTTTCAAGACATACTATTTCCTCATCATCTGCAAAGTGAAGAGCTTCTCTCACAGATGATTCAGAAATAAGTATCTTGTGGCCATCTACCTTAGCCTTTAACTGTTCTTTCCCATTTGTAGTTATGGTCTTGACAGTAGACCAAAACGGATCAATGTGGGAAACATATATAGTTGGCTTTGCTGTTAATGCATACCTAATGTGAGTAGCATTAAGAAAAACAATTACCTCAGCAAATCCATCAGATTCCGTAGGCTTTTGAAGAAAAGCAATTTGATTGTGACTATCAGAAAAGATTCTTTTCGACATTGTGAATTAGGGTTGATTTGGGGGTTTTAAACTTGGATGTTAAAAAGCGTGTTAGGGTTTGAATTAGAGTGATTTATGAGTGCATAAAACCGATTATGAGATCGAATTAGGTTTTTAAACCCTTTGGATAAGAAGTTACATAACCGTCCCTACACTTACAAAACGAGCAGTAGAATCCCAGCAGTAGAAACTTTTGCCTAGCAGCAGAAACTTTGTAACTAACAGTAGAATATCTGCTGAACATTCCAAACACCTTTTTGTCTTCAAACAAGCATTCCCCTTTGACTTTTCCTGCAAAAGATTAGTACAAAACCACAAAAACACAAGAAATAATATGCCACATAATCACAATTCACAGTTATACTTAGCAGTTGTATAAGCAACAAGCAGCAGAACTAAATAAAACTAGCAACACAAACCATAGCAAGCAGCAGAAACAACTTATTGACTAATAACAGTACAAATCCTTTACAAAACTTTACAAAAACACAAAGAGATAAGAATGTTCAAAGATTTATCATTCCAATACTAGCAATCAAAAATGTAAATCTACCCACATCAAAACTTTTTGTGAGCAAATCTGCAACATTATTGTCAGTATGGATTTTAACAATTTGAATTAACTTCTTTTCATAGAAATCTCTTATAAAATGATGTATTATCTCAATATGTTTTGTTTTAGAATGAAAAACATGATTTCTTATAATACACATTGTACTGTTATTATCAATGTAAATTTTGGTGTGCATAAAATTATACCCATAGTCCAGTAATTGATTCTGAATCCAAAGCACTTGACCACAGCAACTTGAATCAGCTACATACTCAGCTTCAGTTGTAGAATTTGCCACCATAGTTTATTTCTTGCATTGCCATGAAATTAACCTATGTCCAAGATATTGACATCCTCCAGTTGTTGATTTCCTGTCTAAACATGCTCCAGCATAATCACTATATGAGTATGCCACTAGATCAAAAGGTGAATCTTTTGGATACAAAAGGCCCAACCTAGGTTGACTCCTTAAGTACCTAAAAATTCTCTTTACACCATTCAAGTGTGACACTTTAGGGGAAACATGAAATCTGGCACGGGCACACACAGCAAACATAATACCTGGCCTTGAAGTTGTAAGATACATCAATGAACCAATCATTGATCTATACAAATGCACATCAACTTCTTCACCATCTTCATCTTTGACTAGAGGCTTGTTGGACTCCATGGTTGTTTTAGCAGGCTTCACATCAGAAAATCCAAACTTCTTCAAGATATCAGTCACATACTTATCTTGACTAATAAATATGCCATCATCCTTTTGTTTAACTTGAAGCCCTAAAAAGAATGTGAGTTCACCAATAGAACTCATTTGAAACCTGTTATGCATTAGCTTCTCAAAATCATCACATAACACCTTGTTGGTTGACCCAAAAATGATCTCATCAACATACACTTGAACCAATAAGATATCCTTTTTGTCTCTTTTGATAAACAAAGTCTTGTCAATTCTTCCTCTACTGAAACCATTGTTCAACAAGTACTTTGATAAGGTGTCATACCAAGCTCTAGGAGCTTGATGCAAACCATACAATGCTTTCTCCACCTTGTAAACTCTATCAGGATAATCAGGATCTTCAAAACCAGGTGGTTGTGAGACATAAACTTGTTCATCAATTGTCCCATATAAGAAAGCACTCTTTACTTCCATTTGATACACTGGGAAGTTCTTATATGAAGCATAAGCCAAGAATAATCTGATAGCTTCTATCCTTGCAACAGGTGCAAACACTTCATCATAATCAATACCTTCTTCTTGAGTGTATCCTTGAGCCACTAATCTTGCTTTGTTCCTGATCACAATGCCTCTTTCATCCATTTTGCATCTAAAAACCCACTTTGTACCAATTGCCTTTTTCCCATTAGGCAAATCAACGAAGGTCCAAATTTCTTGAAGCTTAAACTGCAACAACTCTTCTTGCATAGCTTCCATCCAACTTGGATCTTGTAATGCTTTATAAGCATTCTTGGGTTCCACTTGTGACAGAAAACAAGCAAACATGCAGTTTTGAAGATTTTTATGACTGTTTCTTTGCTTAATAGACCTTGCAAAGAAACTTTTGTCCACTAAATCTCTCAATCCTCTTGTTTTACTTCTTGTTTGAACAGCAGATTGAACATCTCCTATGATCTGCTCTTTTGGATGATCTTTGTGAACTTTGGTGGTTGGAATAGGACTGATAGGGTAAGAATCTTCTATATTATGAATGTCAGCCTCTACACCAAACCCATCCAAAGCTTCATCATCAGTATCTTCATAGATATTAATCAAACCAGACATATTAGGATCATTAGGATAGTCATCATCAGCAAAAGATCTTCCATCTTTGTCAACAATAGGAAATTTTGGTGCAACAGTAGAAACACAAGGCTTAGCAGTAGTAACTTTTGGCTTAGTAGTAGGAACAGAGTTACTGCTGCTAGTGTTATTTCCTTTCTTCTCAACATTTGCTTATCTATTCTTCTGCACATCATCAACTATTTGTGGTCCTTCATTAGCCACTTTTTCAGCATCAGAAGGTTTATCCCCACCTTCTGTATCTCCTTTTGGTACTTCATGAACATCATCATCTTCTTGTGAACTCTTTCTCTCTTTCTCTTTGGCTGTGAAAGTTGGATCAATCTTCCATTTTTTAATCAAAACAAACTCTTTTGCAGATTCATTCACCTTAGCTTGTGTACCTGCATTAGAATCAGCTTTTGTACCTGCAGAAGTATTAGTTATACCTGCAATCACTGGCTCATAAGTTATGCTTTTGGGTAGTGAATCAATATCAAACAGCCAGTCAGGTCCACTTCCTGCAACATTAGGTATAGATTCACTAAACCTAACATGTAAGTTCTCTTCCACATGCCTAGTTCTTTTATTGAATACCCTAAAAGCTTTACTATTGGTAGAGCATCCAACAAAGAATCCTTCATCTGCCTTCTCATCAAACTTTCCTAGGTGATCAATGGTATTCAAGATAGTAATAGGACACCCAAATGGTCTTAAGAAATCTATCATAGGTTTCCTACCATGTAACAATTCATAAGGAGTCTTGTTATGAGGCTTAACTATTTTACTCATGTTTTGCACAAAACAAGCAGTGTTGACTGCTTCAGCCCAAAAAGTAGTAGGTAATTTTGATTCAGACAACATAGTCCTAGCAGCCTCAATTAATGTCCTATTCCTCCTCTCAGCAACACCATTTTGCTGAGGAGTTCTAGCCACACTAAACTGTCTCAATATACCTTTTTTCACACAAAACTGGTTCATAACACTATTCTTAAACTCAGTTCCATTGTCACATTTTATTACTTTAACTTTATGATTAACTAGGTTTTCTATTCTTGTTATGAAGGCCTTAAGAATGCTAGAAGTTTCATCCTTAGTTGCTAAAAAGAAAACCCAAGTGAATCTACTATAGTCATCTGTGACAACTAGGCAGTACATCTTCTTATTCAAACTTTTCACATATGTTGGCCTAAACAAATCCATATGCAACATATATAAAGGCTCAGAGATAAAGTTCACAGCTTTGGTCTTACAAGAAGCTCTGTGTTGTTTTCCCATCTGACAAGCAACAGAGGTTTCAGGATTTTCAAAAACTTTTGAAGGTAAACCTCTTACAAGGTTTCCCTTAACCAATTTATTAATAGTTTTGAAATTTAGATGACCAAGTCTTCTATGCCAAAGTTTGGATTCATCAATTTTGGCCGTAGCAAATAAGCAAGTTAAAGCTCTTTTGGGAACTATGTTCTTAATGTCAACACTGTATATATTGTCTGTTCTAGGGATTTTAAGTAGCACAAATTTATCATCAGGCAACTTATAATCAGGAGATAGGACAAGACATTTAGTGTCTGTAAAAAGAACAAAGTTCTTTTTGTCACACATTTGTGAGACACTAAAGAGGTTGAACTTAAGCCCATTTACTAGATACACTTTCTCAAAATCCAAATTTCCTGTTCTAATAGTACCTCTTCCAATGATCTTTCCTCATTTAGGATCATTCCCAAAGGCAACATCTCCACCATCAATAGCTTCAAAATCTTCAAGGTTGGACATGTCACCTGTCATGTGTCCAGAGCATCCACTGTCAAAAATAGATTTATCCTTTAATTCCTCCTGTAGATTGCCCTGCACACAAAGTAAGAGAATTAGTTTCTCTTGGAGACCCAAGCCATTACTGACTTGGATCTGCCTTGTGCATCAACATAGTCAAATTTCTTTAAATCTATTGATGCACTGCTGTTCCTGGAAACATGATCTAAAACCTATATTTTTGGTTTCCAGACCCAGCAAGCTGAGGCCTTTACAGCATAAAAGTGGTTGCCCAAAACAATGTTTGTGATCAGTTTTGGCTCAGCAGTAGAAACTGCTTTTGCCTTAGCAGCAGAAACAGCTGTATTATTTTGAAAAGGCCTTTGTGGTGGAGCAGTAGTAATTGACCTAGTTGCACCAGATCTCATCAATACTGCCCTTGGAACCATGTTTTTGTTAGCATGAGGGTGAGTCTTTTTAGAAAAGTTTTTATGGTTCACCCTTCTGTTTTGGTTCCAAACAGGTTTTTGGTAGTAAAAACATTTTTCTTGTAAGTGCTCAAAACTACCACAGTTATAACAAGCCTTTTTAACCAAATTCAAATCACTACCTAACTTTTGAGAGATTAGGTTATTCTAGTTCCTTTGGTTACCTCTAGGCCTATTATTATACCCTCTAGGTTGTTCTCTAGGTTTCTCATTTTATTCTACTACCTTCCTAGAGATCCTATCACCAAACACAGGTTTCACAAACTTAACCTTTTTAACCTTTGTTTCAACTGTTTTAGGAATTTCTTCCTTTTTATCCATAGGTATTGACTCAACCTATTCATCATCAGAGATTGACATCCAATCTTCAATGATTGGTGCATCAAAATTCTTCTCATCAACCTTAGGTTTTTCATTACTGACCGGATCTAAACACACTCCTTGTGTTAGATAGATACTTTGAGTAATATTAACTAGCACGCGGAATTTACTAGCTAACACTTAGAAGATTATTTGTATTTGTATGTATATGAATGGAACAGTGAATTGTAAGTATATGAACAATGAAGACAATGTTTTACTTCCAACGATTTAATATTATTATAATCAATAATACGAGTGATCTTCAATATCACCATGATTTACAACCTTGAATCTTAACAAAATCATTTTTCTAATTGTCTCTCTATTCGTAAATAAACTTTAACCTAGGATATCCTTTTATAGACCAAGGATTCCTGTACAAGATAACTATAAATCTAATTCTATAAGATATCACAATATCTTTTTCATACTTATCCTATTACACGTTTGCAAAATCATAAGCAGTACTAACCATATATACTAGCAGTACTAACTGACTTAGTACTGTTAGTGTATTCTTCATCAGTTGTAACTTTTCCTCTGGCAGTACTAACTGTTTATGTTTAATTCCTAACAATCCTCCCCTAAACTTATGATTTCTCTCCAAATCACTAAGTTTCTTCGAATTAAACTTCATTTCTGAGGATGTGGGGGATTCTTCCAAACACTACCATGTCAATCTCTTAGTCTGAGCTTTTCTCTGTTCTGCAAGATGAAACATCTTCCTTACTAGCTCATCTGCCATTTCTGAATCAGCTTCAACTTATGATTTCTCTCCAAATCACTAAGTTTCTTCGAATTAAACTTCATTTCTGAGGATGTGGGGGATTCTTCCAAACACTACCATGTCAATCTCTTAGTCTGAGCTTTTCTCTGTTCTGCAAGATGAAACATCTTCCTTACTAGCTCATCTGCCATTTCTGAATCAGCTTCAACTTCCAGTTTTGTATATACTAATGTAACCAACACAGCTGGTCTAAGAGGGTAGTCTTTTTCTACTAACATGTATACCTCCAAACCATCTTTAGTAGAAATTCTATGCACGCCACATGTATCAAATAATTTCTATGAAACATCTTTAATTGGAGCTTGAAACCTCCATATTGCTTCACCACCATATGGTTCATAGATTCTTTTCAACTGTACCCATAATTCTTTGTCTTTGTCTTCAATAGGATCTGCAACTCTGAATCTTTCTTGTGCTAAATTCCATAACTGATTGAGATCTTCCCTATCAAATCCCTTAAGCAATTCTTCAAACAACTTGTATCTCTCAGTTATTCCACCAATTCTTATGATCTTCCACCCTTTCATTCTTCCTTCAGAGAATACTTCCCAATCTATAATAGGGTGTTTTGCTTGTAATGGCTTGATGTTTGTGAATTCAGGAACTACTACAATCATGTCCTTGATTTGCTCATCTGTTAATCCCTCAGCTCCAGTCTTTTGCTTCTTTGATGTATCAGACTCTAACACCTCTGGATCTCTTTTCTTTCCTTTACAATGTCCAGTATCAATGACAAAATCTGTTGCAAATGGCTTGTTTATTCTTGTATAAGCTTCATAATAAGCTTTCTCTATCTCAGCATCTGATTTTCCTTTGAAGAAACTTTGCTTCCAATATGCTTGATTCTTCAAATAACTTTTCATGAAGCTTATCTGTTCTTTCTTTGTAGGCATCTTCTTCTTGTATCCTTTCTTTTGTCTATCCCTGATTTTCTGCATAAGATCACTCCAAGCAACTTCCTTATTCTTTAATAAAATAAAAGTTGTAAGCTTTGCTGATCTTGCTTCTGCACTTAAACTCACATCTTTAACAAGTTGAACTGCTTGAGCTTTCACAATCGGATCAGTGTCTATCAGATATTGTAGTTGTTCTTCAAATTGTTCTTGATCCATCTGAGCATCTGAAACCATCTTTTCTTTTTCTAGTCTCTTTGCTTCCATAAAATCAATCACATCATCTTCAGACATTTTCTTTGCTAACTCTACATCAAAATCTATCTGAGCCTGTTCATTTTCTTTTTCATCTTCTTGAAGTTTCTTTGCCACTTATGCATTATAAGCTATTTGTGCTTGAGTTCTAGGCTTCATAATCTTTTGTGGCTCATCTTCTTCAACTAAAATTCCTTTCCCTTTATCCTTAGCAGTTTGTACTGCTTCCTTTGGCACTTCAATAGTTTGTACTGTTTCATCAACTTCTTCAGCAGTTTGTACTGTTTCATCAACTTCTTCTGCAGTACCTTGTCCACTAGTATCTTGCTCTTGCTCACCCATATCAGTATCATCACCATCAGTACCTTTTCCACTAGTACCTTCTTCATTCCTCCCCTGAGTTATTGATCTCTTTTCCTTTTCTTTTCCAGATTTCCCTGTTATCCTCCCCTGTTTGGGAGAATCTCCATCATCATCTGAACTTTCATCTGAGCTATCATCTGAAGAACTAGCAACTATAACCATTTTAGACCTTTTCCTCTTAATTTGAGCTTCCAATCTTTTCACCCTGAGTGTCAACTTAGTGAAAACCTTGGCAAAGTTGTCCTTGTGGCTTTTGAGATCTTCCTCCAGAGATTCTACTTTTTCAGATAACTTGGTACAAAGAACCGTCAATTCATTAAGTTTAGAACTGCCCTCATCACTTCTAGCTGTGTTACCTGCTAGGAGAGTTGAATCAAGGGGCATACTATCATGAAAGATAGGCTCATCAGCTACAAAGGTTGGGGTAGGAGGACTAGGCTGAGCAACCATAGTCTCCTTTATGGTTCTTCTTTTATATGTTGTGGTGACTGGGGGTGTATGGGTTATTTCAGGAACCATTTGGGGTGTTGGTTGGGGCTCAGTTGGGTTTACTGACCCTTCACCCTGAACAACTTGAATCATCTCAGGAAATAGAGGTATTTCTACCCCATTAAAAAGTCTACTAGCCATAGCCATAATTTGAAAAACTTTTTGTTGCGGGCTAGGAGTAGGAAAATTTTCTTTATGTTGTTTAAGTAGATTCTTTTTCTTATTCAGAAAGCTTTGAACAAATCTTGGATATATAAGAAATTTTGTTTTACTTTTTACATTAGCAACCATACACTCAAATATGAATTTGGAAAAATTAAAAACCCTGTTTGTTGAAAAACATATGAGAGCAATAGCAATATTGCTACTGAATTGTTCCCATGATGTTCTTTTAGGACTTAAAGAATGTAAGAGAGTATGTATCAAAAATATCCATTGAGGGGAGAAACATCCTTTTTGAAAAGTAAGTTTTTGATTGGATGTATCATACCCCATTCTATCAATTTCTTGCCAAATTTCAGTGTTTAGCATGTTATTGATACCATTTGAATCTTGTAACTTAAGATGTCTCCTAAGTGTAGATTCAGTAACAGCAAAAGATATGCCATCCACTTTAGAGTGAATTTCTATGTCTCCTTCTTCACTAATTTTGACAATAACAGTTTGCCAAAACTATGTGATGTGAGAGACAATAAGAGTAGGGGAAACAGTTAAAGCATACCTTATATGAGATGCGTTCAAGAAGTCCACAATCTCATAAAATTTTGGTCCATCCCCTTCCTCTGTTTTCTCAAGAAAAGCGACCTGGTTGTGCGTCTTAACAAATTCCAAATTAGCCATAATATTCTCAGTAAAAATTGATTTGACTATGGTGAATAGTGAAAATTTAGGTTAGAAAGTAGAAGATGAAAGTGAGATGAGATATTATTGAGAGAGTTAGGGTTTCTATTTGACCGACTTAAAGAATAAGTTAACTTTTATTTTAGGATATGATTATAATAGAATAAAAGTTAAAATATCTGGAAGAGGATCCCTTAAAAACCGTAACTAAGTCAGTAAAAATCTCAATTAATTTCCAACGGCTAGTTTCTAAACAAAAATTAGTTACTGACACAACAGTTCTAACGGCTAGTTCAGCAATACAAAGTTTACACTAGCAGTACAAACTTTGCATAGCATACTAATTTTTGAGAAAAATTTTAATGAGCAGTATAAACTTATTAATGATTTAAAACAAGACTGCTCTCATATAGTTTTTAGCAAACTATCAGCTATCAACGGATTTGATGTGTCTTTACCAATAGCCGTTTGCTTTGGACTAGCCAACTCTTCACTATTAGATATGGTGAGTTGATAACCATACAATTTTTGGTAAATTGTCAACCATGAACGGATTTGATTAGTCTTTACCAGAAATCGTTTGCTCTGGACTAGTTGGTTCTTATGTGGGTTAGACATGGTAAACCAATAACCATTTGTTGTGTGCTCAGATCACACACTTTGAGCTCCAAAGCATCTCACCATCCAAAGCATCAAATACTTAATTTCCAAACTCCAATCAACCTGCAATTGTTAGTCTAACAATAGAAAACAAAGTGCAAAGCACTTGTCTTATAACAAAATAAGCATATGACTAACATTGCACACAAAGACGGAATCAATTTCCTTGGGTAACCCAAGCCATTACTGACTTTGGTTTTCCTCTAGCATCAATATAATTAAACCTTTTCAAAACAGTTGGTGCACCATTGGATTGAAGTGGTCTCCAAACCCATGATGCTGATGCATTAATGCCATTACCCATATTAGCCCTAGCAGCGTGATTGATGTTACCAGTACTAACTACTCTGATAGCAGTATGAACTGCTGGCTTTGCAGTTGTAGCTTTAGGTTTCCAAACTTGTTTAGTTTCCACTGCTTTGTTATTAAAGGGTCTCTTAAGAGTTGTTGGTGCTGATTTGAAAAGAGTTTTTGCACCTTGAACTGCTTGTCTTGGGTAAAAAGGTCTAATTAGTCTGACAGTATGAACTGCTGGTCTAGCAATATGAACTGGTCTCTGGCCAGACTTTAAAAGAACTGATCTAGGTATCATTCTAGCAATTGTAGGGTGAGTGGGAGGTCTTACTGAGTTCACCCTAGGACTTGAATACCTAGTTACCCATTTGTTGCAATAAGCTGCAAGATGGTCAAAGCTACAACATGTGAAACAAGCTTTCCTATAACAGACAAAGTCATCACCTAGTTGGTGAGACTTGAGGTTGTTCCAATTCCTTTGGTTACCTCTGGGCTTGTTTGTGGTTCTATACATTTCAGCATACCTAACTATTTTCCTAGTAGTATTAACCTTTGACTTAGGCCTAACAGTTGTATTCTTAACCACCTTTGGAACTTTTGGTTCCTCTACCTTAACACTATCAGGCTTAATCTTATCCTGATCACTCTCATCATCATCAGAAGTCCAATCCTCAATGGTTGGAGCATCTGAGTCCCTAGCAAATGACACCTTGTCATCAGAGAGTGATTTATCACTTGCACTCTCAAAACTTGCACTTACTTCTACAGGTTTCTCAACTATTTCCTTTTCTTTTGGTTTTGGTCCATATTCCATCTTAGGCAGTTGAAATTCTTCCAGCCCTGTGTGTTCTAGGTCTATGCCTGGGGGTGTTGGAATTCCTCTATAAGGAGGTGAAACAGACTTATACCCTAGGCCTGACTTAGCTTTATTTAGAATTTGACACTCAATTATTTTACTGACACCTTTTGATGCATACTCTAGTGTCTCAACACTTAATTGAATGTTCTCTTTATCCTATTTAAGCTTAGCAAACTCTTCTCTCACAAACTTAATTTCAGCATCTTTAAAAAATATGTCCTTTTTAAGTAAAGCTATGTCATCAGCAAACTTAGATTCCATACTCTTATAATGAACAATTTGCTCCTCTAAAACAGCTAAACCCCTTTTATGATTTGCCAAATTAAAAATAGTCTGGTTTAACTGTATTCTATGTTCATTATAATGTTTTCTAAGAGTTTCTAATTCTTTTAAAGCATCACATGATTTAGAACACTTAGAAACTCGTACCTCAGAATCTGAGAAAGCCATAAGAGCAATCTCTGTAGGTGCTTCTGCTTCCTCCTCTGCAATGTAGCTCCAGTCAAAACCTAAGCCATCAATGGTAATCATAGCCTTTGAGCTTGAGTCTGTAATCTCAAAAACTCTTGATCCTATTGACTTGCCTTCATAGCCCTTATTCCTTGAGTCCTGCTGTCTGGGCTTCTTGCACTCCCTAGAAAAGCGACCCATCTTGTGGCAATTGTAGCACTCAATCTTTGACTTGTCATACCCAGCAACATCATTGTTGTTTATGATTATCTTCTTGCCTGTCTTCTTCAAGAATCTCTTAGCTCTCATGCTGAGAAGAGAGAGCTGCCACTTGATGTCCATCTCTTCAATGTCATCTTCATCAATCTCTTGAAGGTCTCCATGAGTCAACATACTTCCATTGTGCTGAGTAGTCAAGAAAGCACAATAGGTATTCTCATCCATAAGTCCATTAGTACTGCTTGAGGTACTGGCAGTACCAATATTTGAACTAGCAGTACCAACTACTCCAGTAACTTGCACTTCTTCTTCTGAACTTGAGGTACTGGGAGTTGACACAAATGCCAAATTCCCTGAGCTTGAACTTGTTCCAGCAACCTTCTTCACATCTTACTCCACTATCTTGAAGTTGCTATACAAATCCATCAGACTCATAGAATTTATGTCTGGCTTGTTATTCCAGACAACTACATGTATAGCCCATTCTGATGGTAGACTTCTTAAGAATTTAGAATTGAGATCTTCCTGAGGTATCTCCATTCCAAGAACAGCAAGCTGACTTACAAGCTTTTGAAGCCTGTTGAACATATGATCCAGTGATTCATTGCTTGTAGCTGAGAAGTTCTCAAATTGTTGCTCGAGTAGTGTCTTCTAAGTTTTCTTGGTGGCTTCATTCCCACCATATCTCGCAAAAATAGCTTCAAACAAGGTCTTGGCACACTTGAACTTGCTGAAATTCAACAATTGATCATTAGGTATTGTCATCAGTAGCATGCTTCTTGCCTTAAGATCATTCTTGTGCTGGACCTTCTCTTCAGCAGTCATAGGCTTTGTCTGCACTGTAGTTACAACCTTGCCATCAACAGTAGATGAAGTAGTTGTAGGCTTAAAAGTATTTCCTTCTTCTATAATCTCCCAGAGTGCATAATCTTGTACCTGGAAGTATTGCTCAATCCTAAACCTCCACATATCGAATTCATTAGGCTTAAGAATTGGCAATTTAGCAGCAACATTGGTTTGACTTGTCTCTATGTCCATCTTCCTTCTTGGAAAAGTTCTTCTTGGATCTTCTAATTCAAAGTATCAGAACCTGGCTCTGATACCACTTGACCGGATCTAAACACACTCCTTGTGTTAGATAGATACTTTGAGTAATATTAACTAGCACGTGGAATTTACTAGCTAACACTTAGAAGATTATTTGTATTTGTATGTATATGAATGGAACAGTGAATTGTAAGTATATGAACAATGAAGACAATGTTTTACTTCCAACGATTCAATATTATTATAATCAATAATACGAGTGATCTTCAATATCACTAAGGTTTACAACCTTGAATCTTAACAAAACCGTTTTTCTAATTGTCTCTCTATTCGTACATAAACTTTAACCTAGGATATCCTTTTATAGACCAAGGATTCCTGTACAAGATAACTATAAATCTAATTCTATAAGATATACACAATATCTTTTCCATACTTATCCTATTACACGTTTACAAAATCATAAGCAGTACTAACCATATATACTAGCAGTACTAACTGACTTAGTACTGTTAGTGTATTCCTCATCAGTTGTAACTTTTCCTCTGGCAGTACTAACTGTTAATGTTTAATTCCCAACAATTACTAGCCTCACTAGTTTCACCTACAGGTTTGCTATCAAGTTCACTTAGAAAAGACAATTCTTTCTTAGGGGGTGCAAAAGCACTCTTAACTGGAGAAGCTACATCATTATATCATATGCCACTACCTCTCCTCATTAAGTGACTCTCAATAGACTTATGCACAAGATCAGATGCAAATTGCTGTTTCTCAACTCTAACTGCATGTTTTTCCTTTTCAGCCAAAGCTGCATCTTTTTCCTCTTCAGCTTCTTCTAACTTTTTATTAAGCATATTTATCGTGCTGTTTTTAATATCAATCTCTCCTTTTAGTATATTAATCCTATCAACATATTCAATCTCATTCTGTTTAAGAAATTCAAGCCTTTGTTCTACAGATTTTAAAGCAACTTTATAACCTAAGTTATCTAGTTTAAGTTTCTCAATTTCAACTCTAAGACTTTCATTCCTAGACTTAAGCTCTTCAACAATATCTAAACAAGATTTAAATGAACAACTAGAACCATTAGATACCTCAGAGTCAGAACCAGATGATGAAGAAGCATAAGCCATAAGAGCAAAGTTGTGTCTTTTAGGTCCTTCTTCTGCCATTAAAGCAAAGTTGAGTCCTTCCTCTGCTTGATCACTCCAATCATAATCTCCTAGACCATCACAAGACACCAAAGCTGTAGAAGTCTTGGTATCTTCAGTAGCTTTCCTTGAACTTTCTCCATTCTTCTTAGGTGCCCTACATTCCCTTACAAAGTGGCCTTTCCTGTTACAGTTGTAACACTCAATTTTGGACTTATCAAACCCCATGTTATTTTGTCCCTTAAACTTGAGTTCTCTTCCTGTCTTTTTCAAAAACCTTCTGGCCCTCATGGTCAGCAAAGCCATCTGCCACTTCAAATCAATTTCTTCAAGATCATCAGGATCAATTTGTTCCAAATCCTGGTTCAAAACTTGAGTACTGGTAGTAAGGTCAGCTAAGAAGGCACAAATAGCAGCATCACTAATGTTGTCACTGTTTGTAGAACCAGCAGTAGAAACATTAGTGCTAGCAGTAGAAACTCCATAAGCAGCAGTAGAAAGAGTTTCCTAAGAACTGCCAGAACTTTTGTTGTTGGAGGACACAAAAGCTAGGTTTTGTGTAGCATGTTGATGAACTAGATGACCCTTTCACTTCAGATTCATAAACTTTCAAGTTGTTGTAAAGGTTATCTAAACTCATCTTTTCAAAATCAGCTTTGTTTCTACTCCAAACCACAGTGTGCATACTCTATTCTGGTGCCAAACTTCTGAGAAACTTGAGATTGATATCTTGTTGAGGAATTTTAACCTCCACAAGCCCTAGATGACTTACAAGCTTTTGAAGTCTGTTATAAGTACCATCAAGATTTTCTCCACTTAAGGCAGTGAAGTTCTCAAATTGATGCTTCAAAAGATTCTTCCTTGACTTTCTAGTAGCTTCATTCCCACCAAATCTTTGCTCAATAGCCTCCATTAGTGACTTGGCATTATCAATAAGACTAAAGTCTAACTGATACTCATTAGGTATTCCCATCATGAGAATATTGTGAGCCTTGATCTCCAACTTTCTTTGAGCCCTATCTTCAGCAGATCTAATGGGTACAAGTTTCCCATCATTACCTGTTGTTGGTAAAGAATCACCATTCAGAATCCCACATAGCATAGTCAATCATCCTGATGTATTGCATCATCCTCATCTTCCAGATCTCATACTCTCCAGGCTTGAGCATAGGCACCTTTGATGTAGTAACCATGTGTGTTTCGTCTGCCATGTCTTTAGTAGATGTTTGAACAGATCTGAGTTAACATAAGTTCTTCTTGATCATAGCTTCTAGATCACAAGCTCTGATACCACTTGTTGATCCCAGTTGAGCAATTGATCTAGTTTATTATCTTAGATAAATCTAAAACAACAAATATAGAAACTGACTTGAAACAATATTAAACACAATGCGGAATCTTATGTTTAATCTTAAGAAGAACAATGAACACAGTTGTTATCTCACTAAACACTTCAATATATTAAATACGACTCTAACAATGATACGTATTATCTATATGTATATCTCACCTATAACTCTAACCCTAGAACCTCCTTTTATAGACTAAGGAGTCCTAGTCGGTTTACAATAACTTTCATTACAAGATAAATCTTTTAGAATCTATTCTAAACTTATCTAACCGACTATACAAAGTTATCTCTTCAGCAGTAGTATGAATTACTCTAACAGCATTATCTTTTACTCCAGTAGTAGTATTCTTGCAGCAGTAGAAACTTTAACACTAGCAGTAGTATAAAATACACTAGCAGTAGTATGACACTTAGAGTATTTTCCTTTATCTTCTCAGCAACTCCAGCAGTAGTATGAATACACTAGCAGTAGTATCATTCTTACTAGTAGTAGTATCACACTTAGTGAATTTTCTATTGAACAGTTGTATCAATATGAGCAGCAGCATCTCAAAACCCAACAAATATACAAGTGTTTGATCCAGGAGGAAAACGAGTTTATGATTTTAGCGGTGCTGCCTTAGTGGTACGAACAACAGGGGTTGGCGAAATGAAGGCTTCTGTTATACGGATTTAGGAAGATAATATAGGTGGCTTAAAATGCAAATCGACGTATGGGAAGTGGAAGTTCGACATATGGAAATGGCCAAAGAGGAAAAAGAAAAGGTTTGTGATCGTTGGTAATGGAAATGTGGCTGTTGTTTGGTTTCAGAAAAAGGCTACGACATTGGAACACGCTGATGTGATTAAGGGCAGAGTACCGAGAAAAGAGGGTTGTGGAGTGTTGCCCTTACACGCTGAAGTATGGTTCGCTTTAGTTCGGTTAGAAAAGTATGCGGCTGTGAAACAAGTATTAAGAATGCGGGAATTGCTTCCTAAAGAGCTTGAAATTTGGATTGTTGCGGCTAAAATGGAAGAAGCTAAAGGAAACACATACATGGTGGGAAAAATAATAGAAAAGGGTATTTGGGCCAGAAAGAAAGGGTTGAGACTGGCCGTGCAACTTGGATAAAGGAAGTTGTTGTGCGGGCTGGATTAGTAGCAACGTGTAATACAATTGAAAATCATCAAGATTCATTTCAAAGAGTGGTGGAGGAAAGAAGGTATGGAGTGGATACTCAAATACCTCAACCAGTACCTAAACGAGATGATTCATTTGTTGATCCCAGTTGAGCTTAACGATCTTGTTAATTACTTTAGATATAAACCTAAAGCAATCGGTATAGAAACTGCTTATGAACAATCTATTAATTACTATGCGGAAACTAGTAATTAATCTTAAGAAGAATAACAATAACACATAATAATTCTCTCAACCTTCACCTCAATATATTAATATACGGTTACTCAAAAGTAACAGGGTTACAACGAACCTTGAAGTGAATACAAGACAATACGTATGCTAAGACAATCGACTTCTAACCCTAACCCTAGATCCTCATTTTATACACATAAGGAGTCCTAGTCGGTTACAAAACTTTCTAGACAAGAATAATATCTAATCGTATCTTTACCATAAACAAACTATACATATCCAATAAGCAGCAGAATCAAACTCTAGCAGCAGAATCATCTTAGGCTAGCAGCAGTTTGACACTTAGCTTATTTCATCATTCTTCGAATATCATCAGCAGCAGAATGAATATACCTAGCAGCAGAATGATTATGCCTAGCAGCAGAATCTTCAAAGTAGCAGCAGTATCATTTAAACCCAACATCATTTCAAATAGTGGTGGAGGAAAGAAGGCCTGGAGTGCACAGTCAAGTACCTGAACCAATACCTAAACGAGTGAACACGGAAGTTCCAAACATTGAAGTTCAGCTATTTCAAACACTCAAGTTTAGCCATGAACCTGAACCTGTGGTTCAGCTGATGTTTATTGATAAGGGTGGTTGTAGTTGGCTAGTTGTTGATAACAAGTACTGAACTACCCAAGTTCATGTCCTGAGTTGGTTATAAGTGTTGAATACATGCTGAAATGGGTGTTTGGCTTAAGGAAAAAGGTTATTGTTTTTTGAGGTGTTTGGCTTGCTACAACAAAATGTGTTAAAGGTCCTAAGAAAGGTTGATTCAGTTGGATTCAAATGCTTAGATGCTTGAGGACAAGCATACGAGTAATTAATTATGGTAAGCACTTATTTTGTCTTATTGTAATCTATCCATCTATTAATTAATTAATTAATTAATTAATTACTATTAATTTTATATATATATATATATATATATATATATACACACTAAAGAGGGGGAGTTTGCTCCCCTCAACAGTGAGCGGAACGTTGATTTGTTTTACTCCTATTGGTTGGTCGCTACACGTGGCGATCATACATTGGCTGTGCAAATATTTTATAGTTTGCAAACAGTGCCTTGGCAACTGTACTGTACTGTTTTACACTATTGGAGAGTTTATTAAATCTCCACCGCCCACTGTAGCAGCTATATTTTGGGATTTTTTTTTACCATACTTTAGATCTCGATCGTACAGGTAGACTGTAACACCCCCATTTTTGATATACGCAGCGGAATATAAGTTGGGGTATTACTTCAGGTATCACAGTCATGAGAATAGAAAACGACTCGAAAAGAGACGTTTTAAATAAAATTGTTATCATTCATTTATTTAAATCAGAGTTACAATATAGAGGTCCCAACAGGAAGTTCCAAAATACATTATAAAAGATACGTTATTTGTTGAATGATAACATAATGGACACTCTTTTTATAAGAAGGAAGCCCATTGCCATTCCGTGCCAAGTCATGCTTTTAGTTACCTGAGATAAAACATGCTAAAAGGGTCAACACGAAGGTTGAGTGAATCCATAGTGTTTAAGGTAATAATCAGTTGAACACAAGCTATGTAAAGAGTAAATCAGTAATATTGCAGTTCAGTATATTGCCCTAAGTCTCATGACACGCAAAACGTTAACAGGTTTATCATCATAGTTATAAGCTAATGATGTAAATTATTACATAATTAAATGTAGTAATTATGCCCTCGAGTAGGAGATTGCCAGTCTCTTTATTGATCTCAAATAAGGTGCATTTGGTTACGTTACTGTAACACAAAGGGGTCGTCAAACCCAATAGATCTATTCACTATATTCGCGTTCACCCATAAGTGATTAATGGTCCATGATGGAGGGTCTTTAAGGGCAACAGGTAACTTAGGCAATATCAATCAGGAAAGCATACAGAAAAATACTTGTGTTCGATTTTGTAGCATGTATCTCCCCACAAGTTTGGAAAATGTATAAAAAGTGGGACTATGAACTCACCTTAGCAGTCTGGATGGAAAACAAATTAAATAGAGTTGATAAACGTCTCCAGCACGCGACCTGGGTTTGTATGTCAAGTCTTAGTAATCGTATTCAAACATATATGAGTTTTTAGTATTCGTATCGTAACGTCTTGGTTGACAGTTAAATGTTAAAATGAGGCAACATGAAGTCTCTTCAAAAGTTGGTGGATTATAAGATTTTATCTTATTTCATGTGTTTATGTTTGTGCTTTCGTTTGTTTGTTATCGAGGTAAATGTATTTCGTTTATTAGTTTCTATTATAAATATATTCAAAATATATTTCTAATAATAATTATAAAATGTTACGCTTTTTACCCTTATAGCTTCATATATTGACAGTTTATAAACCTAAACTTTCATAAAATGACAACTTTTACCCTTGAACTTTCATAAAGTAATAATTTTTACCCCTGAACTTTGGTGAAATGACAATTTTTACCCCTGTAGTTTCAAAAATGATAATTTATACCCACAACTATAAGTCGTTGGCAAAAATAGTCCGTGGTTTAATATCTTTGAGATATTTACATTTTTGGCCCAATAAAACTCCAACTTTCGAATTTGGTAGATTTTACCCTTAAAATTTTAGGTCTATCTCAAATTTAGTCCTGGTTATAAAAACAAGTAGAGTTTTGGCAGTTTTGACCCTCAAGACTTTGATGTCGTTTCATGCGACATCCTTTTTCCATTTTTACGCTTTTTAAGCTTGTGAAACCGACATGACTTACTACGAATCTTTTATACAAGTTATGTTAAGTTTGTAAATACCTTATTTATAGCTTATTGGCCCATGATTCGAGCTTATAATGCTCGAATTAATTAGAAAGGGGCGTTAACTTCAGTGGGCGACGGGCAGAAATGGGATACAAATAAAAGCGAGGCAAAGCAAAGTTTTTTCGACGTTATTTTTCCTACTATTAGCCAGCTGGGTGGTCTTTAATATGGCAAAAATTCAGATTTTATGGGGGTCGTTTGATGGTCGAAACAATTGTCCAAAGTTGGGTGTTTGGAACCCTTGCTCGACAAAACTGAAAAGGAAAAAAAAAGGGCTGGGTTTTTTATTTTTAGGTTCACGCCATTACTTTTGATGCATGTTAACATGATTTTAAACATATCCAATATATCTCTTATGTATCTTATGGCCTCTTGATTAGAAATGTGAAAAATATATAAATAGGGTGTGTTTGGTTTTGCTCGACAAAAAGAAAAAGAAAGGAAAACATGAGTTTTTGAACTAGCTAGCTATTAGGAATTATTTGGTGGCATGTTTTAAGAGTATTTAAGTTTACAAAAGGTAAGAAAAAGGGCTAGACACACTTACTTGCTTGCTTGCTCGATTACTAAGGTTTTTGGATAATTTGGATTTGCGAATGAGAACTAAGGTTATCTCCCCTTCTAGGCTTCCTAAGATCTTCTTTTAGCTTCTAAATGGGTTGTTTGATCAGTGTTTAAGTGAGGGTGGACTATTTTTGAGTGTGGTTCGAACAATGTGGGTAAAATGGAAAAAGGGTGTGTTCGATTTATATAGTGGAGATGGATTAGGGTTCCAAGGTTTCTAGTCACCTTGTGGAGTGTGTGGGGAACATGGTGAGGTAGCTAGGTCAAGTTGTATGCCGAATGTAAGGAGGGGGAGGGAAAAGGGTATATGGAAAAACCCTAACCATATGTGCTACCTACATTCTTTGACTTAGGTTAAACTTTCATGGGACAAGGATATGTGGAAATGTTTTAGCCTTAGAAGAGAGTTTATGGTGTAAGACATGCTTAGGACTTAGTGAGAAATTAGTTTGGTTATAGTTTTGTGGGTTTTGAACTAGGCAAGTTCAATGTGGATCGAATGGCTTCATATGATGGTACCTAGGGTATGAAATGTTGTACATTAGGGTTTTAGGGAAGTAACAAGTTAGGTTTAGGGTTTTGTTTAAGTAATTGTTAGTTAGAAATTAAATTAGGGTTTACTTATTTATAATTTATTCCATATGTCGAATTATGTATAAAAAGAAAAGAAATCATGTTGTGCTTTAAAGAGTTGTACCATAGGTTTAGTAGTGTTGTACTACAGTCTAGGTAATATAGAAATTGTATTTTTATTATTTAGTTAGGTTCAATTAAATATAAGTTAGTTTTATTAGGTTTAAAAGTATATAAATGTAATTTTTAGTTTTTATGCATTGGACACTTGTATATTAGGTTTAGGGACTTGTACTTATATTTAGTAAGTTTAAGAAATCTGTTTTTAAAGTTGGTGCATGAAATACTTGTGTTATGTGCTTTAAATTGAGTACATTGAGGTTTATAATATGGTTTACATATATATATATATATATATATATATATTATATATATATATATATATATATATATATATTATATATATATATATATTATATATATATATATATATATATATTTAGTTTTATGCATAAATGACTTGTACCTTGGCTTGAAAGACTTGTACACTTATAATTTGTAAAAATCTTATATACATTAATTAGGGTTTGTGATGAAATCATAATTTAGTGAAATTAGGGTTTGTATCGGAAGTTAAAGTGGATTTAGGGTTTCTGTGCTTTAGTAACTTGTACATTGATTTGAATGAGTTTTACTTTTTAGTTATTCATAATTATAGTTATAATGGTTTAGGGTTTCGTAGAAACTCTAGTAGATAAGAAATATTGGGTTTGAACGTTTATCAATCGTACGTTAACGAATTAACGTAAAGTGGAAAATGGAATATCATAAAGTTTTATACTTGACATATAAAAATGTTTATATGAAATAAACATTAAGTAAGTTATTGTTGGTCCGCGTGTGAGCACGTTTATCGAGGATGTGAGTTACGTCACATTAGATAGTAGTCATGATCAGATAAAAAAAATTATACATAGAAAAAAGGATAAGTATTCTTTATTTAGAATATGAAATAGTTTATTACAAAGTGAAATTTTTACAGTGGTTACATAGACTCTGCTCCCATTGTTAGAGATTCTATTTCTTCTTGCTTCCTTATAAATTTAGCTGATAATTTCTGGCATTAAAGGTTTCAAACAGAAACTTCTATTATTCTGATCTTCGCTTATTTTTTGTATAAACCGGTTAGTGTTTGTTAAATAGGGGTTTAATATATGTTGGCTTTTACGCCTATTTATTGTTTATTATGATTTAGTTTTTGTTTATTGATAATTTTATTTAGATTTTTCTTTGATTTTAAATTGTATGTGAAATTAGGGTTTCCTTAATTTGGGGATTTTCTTTTGCAGGTAAGCATGTTGAGGTCACTATTGTAAGTTGTGTGTTTGGATTGGGTCTGATGATTCTATAACTTTGTTGTGTTGGAAGGATGGTGGAGTGCGACAAATAGTTGTCTTCGCAACCTTCACGTATGCGAACAGGACATATCATCAACTCTATTTTACCAACTAATCCGATCTCTTTGTTTCATCTTAGATTCGGATTGTTTAATGTGTCTGAGGTTATTGTTCTGCTTTTGGCGTGTTTTTTTTTATTAGGCAATTAGGGTTTATTGAATTGGGATTTTATATATGCAGGCTTTTTCACTTCTTTATGGTTGATTATGATTTAGCTTTTGTTATTTCATAATTTAATTTAGATGGTCCTTTGATTATAATTTTTATGTAAAAATAGGGTTTTCTGAATTTGGGGTATTTCTCTATTTGTTTTGTAGGTTGGGTTGTTGAGGTATGTATTGTGAGTTGTGCATTTGAGTTACGCCTGATTGGGGGTGTTTTATGTGTCTGAGGTTCAGCTGATATCAGTAATAGAAAGTCTCAAACCGTTCCTTGGCACGGCAATTACCGGATGGCGTAATAGCATGCTTGCTATTGTGCAACCGCATTTATTTGTAGCCATGATAGAATTCAATCTCTTTTGATCCTTTTTCCACTTACAAATGTGAGCGTAATTATATGTTATATCAGCTTTGTCGTTTAAAATTTTTGAATGAGTTCTATTTATCAAGGAAACTAATGGGCTATGATGATTGTCTCTTCTCTGAATCACATGATATTGGTAATAGGAAGTCTTAACCAGTAACTTGGCAAGGCAATAACCGGATGGCGTGATACCATACTTGCTATTATGCAACCGGTTTTATTTGCAGCCATGCTGGAATTCAGATTTTTTTTACCCTTTTTCAAATTACAAATCTGAGCCTAATGATTTGGTGTATCAGTTTCCTCTTGGTTTATGTTGTCTTCAATCTGTCATCACCCCCCAGAAAATTCTACTCTTGATCTTTGTTCTCTTGAATCTGGCATCACCCTACATACAAAACAAACATATTTAGGTGTCGTTACCTTTGGCTCAACAATGAGTTGAACATTTATTTGTCTTACTCTCATTTTATGCTTTACAAACGCTGTTTAGCCAAGTGTGATGATCTGTATCGCTTCAATATTTGAGGGGCCAGGTGGCTTCTACTTGCACTGTGATGCACTGTAGCACGTGAAACAAAATATTTTACACACATTTTTATGTCAACTGTATGTGCCTTTGGACGCCGAGGTGTTGTGATCCATTAAATGAAGGATGCAATGGTTTTATTTGCATATAAATTTATACAACTTTTGGCATACTTTCTGGCATTCAAAGATCACACTAGAAAGTTCTCCTAATTGGCCACTTGGTTTTAACCCAATGGCCTATATGAGAGTGTTTTATGTGTCTCAGGTTCAGCTGATATCAGTAATAGAAAGTCTGGCACAGTTCCTTGGCACGGCAATTGTTGGATGGCGTGATAGCATAGTTGCTATTGTGCAACCGCATTTATTTGCAGCCATGCTGAAAGCCAGACTTTTTTTTACCCTTTTTTCCGTGATGGAGAATTGGTCCTGTCACTTGGGCAGGCAAGGAGCGGACGACATTGTTATGCAACCGTGTTTCTTTGTGATCAAATGATTGCAGCCAAGGCCGGTCTACGGTACCACTTCTGTATTGTTGATGCATCATTCATCCTCTCTTACTGCTTGGTTACTTTTGAGCACAAATCTTCTCATTTAATGTATCACAATAACTGAATGCTGAATACCAGATATGGGTACTAAGCACAACAGCTTATGGCAGGGCTATGATGATTCAGAAATATTTTTTGAGAGAAATAAACCGGGTAGTTAAAGATTGTAATCGTAACTTGGCATGGCAACGACTGGATGGCATCATTATGCAACCATGTTTGTTTGCAGCCATGGGTAGGAATACATGTTTTTCACCCTATTGGGTTATAAAATCTGAGCCTAATAACTGCCTTTGTATATGCATGATTATTATATTTTAAATTTACAATCTTACTAGACGACTTTGTTTTATGCATCTTGGCAGGTTCAGTGGTACAAAACATTTTGGTCATTGGTCCTCTACATTTCAGTATAAAAGCAACCACAAATGATGTACATCGTGTATCAATATTAGGAAATAAAGAGTATCTGCTGTTATTTATTTGCCAATACTAAAAGCTGGTGTTTTTTGTCTATGATCGTATGTTTTTTTCCGCATATTCGTAACTACAATTGCGCAAAAGCGCCTGATCAATAATAAGATTCAATTCTGAAAGATAGATGAGAAACAGAAGAGAATGGTGTGACAAGTGATTTGGTGCAAATTACTTCTTCGCACCATCCTCTTTTGTTACCCATCTATCTTTCATAATTCGATCGTATTATTGACCAGGACCTTTTGTGTAGCTGCATTTACGAATGTACGAAAACAAACCTACCATTACAGACAGAAAACACCAACTTTTAGTATTGGCAAATAAATAATACCAGCTGGTCTTCATTTCCTAATATTGGCAACCGATTTACGTCATCTGTGTTTGCTTTTATGATTAAATGCAGATGACAGATTAGCAAAACCTTTTGTATCACCGGGTTTGCCAAAATGCATAAAATACCATTGTGTTTCACATTGATCATGTCCTTAAACTTTATAGGAACCTACCTTTTTTTTAGGCAACCCAAAAGAGTTTTATACAATGTTTAACAACATCCTATTTTCTTGGATTACTATTTTACACCCCAATATCGTCTTTAATTTTTTTTTCTTGCTGAATAACTATATAATGCATGAGGAATATATCAGTCAATGATAAAAGCCATTATTATTTTCTATTTTGGTAAGTGTAGTTTACCATAACCCATGCTTTGCCACAATGATGACATGGTTGCAGCGAAGAATGATTTTGGATACCACTTCTGTAATAAACAAAAGATAGGTATTCTAAAATTTACATGAGTAAATGAGTGTACTCCATGAATCTACTTATATTTTAAAAAAAATTTCCCTGCTAACAGATGGTGTGATAGTAATGGCTTATCATGATTTGCTGTTCTCGGAATCAGAGACAAATCAGTGGACTTACCAACACCGAACCTGGAAAACACAAATGTAACATCTAACATTGTCTCCCAGTATTGGCAAATAAAGAACGTGGTGCACTTTAAAGTGGCAAAGTTTCCGGCCAACAATTTTTTTTTTTTTTTTAAATTTTTTTTTTTTTTTTTTTATTTTAAAATTTCAAAGGAAACAGACCTGTTTGTCAGCCAGATTCTTTTTGCTTTAAAGCCCACCATGTTCTTCATTTGTAAATATTGACATACGATGTTTGTCATAGTTACCCATTATGAGTTCCCATATAGTTCCTTTTGTTTTTTCAGCAATCTAGCAAATCGCTTGGTGCAGGCCATTGCAAAAAGGGAGTTGAAAAAACAAAAGGAACTATAAGGGAACTCAGAAGGGTTAACTATGCTGCTTTATACCTGTTATGCAAAAGGCAATGATGAACTTTCTGCATATTAACTTTTCATATGTGTGGCTCATGCATCTCCGTATCTTGGCACGGTAACCAGGACTCTTATATAGTTGCAGCCATGGCGGGTGTGTAGGGTAGCTCAATGAATTGCAGATCTGAGCCTGTTTTTAAAAATCAATAGCACCATTGGAGATGATTTATGTCATCCATTGAATCTGTTTTTTTCATATTACCAAATTCAGTTTCATAAAAGGCCCTTTTCTATCACAAACGTTAAATATTGGATGTCAGTATTGGGAAACAAAGAATACCATGTATTCTTCATTTGTTAATATTGACACATGATGTTCAATGTAGCTGTCTGCTCTTACCTTTCTTCTCCAGTTCCTTTTATTACTTCAGTGGGCTAGCAATGCATCTGGTGCAGGCCATTGTGTAAAGTTTAGTTGAAGTAACAAAATGAACTGGAGGGGGAGATAAGAGCTTGCAACTATGTTGGCATTGGGACAATTTTACAATCGAATATTAAGTATATGAGATGAGGAGACGCTACTGACTCCAATATTGATTGCAAAGGGCAGTGATGAACTGATGATATTGGTCAAACAAAGTTGGAGCCATAACTTAGCGGGCCAATCACCGGATTGTGCAATAGCATACTTGCTATTGTGCAACCATGTGTATTTCCAGCCACGGCAGTATTCTGAGGTTTTTAACCATTTCCCATTTAAAGATCTGGACCTGACTTGGCACGGCAAAGACTGGATGGCATCATTATGCAACCATTGTTCTTTGCAGCCATGGCTGGTCATAAATCTTTTTCACTATGTTTGGCTATAAAATCTGAGCCTAATATTTAATTTTGTATATGCATGATTATCATATTTTTAATTTACAGTGTTACTCCACTTTACTAGACGACCGTCTTTTATGCATCTTGGCAGGTTCGGTGGTGCAAAAGCTTCTGATAGTTGGACCTCTGCATTTGACCATAAGAGCAAATACATATGTTCTACATCGTGTGTCAATATTAGGAAATGAAGACTATCTGGTATTTTTTTTATTTGCTGATACTAACAGTTGATGTTATGTGCCTGTGATAGTTAATTTTTTTTCGCATATTCATAACCGCAGTTCCATGAAAGGCTCTGATCAACAATAGGGTACAATTATTAAAGAAAGATGAGAAACAGAAGAGAATACTGTGACAAGTGATTTGGTGCAAATTACTTCTTCGCACCATCCTCTTCCGTTTCCTATCTTTCTTTCACAATTGAACCGTATTGTTGATCAGCACCTTTTCAGGAACTGCAGTTGTGAATGTGCGAAAAAAAAATTAACTCTCACAGGCACAGAACATCAACTTTTAGTATCGACAAATAAAGAAAACCAAATACTCTTCATTTCCTAATATTAACAAGCGATGTACATCATCTATGGTTGCTGTCATGGTTAAATGCATATGACGGCTAATCAGAACCTTTTGTATGACTTAACCTGCCAAGATGCATAAAACAAAATTGTGTTTGGCATTGATCATACGTTGGGAATTAAATATTCAAGATGTTTAATATCGGATTCTACTCTAAGTATAATTCTGCTGATAGTGCAAAATGGTTTCTGCTGATGATGTTGATTCTGCTGATAGAGCATTTCACTCTGCTGATAGGCTTAACAACTCTGCTGATGATTCTGCTGATAGCGATAGATTGTTCCTGCTGATAATGAACAACTCTGCTGATGGAAGGATAAGATCGAAAAGATATTTATTGTATTTTGGTCAACAATATACGGTAGATAATATCTTACTCCATGTGCTTAGTTAACAAGTTGTATACATAGATACATGTTGTATCTGATGTACTGACACTCAATAGGATAAGTTAACCAAGTAAGTCGGTCAAGACTTTAAGCAATTTGTAAAGATCTTTTGACTATAAAAGAGATCTTAGACTAGTGATATTTAGTGTGTGAAAAATATAAAAGTGTTAAGAGTTAGTCCATGCATACATTAGAACATGCATAACTGTTAGAAAAAACACAAATATATCACAAGTGATAGAAACAAAAGATTCAAGGTTGTAACCCTAGTGATATTTCAAGATCACTCGTATTATTATCTTTAATAATATTGAATCGTTTAGTGATAATCTTTATGTGTTTCATTGCTAACTAACAAACATAACAATTCCATTTCCATAACATACACAACCTTCTAAGTTTGGTTGAGTGAATTCCGCGCACTTAATCATTTTAACACAACATATCATACACACAAAGTTAGAAGGTTTAACCACCTTAATCGTGTGTCCAGGATCCTAGCATTGATCATATGCTTAAAATTTATAAGAAGTTACGATTTTTTTAGGCAACTCAAGAGAGCTTTATAGAATGTTTAATGATACCCTCTTTTCTCAGATTACACTACGTACCTTTTTATCTATTTCACATTTAATATTATATTATTTTGTATTATAAATTTCTTTTATATATTTTTTCTACATCACCTTATTATTTTTTTAAACATTTCAGGTGTTTTAAGTTATGTAACCGAACAATGGTTAAAAAACCATAAAGAACGGTTTGTGTCTGCATGGACTGACGTGTCTTTCAACTTTAACAATCGCACAACAAACAGAGTTGAAAGCCAACACGCTAAGTTAAAAAGATACTTGAAATCTAAAAAACACAGCTTAGATCAATTTGTGGGATGTATCAATGAGATCGTGCAGTCTCAAGTTACAGCAATCAACGAAAGCTTTGAAAGAAGTAGAATCTTTCGTTATCATCAACATAACATACCGTGTTTCAACTTATTACGGGGTTTTGTTTCAAATGAAGCCCTTGATATGATTTTAGGAGAAGTTCATCGATTGAATGATCCTGAGTTCGAATACTCAATGTGTGGTTGTCAAGTTCGTAAGGGTTGTGGGTTACCATGTGCTTGCGTACTTTCTGCGTACTTATTTTCAGGTCAGCATATATAACTGTTGTTATTTGATTAACTTTTTGAGGTCTTGTTTTTTCAAAAAATATTAACAACAATTTTTATTGTTTTATTGCAGGTGCACTTCTAATTAAAGAACCTGCGGTTAAAAAAAAATACCCGTGGACGACCAAGCTTGAAGAAACAACAAAAAAAGAAGTGTGTTGATCCGAAAATTCAAGATCCTAGTAAAAGTAGCCATTCAACCAAGCTTTTCGGGGTAGACTTGAACGAGAAACCACCAAGACATAGTTCATGCTCGAACTATGAAACACGTGCACGTGACGTGTTCCTGGACTTAAACCAGGAACCTCCGAGACATAGTTCATATGTGAGCCAATCGTCCACGAAACGCGTTCCGGAAAGTTTTTTTGAAACAACTTCCACAGATTTCCATCCTTATGTTATAGATTTACAAGATGTCATAGGTGATGGAAATTACGGATTTCGAGCTGTCGCTGTCGCTCTCGGTCTCCCTCAAGATCAGTGGCCTCGTATTCGGTCTGATTTGGTGCAGGAGTTAAATTTTAACCAACAGAAATATAAGTATATGTTTGGAACGAGAGGTTATAAAAAAATTTATGAGACCGTAAAAAAAGCTGGAAAGTGAATGAAAATGCCAAACACGGGTTTGGTTATTGCCTCAGCATATAAAAGAGTTGTTATAAGTCTAAATCATGGAGGAAATGTTGGAAGCTGCACTACGAGTTTCCCGCTTTGGTCGAGTCCACCACAATCGGAACCACGTGAGACAATTGTGATTGTTCATGTGAATGGTAACCATTATATTAAAAACGACACTACGCGAAGGTTGTCCATTACTGTTAACTCATCCACTTTGGATTACATATAAAAGTGGAAATGCATCTGGATGGGAGGACACATATGTTAGTCGTCAAAATGTGTTTCGCGAATATTATTATCACATTCCGAAAAATATTGACCTAACAAAATAATTATGTAACGTTCTTTATATTGTATTTTTAATTTTTTGTTTCTTCATATTGTATTTTTAATTATTTATTTTCAATAAATATTATATTACTTGTTCACTTATAAACGTGTATATATATAACAAGTGAAAATTTTCTATATGACAAAAAAGGTAAACAAATAACTACAAAAGTAAATAAATAAGAAAAAAGAAAAAGAATTTTTTTTGAGACACTATGATGACGTCAATGATGAGGTACAACTACTTTATTCACTTGTGGAAGTTGTTATCATTTATGGTCACTAAAATCTTGGAGTGGCTTACGAAAAAGTGAGAATATCTTATAATCAACATCTCGTTGTCTAGGGTATGTGCAAGGCTTCACTATTATTCAGTGAGGTTTCCTAAATATCGTATACCGACTGAATGTTCGGAAAAAAAAAAGTCAATGATAAGGTAGGTGTATTTAGACTATCCCATAAAATATGAGAAAAGTCCAAAATACATCTCTGTGCTTTCCCCAAAAACCGATTTACATCCTTAAACTTT
The DNA here is from genome assembly GCA_021014915.2 of Artemisia tridentata subsp. tridentata. Classification (NCBI taxonomy): domain Eukaryota; kingdom Viridiplantae; phylum Streptophyta; class Magnoliopsida; order Asterales; family Asteraceae; genus Artemisia; species Artemisia tridentata. Next base: position 151,170,711 of record CP139505.1, read on the forward strand.
TTTTTGGAACAAAATCATCCCTCCGTTAGTAAAGTTGGCACAAATACATCCCTCCGTTAGTCATATCAGTTAGTATGGACTAACGATGCAAATGATTTTCCGTTATCTCCTAACAAGAGTTAAAATAGTTGCATCGTTAGTCCTCCTTCAGTTAAAATTTTTGCATCGTTAGTCCTTTGCTACGTTTTCGTCCGAATTTTTACGTTTTCGTCTGTTTTTTTACGTTTCGTCTGTTTTTTTACGTTGTCGATTTTTTTCGTTTTCGTCTGTTTTTTTACGTTTTCTTCCGATTTTTTACGTTTTCGTCTGTTTTTTACGTTTTCGTCCGATTTTTTACGTTTTCTCTGTTTTTTTACGTTTTCGTCCGATTTTTTACGTTTTCTCATTTTGTTTTCTTTTTTTTACGTTTTCGTCCGATTTTTTACGTTTTCGTCCGATTTTTTTCGTTTTCTTCTGTTTTTTTACGTTTTCGTCCGATTTTTTTACTTTTCGTCCGATTTTTTAGTTTTCGTCTGTTTTTTTACGTTTTCGTCGATTTTTTTACGTTTTCGTTCGTTTGTTTTTTATTTTTCGTCGTTTTTTACTTTTCGTCTGTTTTTTTTACGTTTTCGTCCGATTTTTACGTTTTCATATGTTTTTTACGTTTTCGTCCGATTTTTACGTTTTCTCTTTTTTTCGTTTTCGTCTGTTTTTTTACGTTTTCGTCGATTTTTTACGTTTTCGTCTGATTTTTTCGTTTTCTCTCCCACTCCACCACCACCTATCACCCCTCTACTTACCTTCCTTGCACACCACCCACCCACCACCACCACCCAACCTCCACCATCACACCTACCACGCCACCACCCACCACCTCACCCACCACCCCACCAACTCCACCGCCGACCACCCACCACCCATCGCCACCACACCCATCGCCACCTACCACGCCGCCACCACCCACCACCTTCACCACCACCGCCACCAACATCCACCGCCACCACCACCACCACCACCCATCGCCACCACCACCCATCACCACCTACCACCGCCGCCACCACCCACCACCTTCAACCACCACCGCCACCAACATCCACCGCCACCACCACCACCACCACCCATCGCCACCACCACCCATCGCCACCTACCACCGCCGCCACCACCCACCACCTTCACCCACCACCGCCACCAACATCCACCGCCACCACCACCACCCATCGCCACCACCACCCATCGCCACCACCACCCACGCCACCTACCACCGCCGCCACCCCACCACCACCCACCTAAAACGCAGATGGGTGGTAGGTGGCATAGGTCGTGGTGGCGAGGGTGAGCGTGGTCTCGTGGCGGTGGATGTTGGTGGCCCGTAGCGTGCAAAGGTGAGTGGGTAGAGTGGGTGGGTGGTAGGTGGCGATGGGTGGTGGTGGCGATGGGTGGTGGTGGTGGTGGTGGCGGTGGATGTTGGTGGCGGTGGTGGGTGAAGGTGGTGGGTGGTGGCGGCGGTGGTAGGTGGGATGGGTGGTGGTGGCGATGGGTGGTGGTGGTGGTGGTGGTGGCGGTGGATGTTGGTGGCGGTGGTGGTGAAGGTGGTGGGTGGTGGCGGCGGTGGTAGGTGGCGATGGGTGGTGGTGGCGATGGGTGGTGGTGGTGGTGGGGCGGTGGATGGTGGTGGTGGTGGTGGGTGGGTGGGGGGTGGTGTGTAGGGTGGTGTGGGTGGAGGTGGTGGGTGGTGGTGGTGGTGGTGGTGGGTGGTGGTGGCGTGGGTGGTGGGTGGGTGGTGGGTGGGGTGGTGGTGGTGGTGGTGGAGGTGGGTAGGTGAAAACGTAAAAAATCAGACGAAAACGTAAAAAAAAAAGATGAAAACGTAAAAAAAACCGACGAAAACGAAAAAAAATAGGATGAAAACGTAAAAAATCGGACGAAAACGTAAAAAAACATATGAAAACGTAAAAAATCGGACGAAAACGTAAAAAAAACAGACGAAAACGTAAAAAATCGGACGAAAACGTAAAAAACGTATGAAAACGAAAAAAATCGGACGAAAACGTAAAAAAACAGACGAAAATGTAAAAAAACAGACGAAAACGTAAAAAAACGGACGAAAACGAAAAAAATCGGACAAAAACGTAAAAAACAGACGAAAACGTAAAAAAATCGGACGAAAACGTAAAAAAATCGGACGAAAACGTAAAAAAACAGACGAAAACGAAAAAAATCGGATGAAAACGTAAAAAATCGGACGAAAACGTAAAAAAACATATGAAAACGTAAAAAATCGGACGAAAACGTAAAAAAACAGACGAAAACGTAAAAAAATCCGACGAAAACGTAAAAAAACAGACGAAAACGAAAAAAATCGGACGAAAACGTAAAAAAACAGACGAAAACGTAAAAAATCGGACGAAAACGTAAAAAAACAGACGAAAACGTAAAAAATCGGACGAAAACGTAACAAAGGACTAACGATGCAAAAATTTTAACTGAAGGAGGACTAACGATGCAATTATTTTAACTCTTGTTAGGAGATAACGGAAAATCATTTGCATCGTTAGTCCATACTAACTGATATGACTAACGGAGGGATGTATTTGTGCCAACTTTACTAACGGAGGGATGATTTTGTTCCAAAAAAAAGTTTAAGGATGTAAATCGGTTTTTGGGGAAAGCACAGGGATGTATTTTGGACTTTTCTCCATAAAATATTGTTAATGCTTATATCATAAATATAAACAATTAGAAAATAGATTTGTTTAATTTAAATCCATTATTATCCAATTTATCAAAAAATTAAAGAGCAAAGTTTTTTTTGCTTCCAAGACCGGTATTATTAGGCTGTTTGCATATGTCTGGGAATACGAAAAAGCTATTTCTGTGATTGGCGTGTGAGGTGAGTCGGAGGAACTTTTGTGTGACATTTGAATTTTAAATCTATCTTTTCACTTGCTTTTGCATAACTTTATACTCCATAATTTTAACACGCAAGATTTCAAGTTTGCTTTTCCTATTTTTCAGATTATGTAGTCTTAAATTGAAAAAAATGATTATAGCACACCAATGGTGCATAAGTGATTTAATAAGATTGCTTTAAGCTATTTAAACCGATAACAACTTGCAAACTGAATGACCAGGCCAGAAACTAACTATATACCAAACATTTTCTTAACGAAAACATTTTAATTACATTGAACAGTTGGGTCTTTTCAAGCGTGAGAGAGTGGCAGTTAATAACACAAGTTCCTCCAAAATGCGTAAATCAGTGAGAACACCCTGATCCCATGCATCTTTTGATGCCAACCGGACCCTTCCCCAAGGACCCAGCCCCAAGCAATGATCACCTGTTCTCATTGACCTAATTAGTCAGGAGTTGGGATTGAACCCAGGCCATTTTCTTCAAGAGGCCTTCCTTGACCTGTCAACTGAGTATTTGCGGTGGCGGACTGATACCACTAGAGCAAGCCCCAGTTGGTATGAAATGGATATACCCATAAGTGATGCAAAAAGGGAGCCGTGACGTGAATGGCACTTGAAGACAAATCGGTAGTGGTGGCTGCGTGTGTATTAGGCGGGAAAGAGTAAAAGACTAAAACGCCCTCACGTGAATGGCACTTGAAGGCAGTTAATAACACAAGTTCCTAACCTGTAGGCATTGCTAATAACAGATGTTGTGTAGTAAAACCTTTTTTCGACTTAATGCTTACTATTTGTCCCTTAAATAAAAAAAATGTAAAATGCTGTGAGAAGTCGCATATTAAAGACAAGAATTTATTTAAAATTACCATACATTACATAACCTAAGCCGACTATGAATGTAATTTGATACAAGGGTTGTGCACACATTATGTTACTCTAACCACAAGTTATTCGATTCATAAGTTGATCAAAACCTTTTTAAATATTTGTAGTTATTTCAATCGGCCACATGTTCTGTAATTTATTTGTGAAAGTTTTCAGTTTTCGGGTCTAAGCTACGATTTAGTTTTAGTTTTATTTGTAGCAACTGGGGCTTACTCCAGTGGTGAGCCGCATTTATGTGGAGCAAAAGAATATGAATCATAGCATTGAACAGTTAGGTCTTCTCATGCATGGGAGAGTGGGAAGTCGCACTTATGTGGAGCAAAATATTACATTGAAATTCTAAAATAATTACACACAAACCGATAAAAATATACTTGTACACAAATTAATTGAAAGTCGAGTAAGTCGTAAAGAATATATGGTGAAAGTCGAGTAAGTCGCAAAGAATATATGGTGAAATTCTCCCTTTATTAAATTATATGATAGTTTTTATTACCACTTTCTTTATTGCAACAAAAGTTATTATTTAGGCCGTTTTGTGGTGGTTGTATTTTGGGGCTTTTTTTGGTTTATTCGCATATGTATGTCGGTTGAGTATGTAGTGGTTGTTGTAAGTATTTAACACTAGCAGCAATTCTGAAACCCCAGCCAAAGAACCTTGGAACAGCGCTAAACACATGATATAGCTACCTGAAACAAATGAAAGAAAAGAACAAACAAACTGCACGGAATAACTCCTGTGCTTTAAGCTAAATACGAACTCGTATATTTGCTGCGAGTCTACAATCGTACAAGCACGTCAAGAAAAATGTCGAGCAAATTTACCAGTTTATGTTATGAACCTAAATGAATCCTTTAAGAGTCAAAGCCAGCAAACAAATTAATGTATACCATAAATCAACATAAACCATACTTCGTACCCACACTTCATAAAATGATACAATATTTATTTTGTATCGACATTAATTGCAAATAAGTTTTAAAAAAGTAGTCGAGATGATATTGATATATACATGAGATGTTAAACGGATGGGACCAAGTGATATTGATATACATGTCTTCCAATGAATTAAAAGTCGAGTAAGTCGCACCAAATGGTCACCCATGCCATTTGTGCTCTCACACGAGAGCATTTAACTGTAACTTGCTATAACTATTAGACCACAAAACACGTTGTGTCGGTTAATGCGTATGTTATTCTTATTTCTCAGCATCACTCAAATCCACGGCTGATGTGGGATTTGCCTAAGGTGTTACATTAATATACCAAAAAAAGAAAGAACACTAGCTTTCCAAGAAAACTCCATAATCGGTCTTTCGAGTTACTTGATAAAAGCTTGGCTTTTTTGCACCGCTATATATAGTTGCGTTTAACAAGTACGGAGTGTTACAGACTAAATCGTAACGTACGGCGGTTCGACCGAGTTCGAGGTTGAGTTACTCGACAAAAGTTTGATTCATGTGCAACCCGAAATAGATCATTCAATACACATAAATCATTGCATTAAAAAGTTGGGTATTTTCTAGCGTTAGAGAGTGAGAGGTCGCATTTATTACTTTGGGTACTCGAACGAATAGGGGAGTCATTTCAAACTTTAGGCTTACATATTTGTTTTGGAAGACAAATCGATAGTGGTGGTTGTGTGTGTATTTTAGGCGGGAAAGAGTAAAAGACTAAAACGAGCTCACGTGAATGGTACTTGAAGGCAGTTAACGGGACAACATAACGAGTGTAAACTAGAAGGAAATATTTCTCAAATTATAAAGACTTTTTCATCATTCATTCTACCACATAGTGATTATTAGACATTTACAACCATAATAAGAATTTTTTTGACATATAGAGATAAGGTTAGAGAAGATTACACAAGTACACATTTCAAGATGTCTAATTCTGATCTATCACTTTCATCTAAAATTTCTCCAAACCATATATATGGTTCTTTTGATATCAACCAAAGGTATGTAAGTAATTTGTATATGTGTATTACGTTTACAATGCATGACATTAGTTGTTTAATACTTTATACAATATTTTGTTTTGTTGATACTTTATGGTTACTAAAAAATAATTTTGATACTTTATGTTATCAATACGTGGGGTAAGTTTGGTTTGAAAAAGCTTATGAAGAATGATGCTGGTGTGTACCTTTTTAAGTTTGATTCTAAAGAAGGGGTGGATCGAGTTCTTCAAAGTCGCCCTTGGTTGATCCGAAAATCGCCCCTCATTCTTAATAAATGGAGTTTGAAGGTGTCCTTGACCAAAAATGAGGTAACTAAGGTTCATGTTTGGATTAAATTCCATAATGTTCCCTTAGTTGCGTATTCGGAAGATGGTTTGAGCTTAATTGCTACTCAAGTTGGGAAACCTATTATGTTAGATGCGTTTACAAGCTCAATGTGTGCTGATTTGTGGGGACGTATTAGTTTTGCTCATGCTCTCGTTGAATTAAGTGTGAAGTCTGATTTGAAGAGTCAAGTTAGTATGGCTATTCCTAATGAGGATGATAGTGGTTATACTACGGAGATCATTAAAGTTGAATATGAATTGACGCCTCCTCATTGTGATGTGTGTAAAGTTTTTGGGCATGATCATATCAACTGTCCAAAATGTGTTAAGGAGCCGGTTCGTAGTGACAATAATATGGCAGCTGAAGCTTCTACTACTTTGGAGAAGACTGATGATGGTTTTAATTAGGTATAGAATCGTAAGGCTAAAGTAAAGAAGGTGGGGTTCAAATGCCTTGAAGAAAGCCGTTTCGTGGTATTGATGTGGGTAAAGGGGCTAAATTTAGCCCTTCAAAACCTAAGTAGGTATATGTAGTTGTGTCTAAGAAGCCGCATGCTGTTAAGGAGAAAATTACCAAAGAGGCATGTACGAGTGGGACAAATGTTGCTACATCAAACCCATTTGATGCTCTTGATATGGACGATACTGATGAGAATGGTATTCCTTGTTCTACTCCTATTGTTGATAAAATTGGGAAGCTTGAGAAGCTAATTATTGATGGGAAAGCTACTCTTGTGGATGATGATGGTAATCCTCTAAATTAGGTTGATTATTTGGGTGATCAAGATTGTGAAGATGAGGTTGAATCTGGTGATAACGATATGACTAATTTTTTAGCATTTGGTATGCCTGCTGTTGCTAGTTCCTCTAAGGGTGCAAGTAAAAACGGAGGTGTGAGGAAGAAGAGTTTATTAGAAAGTTGGAGGGAGAGTTATTGAGATGATCCCTATGATGATGATCCTTATAAAGAAGATGATGAAGTCCATGAAGAGCTATCTGCTTAGTCAAATTGCCTTTTGTGATTCCTATGACATAAGGATCTCTAAAAACTCTAGATGTTAGTTTATGTTTGGTTTTGTGTCAAATGTAATCTAGTGAGTAGTGGTTTATTTTCTTGTTTTAAAGGATACGATGTGTCTTGTTATGTTAGCTTTACCGCTTATGTAAGGAGATGAGATATGGGACTTCACCCATATCCTTTGTACTTAAACGTTTTTTAAAGTAATACACTTACTTTTGTTTATGTTTTTTAGTATTTAACTCAGTCTTAGTATCATGTCTTAGTTTAACCTCCTAATCATATTATAGCTCAGTTTATATATTCAGTTTAGCCTCAGTTTCGGTATTTAGCTCAGCTTAGTATCATATTGTAGTCAAACTCGAGCATTTAGCTCAGCCTTAATTATTATATGAATATTATGTGTGAATAGTTCCAGACTCAGAACAGTTTAGTAATAAACTTAGTTCAGTCAGCCCTGTGCGGAATAACAGTGTTTTATGCACAGAATGAGGATGAATGCTTTATGCATTCAGTAAGGCGCGCGAAGTGTTTTATGCACTTAGTCAGGCGTGTCATGTGTTTATGCACATTACTCAGCCCCAACTTGGCAGATAATGTGTATGCATTGAAATAAGTCACTCGAAGTGCTTTAATGCACTTAATCAGTCAGAATAGTACTTTAAGCACATAGCCAGTATAATGCTTATGTACTCAGCTAGTATAGTACTATAAGTACTCAGTCAATAGTATCTGCTTATGCACTAAGTCAGCATGTGCTTTACGCACTCAGTATGTGCTTATGTCATTATGTGCTTTACGCACTCAGTATGTGATTATGTACCCAATCAGTTATGCACTCTGTCAGTATGTGCTTATGCAGTTATGCACTTGGTCACTAACGTACTCTATGTACTTAATTAGTTAGGTTGTGTTTGTTTTTCACAAGAATCTCTGAACATGCTCTGAATTGACCTAAAATCTGACTCGGTCAGAGAAAACTCTCAAAAAGCGTGTTTGTTTTTTTCTTCCCGTTTAGAAACGGTCAGATGGGTCAAGCTCTTACCGAACCAGACTTGTAGATGGTCTCTGACCTCATCTGAACACCCAAAAGATATTACAAAGGCATTACTCTTTTCAATCACATCATCTCCAACCTTCAATACTTGGCGCTATACTTCTTTGTTCGTCACCTGCCACCTCCCACCAGCCTGCGGCCACCACCAGTCGCCATCAATATCCATCGATCATCAAAAATTACAGAGGGTAAAGATAGATGGTGGATGATGGCAAAGTAAATATTATTTTAAGTGAGAAAGAAGACTATAAACAACAATAGGAGTTGAAGGTAATGTTGACGTGGGTGTTTTAGATCCATTGAGAAGAATCCACATGCAATATTTTATACAAGTGAAAACTTATCTTTTTTCACCGTTGATATTTTATGTGGCAATGTTTAATTTATGGCATCACACCTATGATATTTTATATGTTTAGATCCATTTATCTTTTTGTATATGTAAAAAAGATATCTATTTACATTGCAAACACATTTAAATCATTCAGACGTTCTTATAAAAACAAATAGTCTTATGTGATTCAGATTCAGACATTTACGCATCAGATTCAGATTCAGATTCAGATGTGCGAATCAGATTCAGATTCAGAGCCTCTTAACAAACAAACAGCACCTTAGTGTCGTGCTTATGCACTTAGTTAGTATTATGTTTCATGTAGTCAGAATAGTACTATGTGTACTTATTCAACTTTATTTTCTTGTCATTTTAAAAGCTTTCGTAGTGTAAACTTTTATTTCAGTTGTATTCACATTTCAGTATTGTAATTTTACATTCATTAATGCAATTTAAGTTTTTCATTTAAATTCCTTGTCTCATTTACATTTTAAGCATTTACTTTGTTACAAGTCTGTCTCAATCTTTCATTACTGTTCTCACAAGCTCATATGAGCTTGTTAAAGCTTTTGAATAAGATTAATTAGGTCAGTTTAGTTTTAATCTCGATTTTCACAAAAAATCAAAAAAAAAAGTCAAAACAAAAAGTCAACTGTTGAAAATAAGCTGTTGTGATCAGCTGGTGTTATAAGCTGTTTTGGGGTATTATTTTGGCTTATTATATAAGCCTGGGTTATATTTAGACAGCTTGGATCATTCAGAATCAGCAGGACACTTGTAAGTCCTAGTTTCCTTTATAGCTTAATTTGTGCTTATTAATGATCAGTTTCTGTTTCATCTTATTTATCACTTATATTTGTCTTTTCTATCATCATTAGCTTAGATAATCATAAATTAGTATAGGACTTGGTTTTAATTCAGTAGGTTTAGGGTAAATTGCAAAAGCTTATTTTGAAAGGAGTGTTTGGTTTGTAGTGTTTCTGGCTTACCACTGTTCAATTGCATTTTCCAGGGATTGATTAAGTTGAGATTAGGTGATATAAGCATAAATCAGTAGGAGTTTAAGGTTTTATAGCTCACTTTAAGCATTTGGCCTTTTGGTGAATTGTTGGAACATAATCTGTCCTAATAAGCTCAGCATAAGCTGAGCTTATCTGAAGTCCCCTTTTGGCATTTTTGAGATGTGGTTAGGTGTTAAAGTCAGCTTACATAGGCTAGATTAAATTGGTCTAGGATTGCACAAGTTATCGCCAAAATAACCTAACTGCTGTCTCAGAATCTGCTTTGCAGACACAGCAACAAGCTGCTGATCTAGGGTAATTTGTGGCTTAATCCATTAAGCTTAGGTCCTAATTTTTGGTTTATAATCAGTTCATATAGCAAACTTTAGGTTCATAATCTGGGATTTGAATTTTCAGCTTATTAAATAGCTTAAAAATAGGTCTGAAATTAGCCCCATAGGACTGTCTCATACCTGCTCAGTTTTGGTTTTTATATGCATCTTTTCTTGGTTAGATTTGACTGAGCAATTGGTAATAGAATTTAGGCATTTTTGGTTTTTAAGTAGTCTGCTATATGAGCTTTTAGAATTAGCTTTTGGTTTGCCTTAATTAGCTTATTCTTAGCTTTTAGAGTAGCTTAAAGTTAGGCATCTCATCATTTGTTTTTGTCTTAATTGTGCAACTGTTCTAGTGCTTTTTGGCTTAACCAGAGAGCTTATTTGGACTCTATCAGTCATTTTAAGCTTCTTATAGTGTGCTTATACAGTGTTGAGCTTTTGGTAAATTTTGGGTATTGGTAGCTTATTTTTTAGAGCTTTTTGAAACTGCTTTTTACCTTAACAGCTTATTAGGGTTTTGAAAAGTTCTGATTTCATTTTTCCCAGATTTTTTTAATATCATTTTAGATTTACCTGCAAATTTTCATATTTTTCTAAAGTCATTTTCTATTTTTAAATCATTTAATTAGTTTCATTTAGTTTTTAATTCATAAAAAATAAATAAAAAGTCAAAAAAATATTTTTCTTTTTTCTAAAATTTTCTTTTTATATTTAGGATTTAAGAAAAATTAATTTGCATTTTTAGGGCTTAAGTTTTAGAAAATCATTTTTAATTACGTTTTTAAATTCGTCGCGTAACGTTTTTAAATTAGTTTCTCATTTTTTTTAGATTACGTCCTTAGTATAATTGTACCCTTAGCCTTAGTAATTGTTTTTGATTATTATTTCATTGTTCGTAGTGTAAAATCACCAATCATCACTCTTTTTACACATTCACTACACATATTCGACAACGTAACGACAACTCGAATTCGACCTTATTCAGCATCATGCTTTATGCGTGCAGTTTCATAAGTTCCAGATATAGTTATTGTCAGCGTTAGAACTAAGCTTCAGAATCCAGTACAGTATGGTATACAGTTTTTAATTCAATTAGTAGCCAGATTTAATAATAGCTTTAAAAACAATCAGACTTGTGCCTTTGTCACTTAATAAAATAAAATCTTATTCAAGTTTTATGATTTAATCTACCCATGTGCCCATGTTAACCTGTGTGGTCGAAAGTCAGAATTATATTGACCCGTTGGGTTGTTATATTATGTTTATTAGCTCTGAAGTTATATTTCAAGTTGTATACTAAATGAGCACAATATATTATGTGTGGAGTTCCCGAGCTTTATGCTTAGTCAGAAATATATGTTTTGCGCATAACTAGAATTGAGCTTTGTGCCATGATGTCAATCATGATGCTAGAACAGGTTAGACGCTGGATATGACTAAGTAGCCAAGTGAAGAAGTCGTGCTTGACATGCACGAGTTCTTACGTTTATATATCATGTTACATTCATTTATGATTCAGTGCAGTTTCGTTATCTCACTAACTCTTATAGACTTACCGTTCTCAGTTTATATGTTTATAGTAGGTATGAAAGATGTGACCATGTACGTGCTAAATTGGGGCATAAAGGGTTAAAATGGTGTAGCTCGCGGGTTAGGTAAGGAGCTTCTCATTTTCATCATTTGTTATCGGTTTGGAATGCCCTTAAATTAAGAACCAACTTCTGTAACTTCTGTATCAAGTTAGAGAGTCACTGTTATGTATTTTGCAAAGTTTAGTAATTTAAAAAGGGGCACTTGGAATAAGCCCGTGTGATATAGAAAATAAGCTTACGCTAGTTTTATCAGTGTATATTGTTTACAGATATATATTCTAAAAAAAAATGGGCGTTTTACACACACTCTCTCTAAAATGAAGCACACTTGACAAATGAGGTGTGTGTGTGCGCGCGCTTATATAGTTAGGAAATGAAATTAATGGGATGGGCCACGTTTTGGGCTTACTTGGGCTCACATGGACTTTACTTAGTCCATTTGCATCACTAACTATAGCCCATTTACTTGATAAACGCCCATTAAGCCTTCCCGATACTATTTTTTCTATACTACAAATAAAAGGTAAATATTATAAAACAATCATCACTTTACAATGCTAACAGCAGTGATTCCTTGAGTTTGATAAATGATAACAGTTTGTAATGTAATGAATACTATCAGTTTGATGAAATGCAGGAGTGTTCTTTCAATCCTCACTAGTTTGTTTTTTATTTGTTTTTCTCTTTTTTTTTTTAACAAATGATCTCAATTTTCAAGTAAATGAAAGTCGGAAATTATTAGCTTGGACCTTGTAACAAATAAATTTAAGCAAATGGATTTAGCTAAAAGCAGCTTGGAGCTAATCTGTTTAGTTGGTAGGTTGTCAAAAGTAGTTCAATGAGAGTACTTTTTTAATGAGATGAAAGCTAGAAGATAGAGATGATTGTGATTTGTGAAGATACGATTAATGATGCTACAACTTGTTTAACTAGAAGTACATTTTCGAGGAGATGAAGATGATCTATTAGCCGAAACGGAAGATTTTGACTTGTGACTTGTCATTGTGATACTAAGATAAGCCAAATACAGCAAGGGTTCTGACATTCAGATCGAATGGGGTTGCGCAATTTGACTAACACTACTTTTAACTTTCCGGTTTTATGTAAAATAAAAATTCATCTTTTTTAAATCGCGATAGGTTAATTGATTGCAATCTTCTGAGCTTTACATGTATTATTCTGTAATTTGATATAGTTCTCTATTTTAATTTTTGGTTAGTTGTCCTTTGTATTTGTCTCATTTCACTTTAGTTGGCAATATCTTTGAATTTGGAATTGCAACACGATTGTTCAGAATAGACTTTTCAAATGGGAATTAGGACAGTCTGCTGCAGAGGTATTTTTTATTTAAATATGCAGAATACATAGTAATGGGAATAAATGGATTAAAATATTGGGAAAACGGGTTCAACGATGTAGCGTATAATGAAGATGTATAACCGATTTAATTATGACTTAAAACGGACCAGGTTAGCTAGATGGTACACGCGATACCATGTGATCACATTTATAAACGAGGATTTACGATCCAACATAAGGAAATTACAATAGCATCTGTAAACCATCTCCCTCAAGAATCACTTTAACATAACTAAGATACAGCCAAAGTACGACTACCTAAGCTATAACTAACACATTTTATCAAACAAATGGTAAGCCCTTAGGTTTAGTTGTCGAAACATTTGGCAATCAAAAACTCATAAATATAGGGAGATTTTAGAGGAGACAAGTGATTGACTTATCATGGTTGAAAAATAAACGACATTCAAGTAATCAAATAAAGCAAGTAGTCCAACCATGCGTACCCAACTGTACATACCCAACAGCCACAAACTCAAAGATAGCTATCTTCGGGGTCCCAAACGACGTCTACCTTCAAAGAGCAACCTTCGGACCCGTTAATAGTATCGTCCTCCCAACCTCCGAGTTCTGGCTTGAACTTGCAATTGTTATTCAGAATCACTTCCCCAGAATAGAAATCCTCAAAGTATGCTTTAACTATGAGGGATCCCGTGGTCGGTACAGCTAGCCGAGATTTAATCAGTGGAAGTGTGCTAGCTTGTAGAGAATAAGGAGGCTTCGGTAAGAAGAGTAATGCAAAGTAGCGATCTTTAGCAGGTACAGACTCATTATCATAAAGAAACTCATCACCATAGTAAGCAACTACATATCCAGCAACTTGACGAAGAAAATTCGTTTCCGTCACAAACTTGACCTCCAGTGCAGTATCTACCGCATCCTTCAATAGAATGTAGTACATACGTGTAGATCCTTGCTCAACATCAACGGAAAGACAACCACACTCGGCATCTAATTTCTTGCCCCAAAAATCTGATAGGTCTATCACTTTGTTTTGATTACAAACTTGATGGCACTCCTTCTTCTTGGTAACATAGAGTTCCATCTGAACTGAGATGAAGGAAGAGAATGAAGACAATCGGAATGCAGGACTCTGAAGGTATACAAGCTCCCCGTCGGTCATGTCTACAGGATTAATCCAATCATGGTCAAATAAAGGAACATACGCAAAGTCTTGCTCAAAAAAGTGAGACCCCCCATTTGATGGTAGCCCATGCTTATTATCAACCCCCAATGAGTACTCCATCTGATGGTATACTGAGATTAGCCCAAAGAGCTTACTACCTTTATCACACGCCAATGTCATAGGTCTGATACAAAATGAAAACGGCTGAAACCTCGAATTTCTGTGTGGGTCCCTGATGAAAAACGGAACATCAACCAAAAATTAAAAACAAAAAATTTCACAACTATGTATTAAACAAAAAATCTACAAATAGATGTAGAGAGAGGACGCGTTGGTTTTCAACGCAAAGTCCTAGTCACGTGTACGGTAGACATGAAAACACTATCCCTAACGAGTACCTAGTCAGAATAAAATCGTATTTCGTCACGGCATTATAATGTAATTGGGAGTATAAAGTGGAAGTCATATTACGCGTCACTAATAATTCTACCACATCATCTCTTATGAAAAATGCAATAATTAATCATATACAGAAGGTATATGTGAGTACTAGGGGTGAATACGAGCCGAGGCGAGCCCAAGCCTGCCAGAGCTCGAGCTCGGCTCGTTTATATATATAAAGCTCGAGCTCGAGCTCGTTTCAAGCCTAATATTTTGAGCTCGAGCTCGGGGTCGACTAATTTGTATGATTTTTAAAGAAAACAAAGTTAAAATGGAGCTCGGCTCGTTAATTTACATAAGGCTCGAGCTCGTTTACTACTTTTAAGCTCGTTTATACGTATAGACAAAATATATACGTATATATTTCTAGGGTTCGTTTGGGCTCGCGAGCCTACTCTAAACGTTTTGACATGTCGCTTATATGATCCATTTGCATTAAACCAAGCCAAACATGAGAAGAACCGACCCACCGACCCGTTGACCCATTAATTATGACCTATCTTCCAAGAGAGGAATCACCTTAGTCCCTTCTCGGGTTGCTCCACTGACGTCGTGAAATTATGTATAGGTCCAATGCATTCCTACACAAGAAATAAGTTAAAAGGTGGTTAAAAAATGTGGAATTGTGACTAACTTTGTTTTTTATACCACCCTGATACTTTGACTTGGTTATTTAAACTTAACATGGTTTTGGAAAATCCTTGGACTTTCATAGTTAAAAAAGTCTTAATATTATTTTAATACTTCCGAACCAATTTAAATTAGAGAAATTAAACGCAAAAACTAAGATAAATCTCGAATACTCCTTAAAGAGAAACAATCCATGGTTTATAAGCAAATGGTAGTCCCCACATAACAGAATCGAGGGGGGGAACCCGACAAGAGAAACCAAATTAAAAAAAGAATCTACTGGATAATTCATACCGGATCGATCCCCAAAAGGTTAAAGCATTGTTCCATTACCACTGCAGTTGCCTCATACAACAATAGTGTGCTTGTCTCCGCAACAAACCCATCCTGCCAAAACTTTCAAAGTTACGTTAAATCTTAACAAATATATTCACGTGTCTTTCTAAATTTAAATTAGCTTTTAGTATATTCACTTGGTTTAAGAGGACAAATTAAACAAAATAAAGCACTCGTAAGTAAATATTCTACTTTCCCTTCAGTAGACAAAATTACAGTATAAGGAAACAAAATCGTCACATTTACCTATTTCTGTAAAAATTAACCTTGGTTTAAGAGAATCGGAAACTTAATTCAATATTGTACGAGAGTACCTTGCACACAGACGAATGGTATTTGTTAAATTTCTTGGATAAATCGTAAACGTATTCACACAGGATGTGTGGCAGGACAGATAAACAAGACTCTTCGAGAGCCTGGAAAAGAAAGTTAAGAGTATTAATACGATAACATAATTTACATGATCATAATCAGAAAAACTAATAAATATCAAACTTTTGACTTCATTGTTTTCTTCTACGTTTGTGAAATGTTTAGTAAATTATCATTGAATATTCACCCAAATGTTTGTGCAAGTTCTACTAGACTAGTTTTTTCTAATTGGTAGACAGTCTAATTATTTGTTTCATTATTCTCTAATTTCCTTATAGTCTAGCACACGCTACGTATTGTGTTGTATTATTGGCTACCTATAAGCATGGAACTAGATAACTTAAATAAACCAAGAATTCACTTCAAACTTCAACTAGGGTTATGTATGTTCAAAGAATTAGTAGAAGTTCATTACGATATTGACTTACCTCAGTAAACTCGAGTAAATGGAATCCCAATATACGCTCTTCACCTTTCTCCCATCCTTTATCTTTCTCTAATTTTAACTCTGAAGCCTGTTGCAAACGCACGCGCACGTGTGTGTGTGTGTGTGTGTTAACTTAATATTCAAGAACAAGAGAGCAATAAAATTGGATCCTAGATGAGAAACTTGTAACATTGTAAAGAAAAATTCTTACCTTCTTCACTTCATTGATGTCTTCACGATAATCATCAGTAATTCTACGAAGTTCAGCTCGTGTATTTAGTAAATACAAGAGAGTATTTCCCTCCTCGTTAAGTATCTCATCAAAGTTAAGCGTGCAAACAGCCAATCTATGATTCTTTAATGATGTATACCTGTTAAGAACACAAAACGCAAAGGATTGAATATGAATAAGTATGAAACTTGACCTAAAAGTAGGGTATCTCGTTTTATGAGACAAAGGAAATAGCGGGTGTAGACATTGTTAAATGGCTTTAGGTCATTAAATAGCAACAAGCTTTTTTAAAACTAATGATACGGTACGTGAACTAAAAGTGTTCCCGTAAATGCTACAAACTTCTGAAAACTGTTCCAATATGCACATCTCTTTGACGTGTCACATAGCAAAACAGTGACACGTGTCACATTTTGGGGTAGGACACGTCATCCAATTGAGCATATTGGAATTTCTGAAAGTTTGTAACATTTAATTGAACACTTTTCAGTTCACAAACCATAAAGGTACTTTTCAATGACCTAAACCCTTTTTTAATTCATAAATTCGATATACAAAATTTTGGGAATAAAATATACATTACAGCAAGTTCATAGAAAAGTAACAATCACCACTCTACTAGTATGAATAATACCGATAGCGTAAGCACAGTAAGGGAAAAAAATATGATGAAAGCATGAGAATCTTACTTATAGGCGCACTCCAAAATTCCTATTCTGCTATAATCCAACAAGTCAGAAATCACACCTTATAAGAAGAAAATTTTGAAATTTAGCCATTTTCATAATCAATCAATTCCAATATCAATAGACTGATGATTTGGTACATGTTTTATCTCTAATGGGTTAAGAAAAACGAAGCAGGTCAAACGTGTTGAAAGCTAGATTGCTTTATAAAAGGAAGTTGAATGGTTAATTTAACACACTAATTTTTGGTAATCACATAAGATGTTCACGAAGATAAATTAAGAATAAATGAACAATATCTAGTATACCAAGACGATCAAAAGCTTTGGCGTATAAATCTTCTAACGCTGGGAAATCCGTAGGCACTTTGCCAGTTTCATATCCTGCAAAACTTGTTCTAGTGGTTTTGTGCCCATCAAATGGGATCCACTTTTCGAGTTCAGCAGTAGCCTGGAAAAAGGAAACATTATTGTCTCTTTTTTAGCACGTTATCACTTAAGTTATGCTGTTGTGTAAAAGTTACTTACAGCCAAGTAAATTTCATGATACACATGTTGCCACACAGGAGCGATAGATAAGATCCAATCTGCTTCCATGTCGTAAAGTCCATCCCTGTATTCATATAACATTGGTGAAACATAACACTGTTTACAATAAATTCATACAGGAAAAACAAATATATAGCTAGCCAATGGATATATATGTTTTGACAAACTTAGCAAGTAAGCCACCACCAAATGGCCTAGCGGAGGTCCTTGGTGCGTGCATTTAGAGGTGGCCAGCTGGAAAGTGTCAGAAATGGTCCCGGGATTTACCCGTTGAGGCAGCGTACATTTTAGTCAAAAAGGCTACACCATCTCGGATAGCATGTATAGGGAAAAACCTTATACATAAAAAGATAAGTACCAGAAACGGCGGATATCATCATAAACTTTCTCGAAGTCCCTCTTTGGAAGAATTAAAGGTATTTGTCCTTTTATCAACACATCTGCTTCTCTTTCTTCGAACGGAAACCATTTATTATTCGGTTGAAGCCATTTACAATTTCTCTGAAATAAATCAAACCATTAAACTAATAAACTGCAAAATATGCCTATTTTATATCAAACAGACGAACAATTTAACATAACAAAGAATAAAAACAGCTAGTTCAACTGAATATGTACTTCAAAGAACAAGGAGATGGCGGGATTATCGAGCACAACAACATTTGAAAATTTAAGAATCCTTATTTGCGTTCCTGTAATAGCCATTCTTCGAACTGCATCAAAATGTGTGCTGTTGTCCAATGGGGGCTCGAACAAAATCACCTTTTTCACAGGAAGTTTTGGTGCCCATGTGTATAGACCATCTATTAGCATCTTATGAATGCTCTGCAAGAAAACAAGAAGAATCCAAGTAAAAACATTGCATGTTTTAATAGAGTTAGAGAAGAAGAAAAATACCTTAGCAATCCATTTCCCTGATAACTCTATAGTTACAAAACCGAGTTCATTTACCGAGGGTCTCCCCTCAATCATGTCAGAATCCGGAAAATTATCCTTGATTTTCTATAATAAAAAATAAAAAAATACCACACTAAACATATAATTACAATTAAGAAAGAATAGTATATTCAAAACCAAGATTGACAAAAAAAAAACATTACCTCCCCAAAATATACTGGTCCTCTATGTAATTGTCTTAATGGTATTCCATAGAAACGTAAATATTTGGTCCATATCCACAAGGCATTTCGGCTGTCAATATTCAGAATGTTAAACTAAATGTATATGTTGCATACCAAAAAATGTAAAAATGCAGAAAAATCAGAAGCAACCATATACCATTCATAACGACCATGCTTCCCTTTAAAAGTATATATTATATGCTCTTGGTTTACATGAGGGTAACTATCTTTGTGTTTAGGGAAACCATGTTTCTTTGCATATTTCAGTGCATATTTCATTCCATACAGATTCATCTCAGTTTGAATATGTTCCAGTGCAGTTTCAAATGGCTTTAAGATTTCTTCTTGAAGGCTCCATCTCTTACGCTCCTTTATTATGAAAAAAAATAAATAACTAAATAAAAGCAGTGCAATCATCTTAACTATTTGAGTTTATATAAAAAAGAAAAACATGATATTGTGAAGGTCAATAGACTTACATCAGGAGCTGTGACTCTTGCTGTGGAATGTGGCCACTTTAACAATCTCTTACGTTCCTGTATTACAAAATCAGTGTCATCAGCTTAACTTTGTAAATTCATATTAAAAAAAAAAAAAAAAAAAAAAAAAAGAAACTAATAATAAACTTACATCAGGAGCTTCCTTTGTTGATGTAGAAAGTCCCCACCATAAGAAGCTCGCAAATTTCTGTATTACAAGACCAGTGCCATCTGTGTAAATCCATATATAAAAGAAAATAAAAAAATGATATTGTGTACTGTTAGTGACTTACTTGTGGTTCAGGATACTGGACGATTGCTGTAAATAGAAATTCAGCCCACATTAACAATCTCATACTTTCCTGTATTACAAAAAGAATGCCATCAGCATAACTGTGTCAATTTATATTAAAAGAACATGATAATGTGTACGCTAATAATAGGCTCACATTAGGATCTTTAAGCTCTAGCTCAAATGCTTTAGAACGTGCCCACGCTAAGACTTTCTGACGTTCCTGTATTATAAAACCAGTGCCATCATCTTAACTGTGTAAATTTATAGTTAAAGAAAACATGATACCGTGTACATTAATAATATACTTACTTTAACGGTTGATACGGCACGTATCCACTCCTGCATGTTTTACAAAACCAGTGCCATAATCATCTTATAGCTGTGTAAATTTATATATAAAAAATGATAACTTGGACGTTGAAAATAGACTTACAAATGCTTTCGGTATTGGTGTAGAAGGTTTCACTGATGATGTAGAAGGTTTCACTGATGTGGATGTATAAGATTCCATTTCCATTGTTTTGGATGTCGAAGGTTCCATTTTTGGTGTAGAAGGTTTCACTGATGATGTAGAAGGTTTCACTGATGTGGATGTATAAGATTCCATTTCCATTGTTTTGGATGTCGAAGGTTCCATTTTTAATGTCGAAGGGGCCATTGTGTTTGATGTAGTTGGTAATGGATAAAAACCTAACCTATCTGCAATTTCGTGTCTGTTGCGTTTCTCTGTTACATTGCTCAAGACTCTCTTCTTCAAGACTATTCTCCTATCTTTGTTTGAGGCTATTATCATACTCTTGAAGGCTAGTCTCTTCTTATCCTCCTGTTTTAATATACCACTGAAGGCTGTCTTCAAGGCTTCTTGCATCCAGCGAGGCGTAAGTTCGATGAGTCCTTCAATTGTTTCTTCTTCAAGGGTTGGTCTCTTACGTTTATCTTTATCGGAGCCAAACAACCGTATTGCTGATGAAGACGATGAAGGTTTCCCCATCTAGTAACAAACATGTATAGAACCAATGTTACCAAAATAATAATAATAATAATATGTTCAAGTAATGTTAATTTCTTATCTTTAAGATTTGGTACAAAGTTACTCAACAATATAGTATACCCACCCTCTAACAGTAGGCTAAGTGACAGGGTGCGCAATTTTTTTGAGCTTGAATACAAGGAGCTTTATCAAAGTTTTTTGAGGTTACTTGTAAGACCACTCACATCGGGCATGTTAAACCCGCGTTAAACATCAAATTTTCGTCCGTTAACGCACGTTAACGTGCGTTAGTCGTTGTAAGCATGCCAAGTTAACGCAGCGTTAAGGGATGCGTTATACCCTTAACGCTGCGTTAAGGGTATAAAATTAAAAAAAAAAAAAAAAAAAAAAAAAAAAAAAAAAAAAAAAATTACACTTACGCCCCCTCAAACGGCTAGTACAGCGCATGTGACAGCTTTCGAAAATTACAAAACTGGTCCTTGTCTTTAAACGGCTACTTTAGTAAAAAAAAAAAAATTCAAAACCAATTTCACTCTCCTATAAATACCCATTTCACACCACATTTTTTTTCACACTTCCACAAATCAATACACTACATCTTACACTATCTTCTTCAACCTTCCACCAAAAAAAAAAGTATAAGTATTCTTTTGAAGTGTACATTTGCTGTACGCCAATTGGCGTACGGCACGTCACCCGATGCGTTTGATGAGTATTTGCAAATGGGTGCGACTACATCAACGAAGTGTCTTGATAATTTTAACAAGTGCGTTATTGATTTGTTTATGCCGGAG
Organism: Artemisia tridentata subsp. tridentata; assembly: GCA_021014915.2. NCBI lineage: Eukaryota > Viridiplantae > Streptophyta > Magnoliopsida > Asterales > Asteraceae > Artemisia > Artemisia tridentata. Next base: position 151,191,955 of record CP139505.1, read on the forward strand.
TATTTAAGAAAACCAATATGGACCGACATTCAAAGTATTTACGAAAGACATGAGTCGGTCCATGGTTTTCCTGGAATGCTTGGTAGCATTGATTGCATGCATTGGGAGTGGAAAAATTGTCCGGTTGCTTGGCAAGGGCAATTTGGTAGGGGGTGATAAAAAATACCCAACTATAATGTTTGAAGCAGTTGCTTCGCAAGATTTATGGATTTGACATGCATTTTTTGGGATGTCGAGGGCGAATAACGATATTAATGTTTTGGATAACTCACCGTTATTCGACGACCTTCTTAATGACGCCGCCCCTGCAGCACCTTATATGGTAAATGGAAGGAGGTATGAAAAGGGCTATTACTTAGCCGACGGTATTTACCCACAGTGGGCTACGTTTGTCAAATCCTTCTCGGCAACAATTGACGCGAAACATGCTTACTTTAAAAGGAAACAAGAAAGTGCACGAAATGATGTCGAACGTGCTTTTGGTGTGCTTCAGGGACGTTGGGGTATACTACGACAACCGGCACGTCAATTGGAACTTGCGAGGATAAAGAGAATCATGTATTGTTGCATTATTTTGCATAACATGATTATAAAAGATCAAAATTTTGCAATACGTGATTTTAACGACATGTGGGTGGATCCGTCACCACGTCTGAGGCAAAATTCGTGGGTCGACAGATGCGATGGCCAACGTCGAAGAGCAAGAGAAATTCGCGACAGAGACACACATACTCGACTCCAACGAGACCTTATGGATCATGTTTGGCAGAAGCACTTTCAACATCAAGAAGAAGATGAATAAATATTTAATTCGTTATCATGTTATGTTTTTTAAAGCTCGTGTTATGTTTGAATGTAATGTTATAATAAATGTGTTGTTTTTAAAAAAAATGAAGTAATTTATAAGTTATGGGTTGAATTTGAAAATTTATGTGTAAAGTTGAGTTAAGGTGTGTTAAAGCTGAGTTATTATTGTGTGGGTTAAAGCTGAGTTTAAGTTAAGGGGTGAAAAAACTGACATGGCATGCCCTTAATTTAAGAACTGATGTGAGTGGCCTAACTAAACAAATGATGTTTTGAAAAATCGTGGTTTTGTTACTCAAATTAACACTAGAAAGAAACAGAGCCTAGATAATCAATTAAAAGTTACAGAGCCTCCTAAACTAAAAGTAAGAGCACCAAACGTAGCCTAGATAAGCAATATAAACGAATACGATAAAGTTACATCATCATTAAATTGAATATCGAGGTTAACAAGAAGGTTTATTACCGATAAATAAATAAATTAGATTAGATCAGCTTCAGTGAGATAAACGGCGCTTGATTGATCGATATAAACGGCGCTTGATTGATAGAAGGTTTTAATAAGGTCCGTGTACCGACTTATGGGTTTGCTAATGATGATGCTCGAGTTGGTAACGAGCACTGTTTTATCCATCTCCCCCAAATATCTTTTGAACTTGTGTATGTTGTGCAAAAAAGGAGCGTTCGGTGATGGGTTAAACATACCCACTTTTTGTGTTAATGGGTCTATGGAGTTTGTAAATGTATACAACACTTTGAATAATGTTTTATATGAAATATACTCCTAATAGTCTCCGTCTCAATTTATTTGTCAGGAGAGAGAAAACACAAAGTTTAATAAAAGTGGGACCACTTTCATTTTCGACCACTAAAATGGAATATTTCTCCTTTAGATTCTCTAGTTTTTCCTAAATAAGGAAAGTGAACAATTAATTTGAGACATCCATAAAAGGAAATATGGACAAATAAATTGAGGCGGAGGGTTATATGAAATATACTAGTAATAGTTATGGTTTAAGTTTGAAGAATTATATGTTGGTTTACGACACTTTTCTGGAAAATAGACATGTGCAAGTCAGACTGATTTCAGTGGAATGAGTCATTTTCCGATGAAATTCTAAAAGGCGGAAAATGGCATTTCAGTATAAAAAATAAATTTGGGAGTAAACTACACCGTTGGTCCTTGTGGTTTGCGTTGACTGGCAGATATGGTCCTTTGACCAAAAAACTTGCGCCGGTGGTCCTTAAGTCAGAAACGTTATGCACCGTTAGTCCTTCAGTCCAAGTGGCCCCACAAACTGATGATAACGCCCGTTATCTATTATAATTAAAAGGGCAATTTGGTCATTTTATGTTATCCCCACCAAACAAATTCTCACCCACACAATAAAACAAATATAATCCATCATCAACCAAATTATAATCCATCATCAACCAAATCAAAACCCAGATCATATCACCTCACAACAAATTATAATCCATCACAACCAAATCAAAACCCAGATTATAATCCATCACAACCAAATCAAAACCCAGATCATATCTGATCATATCAGCTCACAACAAATTATATTCCATCATCAACCAAATCAAAACCCAGATCCATCGATCATCACAAAAAGTCACACAACACAAATCAAAACCCAGATCCATCGATCATCAACCAATACAACCAACACAGATCTATAACAAAAACACAAAAACAAGCAACTCGCCGCTCTCGATCTATAATCATCACAAATCTCACATAAAAACCCACATCCAAAAATCTATATCGATCTGTCTTCAGGTTAATTTTGTAGAATGATAAGTCTATTTTCAACATAACATTTGATGAAGGAGTCCCCACAAGCAAGGGTGTTGAAGTAGCCATATCGATCTGTCTTCAGTTGATGGAACTGGAAAAAATATGAAAGAAACGATTGAAAGTAGCCATAGGAAGGAAAAGAAAGAAACGACTAAAAGGATCTTGTATGCTGGTGAAGATGATCCATCCATCGTGGAAGAAGCTCAAGCCATGATTCTTAAACAAGATGTGGGTTTGAGTCCTATATCACTGGTTGTTTTCTAGTCCTGTGTAACCCCTCGTAAAAATCCCATGTCATTAATAATATTAATCACCAATTATTTCCCATTATTGTCTAGTAACCTTTTCACGGGTTATATTTTTTTTATATGTATATACCTTTATGGCAACGATCACCGAATTACCCCAACACCGTGAATAGCTCACTTGCGCACCGACCATTAAAATCACACGAATTACTACACCGATTTTATGAACGAACGAATACAACGAAAGTCATTAAATGTTTCACCAAATATTATACATAAAATTTACTACACTAATTCACTTCATTTTTCTTTGGGCCGAACTAGCAACCATAGCCCACAGCCATTACATTTTCATTTATTCTCTTCTCTTTTGGGCCAAATAGAACACAAGCCCAGTGGCCATTATCCTTCTTTCTTTCTGCTGCTTTCTACTGAATCGTGTAATACAACAAGTGGGAACCAACCAAATAATAATAAGGATCCCATGTGCTAACTATTAACCAACCAAGCTCCCACTCAATTAGTAAACTAGAAACGCATGGAAACTTGAAACACAACTTTTGTACCACCTTGTTCCCTCTTTAGGAGATGTCACCCATCAAGAAACCTTTTTTTTTAAGCTAAGTACCTTCCACCCATACTTTCCCCATGCAAGAGTCGACCTACCCATAAGTACCTTCGTCCTTGTGCTACTGCCGAACCACCATGAAACAAGCAACAACCCATAGTTTTCATCTTAAACCACCTTGAACTCATAAGAAGTGAAGTGACACCCTAATTCTAGTACAAAGTTAGCAAATGTCAAACCCTATAAACACTAGGCTCGAAGCCCTTATAAACACAACCCACTTCTAACTCTTGTCACAAAAACGCAAAACATATAAAACACTCTTATCTCTGTGAGTTACTGTCGAGCAAGAGAAAGAAAGGAAGCAAAGGTTTTTGGGATTACTTCAAGTTTTATAGAGTCTTTGGGTAGCTTTGATCGTGGGTTTGTATTGAAAAGAAGCTTGGGTTAGTTTGTTCGAGGTCTCGTTGTCGCTATCGCTATTCGAAACTTCCCACCAATCTTTTGGTGTTGTAAGTCCTCGCTACTCACTCTCTTTTCATACGTATCGAATCTCCTTACACGCTTCATGCATCTTTCGAACTAAAAATGAAAACACTAAACTTAAATACTTTTTGAACGCTACACTACATTGGTTAAACTTTGGCTTACGTTTAGATTTGGAGTCGTGAACCAACTAAGTTGAATGACTTAATTGGGCTGATTTGGTCTTGTAAAATCGAAGTACTTATTCACTCAAACTTATTCAAGTTAACATATATAGAAGATACACAAATCCGTTTTGGAAACACAAACTTAAACGCATGCAATATTAAGATATCAGTTGCAATTAGGGGTGTTATCGGGTCGGGTTATCGGGTCTGTCGGGTCGGGTTGAGTTGGGTTTGCATTTTTTAAAAACTCACCCGACACCCGACCCGATAAGGATTCGGGTTATCGGGTTCGGGTGGTAGTCGGGTCGGGTTATGTCGGGTCGGGTGATTCGGATTATCGGGTGACCCGATAGTAAATGTCGCCACTGATGTGCCATGATTTCAGTAGTAATATTTAGTTGTCAGGTCTACAAGATACAAGTTATTATTATTGTTATCTTGTTAATCAGTAGTAATATTTAGTTGTCAAATTAATTCTCAATTTTATGATCAATATTTCCTAGCCTTTCCAAAAAAAAAAAAATAATAAATAATAAAAAAAAAAATTGATCAATATTTGCATGCAATCATCAATGCTGCGGCAGAAATATTAAGTTACTGTAAGCTGGCACTATATAGAAGGTAAGAAAACATGCCCTTAATACATTTTCAGATGGAAGATATGTCTTTTAGGGAACGAAATGCTTCTAGTTCTCATTTGATCTGTACTCCATGTGATAATGAAGATAATTTTCCTCCACTGAGAGAGTTAATAAAAGTATATTTTCTGTAGTTTTCCTGCCCAATATATTATGTTCTGTGTATCAAGGTTATAGAATAAGATAATACCTTGTTATGAACTTCAGCGACCATGTCATCATACGAGCCATAGTATGGAATGAAGACGTAAGATAATGAATATGGAAGCTGCTTCACAGCAGCTTCAAACATTTGTATGGAAAAACCAGTCACGAATGTTTCATTCTTGTCTGGATCATAACTGACATTGACAAATTGCTTAAAAGCGCCTTTTGCTGGAACACCAATCTTCAGTGGGTTCCCTTCATTTCTCGATACGCGACCAGGAGGGATGCTTTGCGTACCACCAGGCCAATATACTAAATCAAGGTTCCCCTCTCCACTTAAACGTTTAAAATTTGAGAAACCAAATGCTGGTGACCATAGTTCAATCTCTCTGTAGCTTCTACCAATCACATTTATAATTAAAAAGCATTAATTGATTGTCGGGTCTTATCGGGTTGACCCGATAACCCGATAATATTTTTTATTTAACCCGAACCCGACCCGATAACACTATCGGGTTATCGGGTCAAATCAACCCGACTAGATTTTTTAACCCGATTAGACCCGACCCGATCGGGTTCGGGTTCGGGTCGGGTTGACCCGACCCTACAGACACCCCTAGTTGCAATGAGTAAAACTTTAACAAATATAAAGCAGTAGAGGAAACTGTTAACTATATAAAATCAGTAAGCTACAACACCAAATAGCCCTTGGCTCATTTGGTGGTGTCGCCAGCTTTCACCCAACACACCCAGGTTCGAACCTGTGCGTAGCTCCTTTGTCAACTTATTATTTTTTTTTTTTAACTAAAACTGCTATATTGAACTAGTTGAAAACATGATATAACCACAACAGTGGAAGATAATAAACGCATACCCCTTGGGTAACATGCCGGTTTTTAAGCGAGAAGTTCTAGTTCGAATCCCGTAAATGACATTCTAGATATATTTTTATTTTTGCACCCAAACCTATACATTTTTATATCTAATAATAAAAATGTCGAAACAATTTACTATAAATACTTAACATAAGTAATTAGTTATTATTTTTATCAACACGTATGATTTTTTTTTCACAAACACTTTTATTATGAGTATCTTCCGTACATGGTTATCCGGTTACACCCAAATCAGAAACTTACTCGTCACGAATACTCTTATATACTCATATATATAATTGTACACTTGCCCAAAGAGCCAATAATGATCTAAACATATCACATTATTCTAGGTCGCAAGTCAGGAGCTATTCATTTCACTATTTGATCACTACACGATTACTACACTACTGAGGTGAGTTCATAGTCCCACACTCTTTACTATGTTTTCAAATCCCGTGGGGAGATACATGCTATAAAACCGAACACAAGTATTTTCTGTATGCTTCCCTGATTGATATTGCTAAGTAATATTTGCCTAAGTTATTACCCCGCCAATTTAAAAGTCCCTTTATCATGAACCATTAATCACTTGCGAGTGAACGCGAATTTCGTGAATAGATCTATTGGAAGTTGACATCCCATTTGTACTAGCCGGATTGATAGCCATAGTGCTAGCCGGATTGATAGACAAATGCACTATATTCGAATTTGAGTATGACAAAACTCCTACACCAGGGCATTTATCACCCATATCATTGCTGTGATTGGGATATTTATTATTACTACCCCTACACGTTAAGGTTTGCGTTTCATGAGGCTTAGTGCAATATTTATCTATCTGATTATTACCCCTGCAATATCATTGTTTTCACTATTATTTATCTTGTGTTCAAACTATTACAAACTAAACACTGTGAATTCACTCAACCTTTGTGTTGACATTTTAAGCATGTTTATCTCAGGTAATTAAAGAAATCTCAAGCACGGAGTTGGCACGGGCATGGAGAAAAGACCCACCTTTATTTCAAATAATCATATCATTCTTTTCAAACTCATCATCACTTTTTTGAACTACTACCCCCTTTTGATAACAAACATGTAATCTCTGAATACTGAGTTTTCATTGAATGATATAAAATTTCCCTTTTTATCAAAAATCTATGCTTATGATTGTGATTCAGTTGGTAATACCCCGTTTAAGTCTTCCGCTGCTATTTAAAAATTAACGGGGTGTTACAGATTGGTATCAGAGCCAGGTTATAGAGAACCAAATGATTTTCAAAACATTGGACTATAACCGTGATTTCCAAAAGGACCATTTTTCAAACCTTACCGCCCTATGCCCTCCGTGCCAACACCTACAAATACTTGCATTGAGATTTGCTTGGCAGATTATGCATAACGAATAAAATTTTATCACCTACGAATTAGTTTTATCACCTACGAATGTTATTATATTTGCATTGAGATTTGCTTGGCAGATTATGCATATCTAACGAATTAATTTTATCACTTTCATATGTTTTTATAACTAATACATGTTTATATTATTAATGACTTACACTTGTTATTATTGGGATATTACAGTACCATGTCACCCCCCATCATCATACTTTCTGACAGTGATGACGCACTACCAGCATCACCTCTCATCCCCACTATCATTTTATCTGACCTTGACACCGATAGCACCCTACCCATTTCACCCGCTATCCCATCTGTTGTCCCATCTGGGGATGTATCTGGAGAGACGGAGCCCTTTGAGGAGGGTGAAGTTGCTTCGACACCAGTTATCTCACCCACTATCCCACTTTCATCTTCACTTGCTTATGGACCTTTGACCCTTGACCAGTACTATGAGTCCCAGCAGTTCTTAGCTGCTGATGATCACCCTGAGCCATCACTACGCCGAGTTCTTACCCATGATCACTACTCCTCAGGATCAGAGGCTGATGATGAGTCCTCCGACTCAGATTCTTCTGATTCAGCTGCATCCATTCCACCACCACCACCGCCTGCACCGGTCCGCCGGCGCAAGCGAGTTAGAGTCCTCCAGCCTTATGAGCCAGCCCCTTTTGGGAAGAGATACAAGTACGGCCCTAACAGTTTCACCTACATTCACACTGCTCGGAAACGAGTACGTACCCCACCAGCCCTAGTACCACCACCACCAGCTCTTGTAGCTACACCACCACCCAGTTCCCCCGAGCCATCACCATCAGTACCACAGCCCTATCCTTATATGCTCCCGACATCACCACTTTCACCAGAGGATTCACCATCTCCCATGCCACCACCTACTGTGTTCTACACCCAGACCACCACTGTTCCCTTATCATCCCCCATCCCATCTCCTACATCATCACCCATGCGTGCTCAGAGTGTTCCCATACCCTCTTCTGAGAGAGCACATCCCATGAGTCCTTCACCATCAGACCCCTACGTTCAGATTGCTAATGAGGCAGCAGCTCACCCTAGACCACATAGGAGAGTTGATGCCCGCAGATGGTCATTCCTGTTAGATTGCATTCGTCATTGGAGACTTCAAGAGGGAGCCCCTAGAGCTTCAGAGTTGGGAGAGTGTTCATCAGCTGTCCTCCCAGTCACCGGAGAGCCTATCCACCACACCATCCCACTGCTGGCTGCCCGACTGGCCCGGCATGAGGATCGTCTTGATGAGTTGCTGAGTTTGATCGACGATATATCTCTCGAGCGAGTCGAGAACATTCAGGAGGAGGTCGAGAACCTCGTGGTAGGCAGGATAGCTATGGAGGAGGTGTTTGATATGTTTGGTACCCAGTTAGATGAGGTTAGAGAGACCGTTGCTGAGTTTGGATATCGGATGGATACGCAGAGTCATGAGACACAGCAGCTGAGAGATATGGTAGCGATACAGCAGCAGATGATTGAGCATCAGACTGAGGCACTGGCCGTAGCCCACAGTACCATTCACACTCTCAGAGGCACGATTGGAGAGATACAGACTAGAGAGAGAGCCAGAGACCAGAGGATGGATGAGTTGACTGAGATAGTTAGAGGTTTACAGCACGGACCTGGAGATGCACCCGACACTTCATAGATTGGCCATGTATTGTCGTAGTAGTGACATCTTAACTTGCCCTGCGTGGCATTAATAATCTTGTTTTGTATTGTTCTTTTTGGGAAACAATGTATCAAATTATTAAAACTTATTGTTGGTTATGATTTCTATGTACCAGTATTGATCTATGTTATTATGGGTGTTTCCTTTCGTTTGTGTGCTGTGATTTTCTCTTATACATCGCCATATTATGATTCATTATAAATTCCATATGTGTTGTGATTGTATTCAGACATGTCGTGATGATTATCTATGATTGATGTGATTTTTGCTTATGATGATGTATGTAAAGTTGGTTATGATATTCCACTTGGTTGTATCGATCATGATTTCTAAAAATGTGCAATTGTGATGTTATAGAAATATGGCTCCTCGAAGAAAAACGACAAAGACAACAACCCCCGCAACCACCATGACCCCAGCCGCTATCCGAAAGTTGGTCGCCGATAGTGTTGCTGCAGCACTAGAAGAGCAAGCGGCGGCTATAGCACGTTCCAGTAGCATCAATCGGCCAACTGGAGAAGGCGAGACATCTGTGGTTCGCAAGTGTACTTACAAGGACTTCATGGCTTGCAAGCCAACCCACTTTAAGGGTACTGAAGGAGTAACTGAACTTGCTCGATGGTTTGAGCGTTCCGAGACTGTGTTCACAAGAAGCGGATGTTCTGAAAACAGCAAGGTCTCGTTTGCTACAGGGACCCTACTGGAAGATGCTTTATCTTGGTGGAACTCTACCGCTCAGAATATGGGCCTAGAAGAAGCTTACCAAATCACTTGGGCTGACTTTAAACGAAGAATGTTGAAAAAGTACTGCCCACGTACTGAGATCAGGAAGCTGGAGGATGAGTTTGATCGCCTAGTGGTAAAAGGGAATGATATTCGGACTTATGATAGAAGGTTTCAAGAACTTTCTCTGCTATGCCCAACTAAAGTGCCAGACTTGGAGAAAACGCTAGAAAGGTATGTTGAGGGATTGCCTAAGGGCATAGAAGGAGATGTCACTGTATCCAAACCCCTAACACTAGAAGAGGCTATGGAGACTGCTCAGAAGCTATTGGAAAGGGAAATCAAACGCAGTCAAGCTTCTGGAAACAACGATCACAAACGAAAATTTGATGATCGCAAGGGAAATCACAACAACAACTCTCATCACACCAACAACAACTACAACCACCACCGAAACAACACTCAAAGCTACCAGCAAAGTCGAAACCACCATCACAACCAACAGAACCGCCGGCAGGAAACTGCCAGGGCTTACATTGCCACACCAACTGGAACCGGGGTTTATGCTGGACCCGCTCCCATGTGCAACCGATGTAAGTTGCACCACCATGGACCCTATTTTGCTAGATGTGGGAAGTGTCAGAAAACCGGACACAAGACCCAAGACTGCAAGGCCACGGGAGCCAACTTGCAACCAGTGGCCATAGTATGCCATGGGTGTGGAAAGAAGGGGCACTACAAGAACCAGTGTCCGAATCAGGTTGCCAACCCCGTCAACAATGCTCGAGGGAGAGCATATGTGCTAGGAGATGGAAATGTCGGACAAGATCCCGATGTTGTGACGGGTACGTTTCCCCTTAATAATCACCTTGCTAAAGTTTTATTTGATTCTGGAGCCGACAGAAGTTTTGTGTCTACTTCATTTGCATCTCTACTTGATATTACCCCGACTAAATTGAACACCACCTACGAAATAGAACTAGCTGATGGCAAACTAGTAAAAACTAACACTGTGATTCAAAGTTGCACCTTGCTTTTACTAAACCAACCATTTGACATAGACCTCATACCCATTCAACTTGGTAGTTTCGACGTAGTCATCGGCATGGATTGGTTATCCAAGAACCACGCTAGAATCATATGCGACGAGAAAGTTGTTCACATCCCATGTGAAGGAGAAACTTTAATAGTCCGTGGCGAACGGAGTAAGACTCGACTGAGTATCATATCTTGTTTCAAAACGATGAAGTATATCGACCGAGGATGTCTTGCATTTTTGGCACAAGTAACCGAGAAGAAGTCGGAGGAGAAGCGACTAGAAGATGTGCCAATAGTTAAGGATTTTCCCGAAGTATTTCCCGAAGACTTGCCTGGTCTTCCGCCAACCCGACAAGTAGAATTTCAGATCGAGCTAGTGCCAGGAGCAGCACCAGTGGCACGAGCACCCTATAGATTAGCACCATCCGAGATGAAAGAATTGTCTGAACAATTGCAAGAACTATCAGATAAAGGATTTATACGCCCGAGTTCTTCGCCATGGGGAGCTCCGGTGCTGTTTGTTAAGAAGAAAGATGGATCTTTCCGGATGTGCATCGATTATCGTGAATTGAACAAGCTCACCGTGAAGAACCGATACCCGCTGCCTAGAATCGACGACCTGTTTGATCAACTACAAGGATCGAGTGTATACTCGAAGATTGATTTAAGGTCAGGATACCATCAGCTGAGGGTTAAAGAGGGAGATATACCGAAGACCGCTTTTCGTACACGGTACGGGCACTATGAGTTCCAAGTAATGCCATTTGGACTAACGAACGCACCGGCTGTGTTTATGGACCTAATGAACCGAGTGTGCAAGCCATACTTGGACAAGTTCGTGATCGTATTTATTGATGATATCCTCATCTACTCCCGCAGCAAAGAAGAGCACGTTGAACATTTGAAGGCCATTCTAGAACTGCTTAAGAAGGAAGAGTTGTACGCTAAATTCTCCAAGTGTGATTTTTGGATCGAAAAAGTACAGTTCCTAGGACATGTGATTGACAGCAAAGGCATTCACGTTGACCCCGCCAAAATCGTAGCAGTAAAAGATTGGGCGTCCCCCACGAACCCCACAGAGATACGGCAATTCTTAGGACTTGCCGGGTACTATCGAAGATTTATCGAGGGATTCTCAAAAATCGCTAAATCTTTGACAGAGTTGACCCAAAAGAAAAAGAAGTTTGAATGGGGAGAGAAACAAGAGTCGTCTTTTCAACTCTTGAAGCAGAAACTTTGCGAAGCACCAATATTAGCATTACCTGAAGGAAGCGAAGACTTCGTGGTTTATTGCGACGCATCCATTCAAGGCCTAGGCGCCGTATTAATGCAAAGGAACAAAGTTATTGCATATGCCTCTCGGCAACTGAAAACACACGAAAAGAACTACACCACTCATGATCTCGAGTTAGGAGCGGTAGTGTTTGCTCTTAAGATGTGGAGACACTATTTGTATGGTACCAAGTGCACGGTATATACCGATCACAAAAGTCTTCAACATATTCTGGATCAGAAGGAGCTAAACATGCGACAACGCCGATGGTTAGAGTTACTTAGTGATTATGATTGTGAGATTCGTTATCATCCTGGAAAGGCAAATGTTGTGGCTGATGCCTTAAGTCGAAAGGAACGAATCAAACCCCTTAGAGTCAGATCATTGGGAATGACAATTAATTCACCATTGCCAGCAAAGATTTTGGAAGCTCAGGCCGAAGCCCTGAAGGAAGAAAACAGACCGAATGAGAGGATTCATAGGATGCCGGAGATCGAGAACGGCTTTGCGAGAAAACAAGACGGTACGTTGTGTTTCGGCGACAGAGCGTGGATTCCACTTCACGGAGGAATGCGTGATCTTATCATGCACGAATCCCACAAGACGAAATATTCCATTCATCCGGGATCTGATAAGATGTATCAGGATCTCAAGAAGTTGTATTGGTGGCCAAACATGAAGGCCGATATCGCCATGTATGTCAGAAAATGTTTGACGTGTGCTAGAGTAAAGGCAGAACACCAAAGGCCGTCCGGGATGTTGACACAACCGAAGATCCCAACATGGAAATGGGAAAGGATCACAATGGACTTCATCACCAAACTACCTAAGACATCGAGTGGACTCGACACCATTTGGGTCATTGTTGATCGCCTCACTAAATCCGCACATTTCTTAGCAATAAAAGAAACCGACGACATGAATACCCTTGCACGATTATATTTGAAGGAAATAGTTTCACGGCATGGAGTGCCGGTTTCCATCATCTCAGATCGAGATAGTCGTTTCACATCTAGGTTTTGGTAGTCGCTGCAGAAAGCTTTGAACACCCAATTAGATATGAGCACCGCTTACCACCCGCAGACCGATGGTCAAAGTGAGAGAACTATTCAGACCTTGGAAGACATGCTTCGAGCATGTGTGATCGATTTTGGAAAAGGTTGGGATAAACACTTACCGTTAGCAGAGTTTTCATACAACAATAGTTATCACGCTAGCATTAAAGCTGCTCCATTCGAAGCACTTTATGGTAGGAAATGCCGATCACCTGTTTGTTGGACCGAAGTCGGAGATGCACAAATCACAGGACACGAACTTATACACGAAACCACCGAAAAGATTTTCCAAATCAAGCAACGTTTACAAGCCGCCAGAGATCGACAGAAGAGTTATGCCGATGTGAGAAGAAAACCTATGGAATTCCAAGTTGGAGATCGAGTCATGTTGAAAGTATCTCCTTGGAAAGGAATGATTAGATTTGGGAAGCGCGGAAAATTAAACCCTCGATACGTTGGACCATTCAAGATCCTAGAAAGGATTGGTCCTGTGGCTTACAAACTCGAACTTCCTGAAGAGCTAAGTAGAGTACACAGTACATTTCACGTATCAAACCTGAAGAAGTGCTTGTCTGACGAAACCTTGGTCGTACCCCTGAAAGAAATTCGACTCAACGATAAACTAAATTTCGTTGAAGAACCAATGGAAATCTTAGATAGAGGCGTCAAACAACTAAAGCAAAGCCGTATTCCCATAGTCAAAGTCAGATGGAACTCTAAGAGAGGACCGGAATACACATGGGAACAAGAAGACACAATCCGTTCTACCTACCCCCACTTGTTTGATGAAGCAACCCCGACAACTACCACACTTTAGGATTCGGGACGAATCCAGTCTAACGGGTAGGTACTATAACCCCTCGTAAAAATCCCATGTCATTAATAATATTAATCACCAATTATTTCCCATTATTGTCTAGTAACCTTTTCACGGGTTATATTTTTTTTATATGTATATACCTTTATGGCAACGATCACCGAATTACCCCAACACCGTGTATAGCTCACTTGCGCACCGACCATTAAAATCACACGAATTACTACACCGATTTTATGAACGAACGAATACAACGAAAGTCATTAAATGTTTCACCAAATATTATACATAAAATTTACTACACTAATTCACTTCATTTTTCTTTGGGCCGAACTAGCAACCATAGCCCACAGCCATTACATTTTCATTTATTCTTTTCTCTTTTGGGCCAAATAGAACACAAGCCCAGTGGCCATTATCCTTCTTTCTTTCTGCTGCTTTCTACTGAATCGTGTAATACAACAAGTGGGAACCAACCAAATAATAATAAGGATCCCATGTGCTAACTATTAACCAACCAAGCTCCCACTCAATTAGTAAACTAGAAACGCATGGAAACTTGAAACACAACTTTTTTACCACCTTGTTCCCTCTTTAGGAGATGTCACCCATCAAGAAACCTTTTTTTTTTAAGCTAAGTACCTTCCACCCATACTTTCCCCATGCAAGAGTCGACCTACCCATAAGTACCTTCGTCCTTGTGCTACTGCCGAACCACCATGAAACAAGCAACAACCCATAGTTTTCATCTTAAACCACCTTGAACTCATAAGAAGTGAAGTGACACCCTAATTCTAGTACAAAGTTAGCAAATGTCAAACCCTAGAAACACTAGGCTCGAAGCCCTTATAAACACAACCCACTTCTAACTCTTGTCACAAAAACGCAAAACATATAAAACACTCTTATCTCTGTGAGTTACTGTCGAGCAAGAGAAAGAAAGGAAGCAAAGGTTTTTGGGATTACTTCAAGTTTTATAGAGTCTTTGGGTAGCTTTGATCGTGGGTTTGTATTGAAAAGAAGCTTGGGTTAGTTTGTTCGAGGTCTCGTTGTCGCTATCGCTATTCGAAACTTCCCACCAATCTTTTGGTGTTGTAAGTCCCCGCTACTCACTCTCTTTTCATACGTATCGAATCTCCTTACACGCTTCATGCATCTTTCGAACTAAAAATGAAAACACTAAACTTAAATACTTTTTGAACGCTACACTACATTGGTTAAACTTTGGCTTACGTTTAGATTTGGAGTCGTGAACCAACTAAGTCGAATGACTTAATTGGGCTGATTTGGTCTTGTAAAATTGAAGTACTTATTCACTCAAACTTATTCAAGTTAACATATATAGAAGATACACAAATCCGTTTTGGAAACACAAACTTAAACGCATGCAATATTAAGATATCAGTTGCAATGAGTAAAACTTTAACAAATATAAAGCAGTAGAGGAAACTGTTAACTATATAAAATCAGTAAGCTATAACACCAAATAGCCCTTGGCTCATTTGGTGGTGTCGCCAGCTTTCACCCAACACACCCAGGTTCGAACCTGTGCGTAGCTCCTTTGTCAACTTATTATTTTTTTTTTTTTTAAACTAAAACTGCTATATTGAACTAGTTGAAAACATGATATAACCACAACAGTGGAAGATAATAAACGCATACCCCTTGGGTAACATGCCGGTTTTTAAGCGAGAAGTTCTAGTTCGAATCCCGTAAATGACATTCTAGATATATTTTTATTTTTGCACCCAAACCTATACATTTTTATATCTAATAATAAAAATGTCGAAACAATTTACTATAAATACTTAACATAAGTAATTAGTTATTATTTTTATCAACACGTATGATTTTTTTTTCACAAACACTTTTATTATGAGTATCTTCCGTACATGGTTATCCGGTTACACCCAAATCAGAAACTTACTCGTCACGAATACTCTTATATACTCATATATATAATTGTACACTTGCCCAAAGAGCCAATAATGATCTAAACATATCACATTATTCTAGGTCGCAAGTCAGGAGCTATTCATTTCACTATTTGATCACTACACGATTACTACACTACTGAGGTGAGTTCATAGTCCCACACTCTTTACTATGTTTTCAAATCCCGTGGGGAGATACATGCTATAAAACCGAACACAAGTATTTTCTGTATGCTTTCCTGATTGATATTGCTAAGTAATATTTGCCTAAGTTATTACCCCGCCAATTTAAAAGTCCCTTTATCATGAACCATTAATCACTTGCGAGTGAACGCGAATTTCGTGAATAGATCTATTGGAAGTTGACATCCCATTTGTACTAGCCGGATTGATAGCCATAGTGCTAGCCGGATTGATAGACAAATGCACTATATTCGAATTTGAGTATGGCAAAACTCCTACACCAGGGCATTTATCACCCATATCATTGCTGTGATTGGGATATTTATTATTACTACCCCTACACGTTAAGGTTTGCGTTTCATGAGGCTTAGTGCAATATTTATCTATCTGATTATTACCCCTGCAATATCATTGTTTTCACTATTATTTATCTTGTGTTCAAACTATTACAAACTAAACACTGTGAATTCACTCTACCTTTGTGTTGACATTTTAAGCATGTTTATCTCAGGTAATTAAAGAAATCTCAAGCACGGAGTTGGCACGGGCATGGAGAAAAGACCCACCTTTATTTCAAATAATCATATCATTCTTTTCAAACTCATCATCACTTTTGTGAACTACTACCCCCTTTTGATAACAAACATGTAATCTCTGAATACTGAGTTTTCATTGAATGATATAAAATTTCCTTTTTTATCAAAAATTTATGCTTATGATTGTGATTCAGTTGGTAATACCCCGTTTAAGTCTTCCGCTGCTATTTAAAAATTAACGGGGTGTTACATCCTGTGGGAAGGATAAGTTTGATATTAAGTTTCTAAACTCGTAACTGATTGTATATCTCGTAAAACCTCTGGATGGTTCAAGCCCATTTATTCTAGAATGCAGTTTGGTTGTTGATACCAAATGGCTCGTTATTTTTGTTGCTTAATCATTTTCAGAAAGATAACATTCATTATTTATTTATTTATTTATTTATTTAATTATTATTATTATTATTATTATTATTATTATTATTATTATTATTATTTATTATTATTATTATTATTATTATTATTATTATTATTATTTTATTTTTTTTTATTTATTTTTTATTTATTTATTTTTTATTATTATTATTATTATTATTATTATTATTATTATTATTATTATTATTATTATTTTTGAGTTAACTGGTTTATTAACAGTATATTTGGATATTTATTGCAAATAACCAGTAAGAAAAAAAAAAATATATATATATATATATATATAGGTTTACTGTTTGCACCAACAAACAATTGCAGTACTGATGATTTAAAGGTAAGTATGCATAAAGATTGGTTGGTGTGTTTTTAATTAAAGAGTGTAAGATAAATTGACCATTTTGCCCCTTTAGTTATCATAGAAAACGGCCGTTATCTACTATTTGTGGGGCCACTAGACACGAGGGACTAACGGCGCATAACGTTTCTGACTTAAGGACCACCGGCGCAAGTTTTTTGGTCAAAGGACCAAATCCGCCAGTCAACGCAAACCACAAGGACCATTGGTGTAGTTTACTCATTTCGGGCTTGTTATTGTTGAGGTAAGATTTTACCATAGGTCCGTTTAGGTCTTTCCTTTGACCCGAGTGAGAACCTGCAACAAAGATAAACCCGTTAGCCTCGTCCTGGGGTTTTATCCCAAGACCAAGCTCCGGTGCAAGAATAAGTATTTGTATGATTCGGAGTAAATGGATATTATGTAAGTGAGTAATAAATATGAGTGAAGTAAGTTAGGTTATGCATTGAATGTGTTGGGGTATTTATAGTACCCCAACACCAAACTTACTGTTCCTGAGGGGACTGAAGCAGGTCTACGAACAGTATCCTATAGGCTACTGCTCATGTACTTTGGGCACTATTCCTTGAAATCCAGGACAGTGCCCCGTACTATGTATCCCATGAAATCTGGGATTAGGTGGATGGGATGGGATTAGGTGTGTACAGATCTCTTGGTCTTTCCCGAGGTGTCCTCTGTCATTGCTTACTATTATTTATTACATATAATGATCCGGACGGCGTTGCTATGATCGGTCCGGATCATTCTTGTCCGGACCAGGGTCATGCGGATAGCTTTATCCGGAATAGGTCGTTCGGGCACGTACACGAACATGTCCCTCCCCCAAGTATTGTATCTTTGGTTTCCGAATCAAAGGTACAATATAAATAAAGTAAAAACAAAAGGAAGCTTGCTACTGTATGAGGCGGACAGGCCTAATTAATGTTAGGAGGGATGAGGATGCTATGAGTCATACCTTGGTTGTCGCGCGGATCGACACGTGTCATTTTACAGCCCTTTCAACGGTTAAGATGTGTTGATTGGTACGATTTGATGTTTCGTCTTATTCCCCTCGTGCCTATAAATAGAGGGGGTAAATCCCTCATTTTTTTACCACTTCCATCTTTTTTTCACCGTTTTTCTCCGAGCTCTCTGCGAACTTCCCGTCTTTCAGGTGCGTCTATCTTTCTATTTTTCTAGTTTTAGATTTCCTTTCATCCTCTCCGGCCTTTCAAGACATGTCGGGCGATCATCTTTCACCGGACAATCAAGAAGGTCCTAGCGGTACTACTTATGTGCCGAAGTTTGATATGCATATTCACACATCTGATATGGATGATGCCAACGTGAGTTGGGCTGCTAAGATTTATGGTATTCCGCTCGATCTGCATCCACGGTTGCCTCCGGCAGGGATGACGATGCTTCAAGTTTCGAACGATGCTCTAGGTTTATATCTCCATTTTTTTAAGCAGGGTGGTTTTAGGATTCCGGTTTCGACGTTTCTATTGAGTGTGTTGAAGCACTTTAGGGTTCACGTTTCTCAGTTGGTGCCAATTGGGTTGAACCGGACTACTATATTTGAGATGTATTGCCGATCGTTGGATATAGATCCTACCTGTTCGTGTACGTGCCCGAACGACCTATTCCGGATAAAGCTATCCGCATGACCCTGGTCCGGACAAGAATGATCCATGTGTGTGGAACGACCTATTCCGGATAAATTTATTGCGTTCCATGTGCGTGGAACTTCCCGTTCATCTAGTGTCATGAGCTTGTAAGAGCCGTTCTGGAAGGCCTCGATCCCTTGGTATGGGCCTTCCCAGGTAGGTCCTAGCTTTCCCAAGTTTTCTACTCTGCTGGCTTCGTTCTTCCGATACACAAACTCTCCGACTTTGAAAGATGCTGGTCGGACTCTTTTGTTGTAGTATTGTTCCATTTTGGACTTGTATTTTGCCTCTCTAATGGCTGCCGCCTCGCGCCTTTCTTGTAATATGTCCAAGTTTAACCGCATCTCATCCTCGTTTATCTCTTCCTGAACCATCATGGTTCCGTGGGTTGGCATTCCGATTTCTGCAGGAATTACCGCCTCGCTTCCATATGTGAGACTGAACGGTGTCTCGCCGTTGCTTGTTTTCAAAGATGTTCGGTGAGCCCATAGGACATTGGGTAGTTCGTCTACCCATCCGGCCCTTTCTCTCCCCAAGCGTGTCTTGATGCCCTTCATAAGACTTTTGTTTGCTCCCTCTACTAGCCCATTAGCTTGCGCATGTGCCACTGCGGTGTTTATCTGTGTTATCTTTAGTTTTTGGCACCAAGTATTGAACGGATCCTTGACGAAATTCGTTCTGTTGTCTGTCACGATGATGGATGGGAGACCATACCAGCACACTATGTTGTTCCACACAAACTTGATAACTTCCTTCCCTGTAGTTCTTGCCAAAGGTTTTGCCTCAATCCACTTGGTAAAGTAGTCGATTGCTACTATGACGTACTGAACCTTTCCTGGAGCGGCCGAGAGTGGGCCGAGGACGTCCATTCCCCATTGATAGAATGGCCAAGGTGCCATAATGGATGTCATGAGATTTTTGGGGAGCTTTGGGACCGGTGAGTGTATCTGGCAAGAGTCGCATCTCCATATTTCTTCCCTTGCGTCTCGGTGCATAGTAGGCCAGTAATACCCTTGCTAAATTGCCTTTGCTACCACCGATCGAGGTCCAGAATGCATTCCGCATGCCCCCATATGTAACTCCCGGATGACATAGTTTGCCTGTAAGGGTCCTACGCATCTAAGCATAGGCATGAGGTATGATTTTCTGAAGAGGACATCGCCTTCGATGACATATTGATTTATCTTCATCCGGAGGGCTCTGGCTTCGTTTTTGTCATCCGGCCACTTTCCCTCCTTGAGACATTTTATGATTGGGGTCATCCAGTTGTCTTCTTCTTCCTCTATTACCGTATTGATCTCTGTCGCCTCTATGGATGGTTTGCCCAGGATTTCAACAAGAATCTCCTTTGTGAGGTAGTTGAAGGCGACGAATGCTAATTTGCTCAGTATGTCTGCTTTCTGGTTCTGGTTCTGAGGTATGTTTGCTATTCGGAATTTTTTGAAGTGGTTAATGTTGCGCTTTGCTTCGGCCAAGTACTTGATCATGTTGTCCGTGCAAGCTACAAATTCACCATTGATTTTTCGGGCTACCAACTGAGAATCGACCTTTACAGCTAGTGCGGGTACCCTCATTTCGTTTGCTATTCTCAAGCCGGCAAGTAATGCCTCGTACTCCGCTTGGTTGTTCGTGCTAGGGAAGTTCAATCTAAGGGCATAGGTGTATTCCGTCCCTGTTGGACTTATTAGAACTAGGCCCGCCCCTGACCCATTCTTTCCTGATGCACCGTCTGTGTATAAGGTCCATTCGTATTCTCCGTCTGGATTTCTTAGCTTGGTCGTTACTTGTTCTTCCATCTTTCCGTTACTATCCATCGGAACTTCGTTTATGAAATCTGCTAACACCTGTCCTTTGGTCGCGCTTCTGGGTTCGTATGTTATGTCATACGTCCCCAATTCGACTGAATATTTGGCCAACTTTCCCGAAGCCTCTGCTTTGTTTAAGATTTTTTTAATCGGTTGGTCGGTGATGACTTTAATTGGGTGTGCCTCAAAGTACCTCCGGAGTCTTCGGGAAGCATGGAGCAATGATAAAGCCAATCTTTCAAGCAGTGCATAATTGCATTCGGCTTCATGTAGTGTCCGGCTGACATAATGGATCGGAAGCTGCTTTCTGTTTCGTTCGACCAATAGAACAACACTGACAACCTCTTTCGCCGCCGCCAGGTAGACACATAGTTGTTCCTTCGGTTTTGGGGAAGCCAAAGAAGGAAGGTTAACTATGACCTTCTTGAGTTCCTGGAAAGCCTTCTCTGCATCCTCCGTCCAACGATACTCGTCCTTGTTGACTTTTGTGATATTTTTCAAAGTCTCGAAGAATGGTAGTGCTCTTTCAGCTGACCTGGCGAGGAACCGATTTAAAGCAGCCAATTTTTCGGAGAGGCTTTGCATATCTCGCAGCGTCTTGGGGGATTGCATTTCCGTGATAGCTTTTGTCTTCTCCGTATTTGCCCGTATGCCCTCGGATGTCACCATATATCCTAAGAATTTTCCTTCTTCCACACCGAACGAGCATTTTTTTGGATTGAGCTTCATGTTTATCCTTCTGAGATTGTCGAACGTTTCTGCTATGTCAGCTAGCAGGGTTTTTTCCGTTGAACTTTTAATCACCATGTCATCAACGTATGCCTCTAGATTTCGGCCGATCTGGGATTGGAAAGCCGTGTCCACCAGGCGCTGGTATGTGGCCCCAGCGTTTTTTAAGCCGAACGGCATCTTGGTGTAACAGAATGTTCCTTGGTCTGTGTAAAAGGCAGTTTTCTCTTCGTCTTCAACAGCCATTTGTACCTGGTGGTACCCCTTATAGGCGTCCAGGAAGCATTTGTATTTTGAGCCTATGATTGATTCTACCTTTAAATCTATTTCCGGGAGAGGATAGTAATCCTTTGGGCATGCCGAGTTAATGTTCTTGAAATCAATACACATCCTCCAACTTCCGTCCCCTTTTTTACTAGGACCGGATTGGAGATCCATGTTGGGTACCTAACCGGCCTTACTATCCCTGCCTTTAACCACTCGTTTACTTCTTTTGTTACCGCTTGGCTTTTTTCCGTCGAGAGAGGTCGCTTCTTTTGGCTCACAGGGGTGATCGATGGGTTAGCGTTCAGAGTGTGTTGTATGATCCGTCTTGGGACGCCTGTCATATCAGCCGGCTCCCACGCAAAGATATCCTTGTTTCGCTTAAGCAGAACTTTTAGGCTTTCCGATCCAGCTGATGATAAACTTCGCCCTATTGTCACAAGCTGATCCGAGTAAGCGGGATTCACCATGACCTCTTCGGTTAGTCCGACCTCCTTCTATTTCCCCAGTTCGGTTTCCTCTTCCATTATTTTCCTTTTGCTTGTCTCTCGGCATTCGAACACCGATGCCACTTGAGTGACTAACGTTGCTATTCCTCTGGGAGTTGGAAACTTCATCATTGAATGTATGGTAGATGGGATGGCTCGCAGCTTTTTTAGTCCTGACCGTCCTACTATGATGTTGAAGGGTGAGGACGCGTCTGCCACAACGAACTTCATTGTCGTGCGGCTGCACAGACTATCACTACCGAAGCATACGTCCAATTCTATTTTCCCCAAGGGTTTCACCTGTTCTCCGGAGAAACCTGACAGAGTTGTTGCCGTTTCTACTATTTTAGCTCTGATGGCTGGATGCAGATTGTCGAAACAATGTTTGAACATGATTTCACAAGAGGCCCCTTCGTCTATGTGCACTCTTTTTACCAGATATCCTGCTATCTCCGCCTCAACTATGATTGCTTCTTCTGAGAGGTCATCCGTTGCAACGGAATGGAAGGTTATTGGCACATTCATCCAACTTTCCGTGGTGGTAATCGTTTTTCTCTTCCTATTTTCCTCTTGACAATTAATCATGTTGATGATCTTTGCCTTCTGCGGGCCGTCTTTTTTCTGCTAGGCTTTTCCCCTTTGTCTTACATCTTTGACCAAATGATTTAGCTTTCCGGACTCAAGGGCGAGTTCTAACTGTTTTTTCAGTTGGTAGCAATCATTAGTATAATGTCCCTTTTCTCCGTGGTAGTCGCAGTATCGTTCTAGATTTTCTTTTCGTGGTGCGCCGGGCAAAGGGGGTGGTTGTGGCAACTGAAGGTGGTGTTCGGTTGCTAGAATCTCTTTTGGGGTGCGTTTTAATGACTCTAACGTTAACCTCCCCTGTTGAACCTAAAGACCTTGATAGATCTTCATGAGCTCGTGGATCGTTAGTAATGTTTATGTAATCACAAACACACTAAAAGAAAGTCTAAGTTACTTGTATTCTATAGCGGAAAACAAACACAAGTAAGAACACGATTACTAAGAACGATTTGATCCTCTATGGATCTTTGATTAATACTAAAGTTGTTTTTCTAAACTCGTACATAATACATAAAGACGCATTCCTTTTATAGACAAGGAACCCTAAACCGTTTCACAAGAAACGTATATTCTAAAAACTACATAAGATATGCACAATACATTCCTAATAAAACTCATGCATATCCTCAAGAATAACAAACTATAATAAGTATACGGAATATCTATATCCGCAGAAACTAAATACTCTAAATAATACTTCGGCAGAAACTATGCTTCAGCAGAATCCATAAGCCTTCAGCAGAATCCGTCAGCAGTAACCATCAGCAGAATTCTTCCTTAGCAGAATTCCCAACAATCCTCCCCTAATCTTGAATTTGACTTGGTTAAGTTCAAGATTCTTGATAGATCTTTAACACTTCAGAATAAGAGGATTGACTTCGAACAACATCAGCAAAGAATCAGAATGACCACATCTCTATGAATGGTAGAACTTGAAACTTCAGGTCTTTGCAGCAACAAATGACAATTTGTACATCAAAACATATTAGTTTCATACTATTCTCATCACATCCAGGTGTGTTAACTCCTGTGAGAGGTGAATCATTGAAAATAATGGATTTGATGTCTCTTTACCAATAGCCATCACTACTGGAGTAGCCAAATGTTTAAGTTCGAAAACTATGGTACACTGATAACCATATTATTTTTAGCAAATCATCAGCTATAAACGGATTTGATTTGTCTTTACCTGTAGCCGTTTGCTCAGGACTAGCCAATTCTTAGGTAATAGATAACCTTGGTGAATTGAGAACCAAATATGGATACCAAATGTCTTTACCACAAACCATACTTTTGTGGACTAGCCAATTCTTTGGATCCCATAAAGGGTTACATCCATGGTGAATTGATGACCATTTCAACTCTCAGCAATGAAGCATGGGTGAGTTGAGTACCCCATAGCTTTGAGCAAGCTATTACAGCTATCAACAGATTTGATGTGTCTTTACCAAAGCTGTACCCTTTGGACTAGCCAACTCTTTTATGGACACAAGTCACATCTGGTGAGTTGATAACCATCAACAGAGTGATATACAACAAACCTGCAGAAAAGTTAGTACACAAATATACAAGGTTTTTTTTTTTTTTTTTTTTTTTTTTTTTTTTTTTTTTTTTACTAATAAATAAGAATGAAATAAGAAATAGATGAAATAAAGAAATATAACTTTAAATTACAAGAATAATACAATAGACCAGAATCAATGAGAAGCTTTATGTTGTAGAAGCTTAGCCTTGATGAACCCAACCAATTGTTCAGCATGTGTCCTGTCATTAGCAACCGGATTTGGAGGAACTTCCAATTTTCTTTGAAGCATACGATTCATCAGTTTCATGGACAATGGATATTGTTGATCAGAAAACATACACACTCTTATCCCAGACTCAGTCTCCACCACATGTACATTTGGGATGGGGTAAAATCTCCAAGCATCAACTTTCCACCTATGGGAATTCTTCCAAATGGAATATCCTTTCCCATTTGGAGTTTGAGAGTCAAAGAGAACTTGAAGATCTCCCAATAGATATAAGCCAGCACCTTGTGGTGTATGTGTAGCATAATACTCAGTGACCAATCTGTGAAGAGTCTGCAGATCTTGCCTATCCACCAAATGAAGAATTTCTTGCAAGAAAGTGAAATTCTTATAGGATTGATCTTGCCTATAGATAGTGTTAAGTTGTCCATCTGTGATAGTCCATCTGATCAACACATTGTATGAACCTTCAGGAAAAGTTTCAGAAGAACCCTCTTGAATAAATGTATCATCAGTAGCTTCTAGGTTCACTTGCTCAGAAGAACTACCCTTGTGTGCTCTGAGGACCTGCTTAGCCAATCTTACTGATCTTCTACTTGCAACATGTTTGCCTATATGTGCCATCCTCTTCTTCCTTCTACCAGGTATGTAAATCCCCATAGAAACATCTTCAGCAGCAATAGAAGAAGTATCTTCAGTAGGAATAGAAGAACTTGGAACAAAACCCCCTGCTACATGTAACCTATCAGCCTTTTCCCTGACTTGTCTACCCTTAGCAGCTGCCTGTTCAGCTTGTTTAACCTTTTCTGCATTATAGTTTGACATTGGTGAATCGTCATGGTCAGCAGATGTTGCAGCAAAAGGTTCAGCAGAATTGGGTGGAGCTTCAGAAGAAACAGGAATCCCAGATGGTTGTCTCTCAGAAGCTTCATCAGCAGAAATGGTAGAAGTGACAATAGGCTCAGCAGATTGTGTGACTTCAGGAGTATCTTCAGCAATAACAGTAGAAGTACTCAGATGTACTTTTTCTCCAGTAGATGAAGTACCGATCTCCACTTGCTTGAGTCTTTTGATACTTGGAGCTTCCATACTATCAGCAGTCCTCTTAAGTTGAGTAGTAGAAGAGTGAATAGACTTCATAATCTGAGCATAAATTCTATTCAAGTCAGAATCAGACAAAGCCCAAACTTGCTTCTTTGTCAAACCAGAGCTATATACAGAAGTATACTGATTATAGACCACATTCCTCATATATTGCCTCTTTTCTGCTGCAGTCTGGGGTCTATCTCTCTTAGCTTTTGCTTTCTGAGCAGCAATAGCCTTCCTCTTTTCAGCTGCAACTTGCTTTCTTTGTTTACCAAGTGCCATCATCTGTGCAGCAAAATTGTCACTATCAAAGTTAGCTCCCAGTATGCTTTGAGCCAAAGTAGGATTTGAAGCTGCTTGGAGAGTGTAAGAATCCCATTGTTCATCAGTAAAATGAACTGATTGAGCATCCAATTCCCTTTGTCTTTCAGCAGAAAAATTTGAGGTGAACTGGGCTTCCATCTTTCTTGCCAAAGCTTAACTTTTCATCATATCTTCATATTGTTTCCATATTCGAGTTTGCTCTTTCCTCTCTTTATCAGTCACAAGATCTGGACCTAGATCATCATCATCCAAACCTTTTTTCTCATGACTAGCAGAAACTTTAGCAGGAATATGAGGAGCAGGATCACCAATAGAAACACCATGAGGAATATTAACAGTTGGGACTGTGGCAACATCCTCCAAAGGAATCTCAGAAGAATCATCAGCAGCAACATTTTGAGAAGAGCCTTCAGCAGGATTAGGAGAACTTTCTGCATCAGGAGTCAAGATAAAAGTTCTTCCAGCAACAAACAATGCAGCAGATGTTGGAACATTAGCTTGAATGTTATCATCATCAATGTTAGCTTGATCAACATTCATACTTGACTTCTCAGAAGTCCCAGCTACATCCTTGCTCAAGTATTGTCTTCTTCTTCTCTGTCTAGAAAACTGAATATGCTCCTTTGGTTTTGATGATTCAGCAGCTCTGGCCAATAGTTCAAGAGAATCCAGATAACTATCCTCCTGCTCTTCATCAGAGGCAAACACAAACTTTCTTTTCTTTTTCTGCCCAAGCTGATCTTCTAACTCCTGAATTCTTTTCTTCAATACGACAATCTCATCACCAAGTGATGATTTGGTATCTGCAAGCTCCTGCTTCAACTTCTCAAGTTCTTGATCATTCCTGTGGAGCAAATTATACAGAGAAGTGAGAGTAATAGGGTCCTCTGCTCCACCAGCAGATTTCTCAGTGAAATTGGGAGCTTCATTGGACCTTTCAGGAGTAACATGGGCATACTCAAAATTATGAAAACTATCATCAATGGGCTCATTTTCAGGACTAGGTGTAGGTGGTCTGGTAGTCTCATGTTCTAATGGTGTAGGTACTTGAGTGTCAAGAGACTGAATTGTCTCTGCAACCTCAGTAACTGGCTCATTAAGAGCAACATGAGAAGGTGTTGGTTGGTCAGGAGAAACATTAGATGCTTCAGCAGTCATGGAGGGACCCTCATCCCTTTCCACTGATGGAATACCATCAGCAGCATTGGGAGAGGGTGGAGCACTAGCAGCATTTCCCTCAGTAGCATCATCATTGCCATGAGGCAACATAGCTGGTAATAAAGGGTGATGTGCTCCATCATAATGAGTTTTCATTGAAGAAAACAGCTTAGCACTAAGGTATCCTATGGGATAGTGGCCTCTATCTTGGGTGGTTATGGCTAAAATAATTTGTAGAAACCTAGGGTACATGAGAAACTTATGCTTTTTCTTTTGTATATTTTCAATCATGTTATCAAAAATAAACTAAGAGAAATTATAAGTTAAACCCTTTGATAAACATAATATACCACAACCCAATTGGGTAGAGAACTGATCCCATCCACCTGACTTGTTACTGATGCACTGAAGCAATGTGTGCACCAAAAATCTCCACTTTGGGCAAAACTTGTTCTTGAGCCACATGACAGTATTCGTACTTTGATAACCAACTTCTCTCAGCCCAGCAAGAATCTCAGTAGTATTGGTGTGATAAACACCATCTTCATCATCAAGTTGTAACCTTGTCCTTATCAGCGACTCGGTCACCACATATTCTTCTTCATCAATCTTAGCAACAATCTCTGTGTCCGAACGTTTTGTAGCAGATGCCCAGAATTGCTTGACTAGGGACTCATGCACTATATTTGGATATTGAGTTAGTGCAAAATGTATCTTGGACCTCTTCAAGAAATCCACCATCGGTTCATAAAGCTCATGCCCCTTTGCGCTTCCCAGAAAAGCAACTTTATTATGATCTTTCTTGAATTGAAGTTCTTCCATTGAGAATCGAAAGGATGTTGAAAAGGGTTTGAATTGTCTAAAAAGAGAATAAGTAGTGGGTTTAAGTTGAGCGAAGATTGTGTGAAATAGGTTAAAAATAGAAGTTACCCAATTTGGTCAATAAAATCGGAGAAGTTTGTTGACCAGATCTGACGTGGCAAGTAACTTCAATCTTCAAAATTAACTCTTCAGCAGAAATGATGGTCAATCTGCTGAAGTAAGAAGTCAATCAGCAGAATCAACTCAAGAGTAATAATATCTTCAGTAAAGATCTTGAGTTTTACTTTGCCACCCAACTCGCATTAATTACCATTAACACTTGACTTCGCCTATAAAAATAACCCCAAATCACAATCCGCACAAATCACTTAACCCTAACTTACCATCAAACCCTCATTCAATCAAAATCACTTATCAACACTATGAATAACCAACCAGAAGTAATCGATCTTTCTTCTGAGTCATCAGCAGACTCAGGAGATAACATTCCTCAATCATCCACACAAACTTCCCATAGAAGGTATGGGCTTACCAAAGAACAAGCCCGCAAGAGAAAGCATGATGTGGGCACATCAAACAGACCCAACAATCCACCCAAAACGCCATCATCATCATCATCATCTGAGGATAGTCGTCCTCTATTTCGATACCCCTATCAGGATGAACCTCGTCCTTTAAAGTCCCCTTTTCTCCCTTCTTCGGAAGATGATAGTGTGGTGGATCCAAATGATTCACCTAGGGGCTCTGATGACTTCACAGAGCGTCTTGAGCCAATCTTCAATAGATTGGTGAGAGAGGAAGAGGAGAGGGAAGCAGCACCAACCAGGGAAGAGAATCCCCAACCTTCACAACCCCAACCAAGGCCACACACCAGAAATCCACCACTCCCAGTGACAAGGGAGGTGGTTATTGGTCTTCCTGCTCCAAGGACTGGTGTTTCATACCATAGAGACACAGGAAAGGGCAAGGGTGCAGATGTGACTGGAAAGGGAAAGGGTAAAATGGAGTAGGTGATGATGAGATGTTGCCAAGGACCAAAGATATAAAACTAGGTTCTTCAGCATCTTTCAATCATGTCTGTTAGTCTTCCTGGTGCACCAATAGATGATAGGAACTAGAGTCTGTGTAGGTTATCTTGTATAGGATTGGTCTTGTTGAAATTGAAGTTGTTTGAGAAATGTAACTTCTTTGAATGAATGAACAACTTGCTCTTTATTTTGCAATGATTTGCACTTGTATTGTTCTTCAGCACTTCCATTCAGTAGAAACAATGACCATGTCCCATTTAAGTAATCTTGATTAACCTCAACTAAGGATCAGCAATATCAAGGCAGTCTGCAAAACAGACACATAACAGCAAACAAACCAAACCATACATACTAAAAATACATTAGTTGATTAGTGTGTTAGCAAACATAATCAATAATCTACAAAATATTACAAAATTTACAAAATTTTACAACAAACAATCCTCCCCTGAGGCATATGCCTCCCCTGAGGCCTATGCCTCCCCTCAAACATAGCATTTAAGGGTTAACCATCCCAATATGGACCACTAAGTGTTGAAACCTAGGTCCATCAAAAGCTTTAGTCAGTAAATCAGCCACATTATCATCTGTGTGAATTTTAAGCACCTTAATCAAATGTTTTTCATATGCATCTCTTATAAAATGGTGCCTTATCTCAATATGCTTAGTTCTATTATGAAAAACTGGATTTTTAACTATGCATATGGTACTTTGGTTATCAATAAAAATTGTGGTGTTCATGAAATTAAACCCATAATCCAACAATTGATTTTGTATCTAAAGAACCTGTCCACAACAATTGGCAGCAGCAACATACTCTGCTTCAGTAGATGAGGTAGCAACAATGGTTTGTTTCTTGCATTGCCAAGAAATCAATCTTCTTCCAAGAAATTGGCAACCTCCAGTTGTGGATCTCCTATCCAGATTTGTACCAGCATAATCACTATCACTATAAGCTTCCAACTTGAAAGGAGACTCTTTTGGGTACCAAAGACCTAACTTGGGTTGGCCTTTGAGATACTTAAAGATCTTCTTGACTGCATTCAGGTGGGAAGTGAGTGGTGTGACCTGATGTCTAGAACAAGCACTCACAGCAAATGTGATGTCTGGCCTTGAAGCTGTCAAGTACATCAATGAACCAATCATGGACCTGTATAGATGAACATTCACTGCAGGATCTGGTTCAAGATTATTCTTTGGTTTGGGAGCTTCATAAGGTGTAGTGGCAGGTCTGACATTCTCCATATCAAACTTCTTCAACATATCTTTAACATACTTGTCCTGACTAATAAAGATACCCTCTGGTTTCTGCTGAACTTATAGACCCAAAAAGAAAGTGAGCTCCCCCATAGCACTCATCTGAAACTCTCCCTTCATTAATTCCTCAAACTCCCTGCACCATGCTTCTTTAGTGGAGCCAAAGATAATGTCATCCACATAAACTTGTACAAGTATGATGTCCCTGGAATTCTTCTTAATGAAGAGTGTTTTGTCTATAGCACCTCTTCTGTATCCATGCTTCAGCAGAAATGCTGAAAGCCTAGCATACCAAGCTCTTGGTGCCTGATGTAGGCCATAGAGAGCTTTGACAACCCTGTAAACATGCTTTGGATTGTCTGGGTCTTCAAAACCTTTGGGTTGAGAGACATAAACCTCCTCAGCAATTTCTCCATATAGAAAAGCACCTTTGACATCCATCTGATAGACCATAAAACCCATATAAGATGCATAGGCCAAGAAGATTCTGATGGCCTCAACCCTAGCTACAGGAGCAAATACTTCAGTATAATCAATGCCCTCCTCTTGTCTGAATCCTTGTGCCACCAATCTTGCTTTGTTTTTAACCACAATACCCCTGGCATCTCTTTTATTTTTCAAAATCCACTTGGTACCAATGGCAATCTTCCCTTCAGGTAGTGGTACCAATATCCAAACCTTCTGATTCTTGAATTGTAGCATCTCTTCTTGCATTGCTTCAAGCCAGCTGGAGTCTTCAAGAGCTTGACTAACACTGGTTGGTTCTACTTGAGAAAGATAACAAGCAAACAGATAATGCTTAAAGTCTATGTGATTGTCCCTTTGCTGATTTGAGACATAAGAAAGAAAAGCCACTTCACCATACTTAGAACTTTTCACAGCACTTCTAGTTCTAACAGGTGCTTGAGGATCACCAAGAATGTTGGATTGAGGATGAGCAATGTTGATCCTTGATTGCGTGGTTTTGTAACCTTACAACAGGTTTTACCTCTCGAGGGATCTCAAGAGGCTTACAACCCCACCAGGCAGTGTACCTGACCGATGTAGTATAGTGTAGTGGTAAGTACGGGGGATTGATCGTTCTCCACAGGGAATAGTGTTCGTTAGGTGTGAAAGGCTACTCTAATTAGGTCTAAGGGTTGAGGAAGATTCTTTTTATGTTTTTATAATTTTATGAAAGCAAGTAAAATCTCGGGTTTGAAGGAGTGGGCGGAATTAGTTGCTAGTCAACTAACCCAAATGACTACGAATGCAAATAAAATAAAATAACAAAAATGAAAAGTGGTGAGAAACTTATGTGTAGAGAAATGTGTTTACTTAGATTTCCTTACTCCCTAACTATCTTTTACCGGTTAATTAGTGTGTATTAGTCGCGTGGATGACGGGTGTATTCCTTAATACCATTCGTGGGGTGGCGTACTTACTTCCCCAACTCTACAAGCTCCTACTTCACTCCTATGTCGAGCCGGCTAGGAAGCTCCTAACATGGGATCACTAGAATTCGCTTGTGCATTAAATACAACCATAAAAACCTTTAGTACGCGTTTGGTTCATGTTTCTTAAGACGTTCAAGCAAGTTACCGAATAGGAAGTTAGCCAGTTTTCTTAAGCCTAACATAGATAAACAATCATCCAATACAACTAACAACACACTAACAACCAATAATCAATAGCTAGGTTTCATTAGATCTAAGCAAACACAAGATAAAATTAGCCTAACATGTTAAACAAAAGACAAGCATAAGATAGAATCAAACAACACATAGACATATTGAATGATTGATTGATAACTTATCTTTCAATGAAACATGGAAGATCTCAAGGCAAAAAGCCCTGAAAAAGTAGCTAAAATCGTCTTAGGGTTTTATCCCAAAATTCCACACACTAAGCTCTCTCTTAATGACAAAAAATTAGAAAACTATATATAGATTTTTGGATCTGACGGCGTCACCTTATGCATTGTGACGCCGTCACCTCACCGCTTTTAGGGTTCCCGGGTGACCTTCTTGACGCCGTCCCTCTTTAGCTCTTCAAAAATCCATTCTGGCCTATCAAGGCTTGACGCCGTCGGATCATGAACGTGACGCCGTCCCCTTATGATTTAAGCCGTGACGCCCTTGATTTAGTTAAAGCGTGACGCCGTCAGAATTCTCATGCTAACTCACTGGCCCGTCATGAGTAAATTTCACATCCAACTTTTCTTGCCAAGGCATGACGCCGTCCCATGTTAATTGTGACGCCGTCAAGAGTAACTTTTAGCCGATTCTTGAGACTTTGCCGTTTTCTTCACTTTAATGCTCCAAAAACGTCCAAAATGCCTCCTTTTCCAGATTTCTCCTCAAAAGTACCTAAAATGACAAAAGGAACGATTTAGGGCAATATTTGATCAAATAAATACGATTTAGGGCTTAAATGACCCCTTAAAAGCGGTACACTTTTCGCTTCATCAAATACCCTTACACTTGAGATTTGCTTGTCCTCAAGCAAATGTGCTTTTATTCTAATCAAAATACAAGTTAGGGGTCATTTAATGCTAACATAAAAGTAATTACAACAAATAATCGTTCCACTTCAATCATAATAAGCACGGAGATTACAAACTAGCACCTCACAAGCAGTGTTTAGATACTCACATCTCTCAAGTGTCATCAAAATAAATCTCATAAATGAAAACGGAAAATATCTCTCACTACCTGTCATAGCAAATAGATTACCATAGGCTTGGGAAAGGATCGAAAACCTCCTCCACTAGGCGTAAGCACCTAAGATAAACTATCAAAGAGGGCTTTTAAATGGGTTATAACGTTAGGTGTAGGGAAAAGGAAAACACGGTTTTGTTGGATACGGGATATTTTACTGGTGGCGAGTTAAAGATCTTGATCAATTACATGTACTATACAATGTTGCTAAGCCAAGACTCGACTCGATCTTAAGCTAATGAAAGAAAATAACAAAATAACAAAAACATAAAAATAAACATAAAATGAAACGGGATGGTAGTCCGTATGTTTTTTCTATTTTTCTTTTTCTCATTTTTTTTTTTTTTTTGTATTTTTCTTGATTTTTTTTTTTTTTTTTTTTTTTTTTTTGCATACACTTTTGCCCTACCATCCAAAATAATACATCATAGGGGCATTGCATTCCCCTTACACTTGAATTTTTACATAACTTTACAAATACTAATCTAATGACTCGAATTAAGATAATTGAAAAACTTGGAGTACTTTTAAAACATTTAGCACATATGGGGGTAATAAATGATGTTCTTCCCCGTTACTCCATTACACTAGTACTTTACCCATGAGTCCCAATCGTCCCAAAACAATATGTACAAGGATATGACTCGACTTAGCAACCATGTAATCAACTAGATCATTAACTTGGGTTTAAACAAATGTTGTAACAATAATGCACTAAAGATGAGTGCATACAAGGTAGGCTAAGGCGATTTGGGTGTACATTTTAGTGGGGTGTAACAAATTCTTCCTTTAAGTAAAATGCTTAAAGGTCGAAACGAAAAGATAGGCTCTGAGGGGTGTACTAGGGGTATCGTGTACTAAAAATGAGTACAACGCAAAGGGTGTGGGAGAATTACTTGACCAATGTAGCCAAAGTAATTATAACAAAAACACAGGTGTAAAACAATGGGTTAATCCTAATGCCTCTTATCATGTAGTAAATCTAACTACACGAATGTAGTCTCACTTGTGGCCTTGGAATGGTCCTAACACAAGTTCTAGAATCTAAGTGCTACCGGTACACACATCATAGCATAAATGCTTTTCCTACCAATTCTAGGGGCGAACCTCACATATTTGGGGTGGAAAATTTTTTTAGTGGTACGGTTTTTTGTGCTAGTCATATAACTCCTATCCGTGAGACGCTCATTAAGATCAAAGTTTCACTCCTATATGTTGTAAAAAATTTTAAATTTGGCACTAAAGTTACCCTAATCAAGTATTTCTCTCAGTTTTATTACACATCTACTATTAAACAAACAAAAATCAAGCGCAATTGTATTCTCTAAAATCGTACTTTTACCCTCCCCTTACACTTAAGATGAACATTGTCCCCAATGTTCAAATAACAAGATGTAAAAGCATAAAGTAAAAGAATGAAATCAAATACTCCCCTGATTCGCTCGTTGGATAGTGAAATCACACGGTTAAATCTTCCTCCAAAGAGAATGTTGAAGCTCCATGACTAATGCATCGCCATAAGCTTGATTCCATAAACATTTCCTTGTCCAAAATAACCTGTTAACCTGAGAAAACAAACACGAAAACCTGCATAACATCGGCGGGATAAAATCTATATATAAGGATATAATGCTTGTGGACTGATAATTTTGCAGATTCCTGGAGATTATAAGTTGGAGATTTAATAAAAACTTTTTATGAAAACAAAACTTTCAAAAATTTCTGGAAATTAAATCTGACGCCGTCAGGTTATAACCCCTGACGCCGTCAGAAATGACCTGACAAAAATTTTCATTTTAAGTTTCCGGAAAATTTCTGGAAAAACCTTTACCTTACTTCCTGGAAATCCTGCAAAACATCATTATGACTCGATACAAGCATTTGACTCAAACAAACACTAATATGTATGCTAATTTATTATTATTACGATTCATGTTAATTTGTGTTCTAATAAACCGATTTAGATTTCCCTTACACTTATCTTTTGCAAAATACCTTTATATGTAGTTAAGACGAAGTTAAAAACAAAATAAAGCATTTTCACAATTTTAGTTTTGAACATGAATCAATACTAATAAAAATTAAACACACATACGGAAACAAATAAAATCAAACAAGCAAATAAATAAACACACAAAGCAAATAAAGCATGGGCTGCCTCCCAAGAGCGCTTGTTTTTGTTCGAGTCACGAGCCTGACTCTACCCTTATTTAACGGAAATAGGGGAGGTTTTCCCTACACTTAGGATTAAGTGTGGGTGAAAGTAGCGATACACACCTTAGGGTGGAAATATACCACGTGAGGAAAGAGTGACGGGTGAATTATATGCTCAAAGGTGCGGGATCCTATCATCATAACCTTACCTAATTCAATTGGGTTAGTGGGCGGATTAAGATTTTCTCCTAGAAAGGGATCATCTTCTATCAACTTCGAGAGACTCCAAGTTAAGAATCCACTTTGACCTAATAAACCTGGTTTAAACCCATAATGTTTTTTGTGATCAATCATAAATGGGTGATGTAAGCATGTAAGGTCATGGTTCACTCCTATGTTAGCTTCCTCTCTACAAGGCCTAGAGTCTACTACCTTAATCTTAACATTACCCGGACTACATGGTTTGATGGGTGGATCGGGACCTAATTTAACTCCTAAGTTCACATCTAAGGATGAAAGATTAGTTAACGGTTTTGGTTTAGGCTCCGGCTCATCAAAACTAGGAACTTCCATAGAACTAAAAGAAAGGTTGTGATCACTAAAAGCATTCAAACCCATTTCTTCTAGTTGGGTTTGGTCAAAGGGCTCTACCTCTATTGGGGTTCCTATAGTCTCCTCAACTTCTTCCGGGTAAGTCACCGGCGGTGTGTGTGCCTCAAATGATGGTAGGACTTGTGGGGTACTTGGTAGGCTTATGTTACTTACCTCATCATTCCTTGTGTCAAGACCACCTATATCCTCATCATGTGTTTTATTAGAATCTAACCCTAACATTTTCCCTAGTATCTCAAGTGCTTCTCTAGGCATCTCAACTTCTATATCCGAATCATAAGGATCATCCTCAATATTCTGACTGCTATATTCAAATTGCCCAAAAGATTCATCATGTGTTTCTTGAGATTCATCGTCATCGATCATAAAACCTAGGTCTTTTTGATCAATGTGATCATGCTCGGCTAGATCCTCCATCACATCAAGATAACCTATGTGTTTGTTTTGTACTATGGCATTACATGACAACCACTTAGGTATCTCAACACTAATGTATTCATCCCCAAACAAACTTGTTTCATGATCCAGGAAATTTATATTCAATTGACTTGTACTAACGTCTGTTGGGTTGTCTACCCTATAATAATATTGGGCACAATCTTCTATGGCATCCCATGCTTCTTCAGCACTTAATTCCCTAAAGTCCCCATTGGCAAAATCCTCAATGCGCATTTGGTCATATTGGCCAACACGATAGTAAAAGGTTCGGGTTAGGGATGCTAAAGCGAAACTATGATGAGGGAATTTTCGGAGTAAATTTCTAAAACGAGTCCATGCATCATATATGGGTTCATCTCGATATTGTTTGAAATTCGAGATGTCAATAGGGTAGAACGGCCTTTGTGGTTGGTGGTATGGTGGATTCGCGTACTCCATAATGGTGAACGGAAGAGTCAATGGAAATTACGAACAAACACACAAAGAAAAAGATAGACTAAAGAAATCTAATAAAAAGAAAAATAAAAATCTCACTAGAAAAGAATCTAGTGAGTAGACCTAATAAAATAAAAATTCAACCTAAACAATAACTATTCCCCGGCAACGGCGCCAAAAACTTGATTGCGTGGTTTTGTAACCTTACAACAGGTTTTACCTCTCGAGGGATCTCAAGAGGCTTACAACCCCACCAGGCAGTGTACCTGACCGATGTAGTATAGTGTAGTGGTAAGTACGGGGGATTGATCGTTCTCCACAGGGAATAGTGTTCGTTAGGTGTGAAAGGCTACTCTAATTAGGTCTAAGGGTTGAGGAAGATTCTTTTTATGTTTTTATAATTTTATGAAAGCAAGTAAAATCTCGGGTTTGAAGGAGTGGGCGGAATTAGTTGCTAGTCAACTAACCCAAATGACTACGAATGCAAATAAAATAAAATAACAAAAATGAAAAGTGGTGAGAAACTTATGTGTAGAGAAATGTGTTTACTTAGATTTCCTTACTCCCTAACTATCTTTTACCGGTTAATTAGTGTGTATTAGTCGCGTGGATGACGGGTGTATTCCTTAATACCATTCGTGGGGTGGCGTACTTACTTCCCCAACTCTACAAGCTCCTACTTCACTCCTATGTCGAGCCGGCTAGGAAGCTCCTAACATGGGATCACTAGAATTCGCTTGTGCATTAAATACAACCATAAAAACCTTTAGTACGCGTTTGGTTCATGTTTCTTAAGACGTTCAAGCAAGTTACCGAATAGGAAGTTAGCCAGTTTTCTTAAGCCTAACATAGATAAACAATCATCCAATACAACTAACAACACACTAACAACCAATAATCAATAGCTAGGTTTCATTAGATCTAAGCAAACACAAGATAAAATTAGCCTAACATGTTAAACAAAAGACAAGCATAAGATAGAATCAAACAACACATAGACATATTGAATGATTGATTGATAACTTATCTTTCAATGAAACATGGAAGATCTCAAGGCAAAAAGCCCTGAAAAGTAGCTAAAATCGTCTTAGGGTTTTATCCCAAAATTCCACACACTAAGCTCTCTCTTAATGACAAAAAATTAGAAAACTATATATAGATTTTTGGATCTGACGGCGTCACCTTATGCATTGTGACGCCGTCACCTCACCGCTTTTAGGGTTCCCGGGTGACCTTCTTGACGCCGTCCCTCTTTAGCTCTTCAAAAATCCATTCTGGCCTATCAAGGCTTGACGCCGTCGGATCATGAACGTGACGCCGTCCCCTTATGATTTAAGCCGTGACGCCCTTGATTTAGTTAAAGCGTGACGCCGTCAGAATTCTCATGCTAACTCACTGGCCCGTCATGAGTAAATTTCACATCCAACTTTTCTTGCCAAGGCATGACGCCGTCCCATGTTAATTGTGACGCCGTCAAGAGTAACTTTTAGCCGATTCTTGAGACTTTGCCGTTTTCTTCACTTTAATGCTCCAAAAACGTCCAAAATGCCTCCTTTTCCAGATTTCTCCTCAAAAGTACCTAAAATGACAAAAGGAACGATTTAGGGCAATATTTGATCAAATAAATACGATTTAGGGCTTAAATGACCCCTTAAAAGCGGTACACTTTTCGCTTCATCAATCCTTTTGGTAGCATTGGGGTTGACTTCAATTGTGGTGTCAAGATTGGTCACATTTGGTCCAAAATCACTGTCATAGGAGGATGAGTTGAAGATACCAGCTTTGGGTGAGTGATTTCCAAGATCAGAAGGACTTGGAAAACGTGTATAAGGTTCCTCAAAGTCTGTGGAGACACTAGTAGTCATGGGAGAACCTTCAGGAGAACCATCAGCAGATTTGGCAATATCAGCAGAAACATTTGGAGGATCAGCAGAATCCTGGTTTCCACTGAAGGGTTGTGCTGACTCCACACCAAGTCTTTCAGCTTCTTAATTGGCTGCATACTCTTGCTTCTTGAGTCTAGCAAGGTCCTCTGCATAGTGTGACACATCTTCAATCTCATCAGAAGTATCTCCTGCAAAATGGTTAGGAGGAAAAGAAGGTACAACAATAGTATGTTCATCATGCTCAGACTCACTTCCTGAGTCAACTTCCAGGGTACCTGCATTGTTAGTGGGAGACTCTTGTGTACCTGCAGATTGTTCAGCAACATATCTAGTATAGCCCAAGTAATCAGTTAGGTAATCCAGGTCAAAATACCAAGGATGACCTTGTCCTTGAACATGAGGCTTGTTTTCTAGGTATCTCAGGTTAAGGGTCTCCTCTATCTTTTTAGTACCTAAATTATATACCCTATAAGCCTTACTATGAGCTGAATACCCCACTATAAACCCCTCATCTGCCTTCTTATCAAACTTTCCTAGGGAGTCACTAGTGTTCAAAATGGTCACCTGACAACCAAAAGGTTTAAGGTAATGAATATCAGGAACTTTCCCAGTGAGAAGTTCATAAGGTGTCTTGATATGAGGTCTAGTGATGGATACCCTGTTCAAAACATAACAAGCAGTGCTTACTGCTTCAGTCCAGAACATAGTGGGTAATTTAGAGTCTGCAAGCATGGATCTTGCTGCCTCTATTAAGGTCCTATTCTTTCTTTCTGCAACCCCATTTTGCTGTGGGGTTCTTGGTATGCTATAGTCCCTTTTTATCCCCTTAGACTGACAAAGTTCTATTAAAACAGCATTTTTGAACTCTGTCCCATTATCACACCTAATACCTTTAACCTTTTTATTTAGCTGGTTTTCAACAAGGGTAATGAATTCTTTTAAAATTGGAGATGTTTCATCTTTAGTTCTCAAAAAGAATACCCAACAAAACCTGCTATAGTCATCAGTGATTACCAGGCAGAAGTACTTGTGATCAATACTTCTGATTTGAGTTGGACCAAAGAGATCCATATGCAGCAACTGAAGAGGTTCTGAGATAGTGCTCACAGCTGTAATGGCTTTGTATGAAGCTTTGTGTTGCTTCCCTTTGTTGCAGGCAACACAATTGTGTTCATTGGTGAAGACTTTGGAGGGAAGCCCATGAACTAGACCAAGCTTAGAGAGTTTGTTAATGGTCTTGAAATTAACATGAGCCATCCTTCTATGCCACTTAGTTGACTCATTCAGGGATGCTTTAGCCACCAAGCATGTCAGATCACCTTCAGGTTGGACTTCATTCAAGTTGAATGTGTATAAATTGTAGCTTCTGGGAACTCTCAGCAGAATTGTGGTATCTTCTGGAAGCTTGAAGTCTTTAGAGAGTACAAGACATTCATCCTCTGAGAAGAAAACCTTGTTCTTGGTATCACATATTTGTGATACTGAGAACAAGTTGAAGTGTTGCAGTTCCTTCACATAGAGCACATTTGCAAAGTCCAAGTTAGGTGTTCTGATGGTTCCATACCCAGTGATTTTGACATCTCCTCCACCAAAAGTCACATTGCCTCCTCCTTGAATGGGTACAAAATCATGCATCATGTCCCTGTTTCCTGACATACTCCTGGAACACCCACTATCTACTATGCCAACATCTTTACTTTTCAAAGGATGATCCTACATATACAACAAAATTATACAAATGTTAGTACACTTTGGAGACTCAAGTCATTCTTGACTTGAGCCTGCCTTGTGGATCAAAAGAATTAGGCCATGTAGATTGATAAGATCCACCATTGTTCTTGGACCTTTTATGAAGATAAGGTCCCTTGTGAGTCCAAAAACAACCTGCTGAGGGCTTAACAGCAGTATCCCAATATCCCATACCCATATACATTGGGTCAATAAAGCCAGGCCAATAACCATTCTGAAAATAAGAACTAGTGGGTTGCACAAATGGTCTAGCAACATATCTTCTCCTAGCAGATTGAGAATGTCTATCAGTAGAATGTCTATTAGTAGAATTACTGTCAGCAGAACTGCTGGCCCTATGAATTGCTTGTGGAACATATGGTGGTATATCCTGAACATTTTTCCACATTGGTCTAGGTTTAGTTTGACCACTACCTACACCCATTCTTTGCTCATGAAAATTACAATCCTTAATCAAATGAAATTTACTTCCATACACAAAACATTTCTTCTTTTTAGAAGATTTATTCAAATTGAAAGATGTTCCATGACAAGCAAAAGTATTCAAACCATTAACATTAACAAAATTGTTTTTGACAGAATTGAAAACATTGTTTTGCAAAGAATTAAATGACAAGTCTTCAGAAGAAACTGTCTTTGAATTTGATTCATCAGCAGCAACTCTAACAGGCTTGTAGGGAGTCTTGGGTGTAGGCTTAGGAGAGGTCTTGGGTGAGGTCTTGGGAAGGTCTGACTTTTCACTTGAATCACAACTGGTAGTAGACCCTTGGTCAGAGGACTTGTCACTAGAAGAACAAGAGACAAAGTCAGTAGAATTAGAATCAGGGTCTGGCAAGTCACTTGACTTTTTGCCATATAGATGGTGTGATCCATCAAAGTCTGAGGTGGTGTTGGTAGAGGGCATGAATTCTCCCCTAATAGGTCCAGGCACAGCATGTAATTTGCCTTCTTTAGCATAATGTTCTAAGCCTGCTGGTGTAGATTTACGTGCATCATCCCTAGCCTCTAAACCAACATACTTCTTAAAACCTAAACCTATACTAGTGTTTACAGGTTGACTATTATAGAGACAGTTAGCTAACTGATCACCTGACATTAACCAAGTTTTATGTCTAGCTATTTCCTTCTCTAGTTTCTCTTTTAGCACTAGGTTTTCTGACTCTATATTAGCCTTTTCTTTCTCAGTACGTTTTAAATCAATTTTAGCACAATGTAAATCTCTCTCTAACACCCCTATCTTTTCATCATAAGCAACCTGATTCTTCTAAAACCAAACTTTTTGTCTTTCTAGAGTTTTTAAAGAATGTTTATAAGCCTCAACCTCTACATAACATTCATTATATTTGGGTTTCAATTCATCATAGTCCTTTTTAAGTTCATTATACCTTTCACTACAACCAAACACATAATTATGTACCTGAGATATGCCCATAAAGGCAGCCTGACTATGCTTATCCTCTGAAGAACAGCTAGCCAGCAATCCATTCACATCAGCAGTATCATCATTCTCAAGATCATGCACCTTCCAGTTGATATGTTCATCCAGAGTGACCAAGGCTTTGGGGTTTTCAGCATTCACTTGATTCTTCTGATAGCTTGAATACCGAACTTCATCACCAGTCTTCCTATCCTTGCACTCTCTAGAGAAGTGACCCAACTGACCACATGAAAAGCACTTGATCTTCCTTCTATCAAACCTAGCTGGATCTCGTCCCTGAAACCCAAACTTTCTTCCAGACTTCTTTTCAAACCTCCTGACATTTAAAGTAAGCATGGCCACCTGCCATTTTAAATTCATCTCTTCCAAATCAAGAGGATCCACCTGATCAAAATCCTCAAAAGCAAGATGCTGCTGATGTTCATAATCATCAACAAAAGAGTGGAGTACATTCTCCATTACACCACTCGACTGTGGTTGAGAGTAGGAAGATGTTACTGAGGAGCTTGAACTTGAAGCCTGAGTCATCTTGTTGGAGGTGGTGCTCACAAAAGCTGAATAAGTAGGGTTTGGTGAACGAATGGGGCTTCTAACATCAGGCTCAAGAGTTTTAAGCTTGTTGTAGAGATCATCAAAAGAAAGCATATCGAGACCACCTTTTGTTTGAGTGCAATGCTCACTTGTAGCCATGATGGAGGTAACGATCGCAGGAACTTTGCATTGCAGTCCTCATTATCTGGTCTGGCCTTCAGCTGATTCATCTGGCTCAAAATCTTATGGAACCTGTCATACCCCTTGTGAATACCTTCCTCTTCAGTTATTTGGAACTCTTGAAACTGCTGTTTCAACATTGACCTCCTCATCCTTCTTGACTCATCGTTCCCACCAAACCTAGCCTTGATTGCCATCCATATATCTTTTGCTTCTTCCATGTAGTGAAAGTCTCCCATGTGATCATCTGGAATAGCCTGAAGGAGAATGGTTCTCACTTTATTTTCTCTTTGTACTGCAAGAACCTCTTCAGCAGATTTAGGAGGAAGAATAGTAACAACACCATCAACATCTTTGACGTGCTTCTTCAAACTGTTTCCTTTACGGACAATTTCCCAAAGATTTCAATCAATATTGGTGATCCAGTTCTGCATCTTCATTGCCCATAATTCATATTCTTCCTTCTTAAGGTAAGGAAACTTTGCATTGCTGTTGGTGAGAGTGAGTTGTTGCATAGATGTGGTGTTTTGGTTGTTGTTGTTGTTGTTGTTGTTGTTAACTTCTGATTCATCGTCTGATCCAGGCATTGTTATGGTTATTGGGTGTGAGAGGGTGTAAACGTGAAGATGTTCTTAGTAACACAGAGACTCTCACGAGGCTCTGATACCACTTGTTGAACCTAAAGACCTTGATAGATCTTCGTGAGCTCGTGGATCTTTAGTAATGTTTATGTAATCACAAACACACTAAAAGAAAGTCTAAGTTACTTGTATTCTATAGCGGAAAACAAACACAAGTAAGAACACGATTACTAAGAACAATTTGATCCTATAT
Organism: Artemisia tridentata subsp. tridentata; assembly: GCA_021014915.2. Lineage (NCBI taxonomy): Eukaryota > Viridiplantae > Streptophyta > Magnoliopsida > Asterales > Asteraceae > Artemisia > Artemisia tridentata. The sequence continues at coordinate 151,235,049 of CP139505.1, forward strand.
GGATCTTTGATTAATACTAAAGTTGTTTTTCTAAACTCGTACATAATACATAAAGACGCGTTCCTTTTATAGACAAGGAACCCTAAACCGTTTCACAAGAAACGTATATTCTAAAAACTACATAAGATATGCACAATACATTCCTAATAAAACTCATGCATATCCTCAAGAATAACAAACTATAATAAGTATACGGAATATCTATATCCGCAGAAACTAAATACTCTAAATAATACTTCGGCAGAAACTATGCTTCAGCAGAATCCATAAGCCTTCAGCAGAATCCGTCAGCAGTAACCATCAGCAGAATTCTTCCTTAGCAGAATTCCCAACATCCCCTTGTCGTCCTTGAACCCATACCTAGGATTCCGGCCAGGTTCCTGCCTTGGTGCAACGTATGGGAAGTGACGGTCCTTGGGATGAAATGGGGGTCTCGGCCCCCATCCTCTTTTCTCTTCGAAGCTCCGGTGGTGTCGGTCGTTTCTGGTTGGTTGGGATCCTCCGGTTTCCTTTCGGACGTACTCCCCTTTCGGCAATTCGGTGTTTCGAAAGGCCTCTTCCGAACGGATGAAGTCTTCGAACCTCTCAAGCATCTCATCCACTGTCTTGGGGATTTTGTCAGAGAATTTTTTTGCTAGCTTCGGACAATGGTGGCCGTTCATGAAAGAGGAAATTTGCATTATCTCCGGAGCATCTGGGAAATAATTGGCCTCACTTACCCACCGTTCCTTAAAATCCGGCAGGCTTTCACTGGCCCTCCGGTGTATCTTGTTGATTTCCGTGAGATCCTTGACACATGCTCTCAGAATGCTGAATCTGGTCAAGAACTTCCCTTGGAGATCGTCCCAGCTGTCGATGCCCCCCGTCGGTATCTTATCAAACCATCCCCTCGCCTTTCCGTCCAGAGTCTGTTGGAACATCCGATACCATACGGGCATCGGCCATTCCTCGTGATTCCCCGCCCCTGTGAAACGGTTGATGTGATCGTCCGGGTCTGTCGTTCCGTCATATAGCTTGAGGTTTGTAGGTATTTTGTGTTTTGGAGCGGAGAACTCGATGATTCTTCTGGTGAATGGGCATTTTATCATCCCTTTTTAGGGCTTGCTGAGGTCGCCTTCCACCGTTGCCTTCCTTTTGTGGTTGGTTTTCCCTACGACATTTTCTTCCTCTTCGTCCGTCAGATCGTCACCGAAGTTTAGGAGTAATGGCTTTATTAGGCCGCGGTTAGCCTCCTGCTTTGACAATTCTTTAAGGGCCGATATGTAGCTTTCTATGATGGTTTGCGCGTCCGGGGGAGGTTGATCTCCACCGGGTGTTTCGACCCCTCCAGAGTTTTGTCCTCCACCTGATGGGTTTGGAGGAGGTGTAACTAGGTTAAAACCGCTCATTCTTCTCTAGATTTTGGGTAGATTGAATATCGTTCCCACGGATGGCGCCAGTTTTGTGGTTGTTTTCCTTACGTCTTTATGTTCTTCCTTTGTCCGTCAAAATCGCACCAAGTTTAACGTAATGCTTTTTAGGTCCGCGGTCAGCCTCCTGCTTTGCAATTTTCTTTAGGAGCGATATGTAGCTTATATATGGTTTGACGTAGTCCGGGAGGTATGATTCACGGGGTTTTCGACCCCACCAGATTTTTCCTGGCACCCGATGGGTTTGGAGGAAGTTAACTATGGTTAACCGCTCATTCTCTTAATTCTGGGTAGATGCATATATGTTCCCATGAATGGCGTTAGTGATTGATTAGTGTAAGATTTACCTTAGGTCTTTAGGTTCTCTTCCCTTTTCCGATTGAACTTGCAACAAAGATAAACCGTAGCTTGCTGTGGGGTTTTATCCCGGACCAAGCTCGTGCAAGAATGAGTATTTGTATATTCCGGAGTAAATGATATTATGTATGATAATAACATATGTAGTAGTTAGGTTAGCATTGATGGTTGGTATTTATAGTACCCAACACTAACTTATTCGAGGGACTGAAGCAGTTTACAACATATTATAGCTTCCATTCTTTATAAAGACAGGTCTAGACCATATCATAGTATGATGGATTTGTGTACAATTTTGGTTTCCGAGGTCCCTTATGTACATTATTTATTACTTAATGATCGGAGGTTGTATGATCTCGGATTTTTTCCGACCTGTCAGCGATACTTATCAAAGTCTTCGGCGAACGACATTATCAAATTTTTGGAACCGATTTGACATTTTGCCGACTAATTCAGGTTGATCCACGCTACACAGACTTAAACTATGTAAATCCCCCTTTTAGGAGATTGGCGTTGCCACTTAAGCTTATTTGCACCTAACAGGTATGTGATTAAGATGGTGGACGATACGTGTAATAACTTCTGGAATCGCACACAACTCGTTGACTGTTCCAAATATCTTATTAGTTTTGAACTATGCTATTTGACTCGATTTTATTAACAAGAAGATTGAACCTTCTTAGTTACTTTTGTAACATATACACAAAATTCTTTACTAGCATATAACTTCTGTGTTAGATTTTGTGCATATCTATTCATAGTTTTGACAAACAAATTTTACATTTTTCATTGAGGGAAATGCAGAAATGGTCCCTGTGGTTTGCCCAGATTGCAGGTTTAGTCCTTGTGGTTTCGAAAGTGCAGGAGGCCTCCCTGTGGTTTGCTCAAAATTGCAAAAAAGGTCCCTGTGGTTTGCTCAAAATTGCACGTCGAGGGACCAAAAAGGTCCCTGTGGTTTGCTAAAAAATTACACGTCGAGGGACCAAAACGGAACGAAGGTTTCCCCACAGGGAGGCCGCCTGCACTTTCGAAACCACAGGGACTAAACCTGCAATTTGGGCAAACCACAGGGACCATTTCTGCATTTCCCTCTTTTTCATTTATAAGATTTGTTTTTAGTATCGCAATGTATTAACTTTTTTGTTACACATAAAAATAAAAGACATGATATAGAATTAGGCTCATGAGTTAGAGTGACGTGCTAATTAGTTCACTAACGCTCTGTTCTCAAGTCTAAATTTAAAGAATGGAAGAGGATTGAATGAGAAGGGGAAAGTAAGGAATGACACTATGAAGAAAATGGTTATTTTTATTTGTGTTCTTGAGTTTTTATTTCTAAGTTGCAAGGAAAGGAAAAGAAAGTACACAAATTACCAAGATACCCTCAAAACATAAATTACATTTATATATCTCACATTGTACTGATGGGTTAATTAATGCTGTATTGGGTTCTACTGCTATTACTATTTCTAATAGCTATTTTACTCATCATAATGAAGTTATGCTTATGGGTCATGATGATGCTTATATGGCTGATAAAGGGATGCAGTTATAATATAAACCAGCAAACATGGGGTCCACAATCACATGAATCTCACCCGATCTACGAACTGGCTTCTGCTTCATAGTCATGAGATCAAGATCAGTATTAGTTTGTGTATTTGTCAGAGACATGCTTTGGGGAAGTGGAATTTGATGAAGCATATGTGTTGTGTTGTGCTGTGTTGTGATGTTTGGTCGGATATAAATATACGATCGGAATTTTTTGATTTTTAATGAGGATATATTTGTAATTTTACACAAGCCCAATATGTTAATAACCCCCTTCCCCTCCAAACCCCCCCTAAAATTGGACGGAACAGATATTGTGAAGAAAACCCATACCTTCCCTCCCTCCCACCTTCCCGTCCCCTCCTCTTCCTTCTTAAAAAAACTTACGAACACCCATATTTTTTATTTTCCTTCTAATCCCCTTCCATTCCTTTAAAAAAAAAACTCGAGAACAGAGCGTAAGAGCATCTATGATACATCTGTTTATTTCAAAAGCTTTTGTCAAAAAAATAAAATAAAATAATAAAAATAAACATACTATTTAAAAACACCTCATATGAAAAAAAAAAAAAAAAAAAAAAAAAATTCCTATAGTTGTTGAGTGAATTCCTATTTTACCCCTAGATTTAGAGTTTTATTACAACCACCTCCAAAACCCCAAAATCAAACCCTCTTCCTAGTCTCCAACATCAAACAAAAACTAAACACTTCATCTCCTCCGCCTGTTCTCAACAATCTTCAAACTCAAATCAGGTACCTTTCTTTCATTTAAACTCACACCCATTTTGTACTTAAATAAAACTATATCTTATACCCACTTAAGTCTGTATACCATAGACTGGTTTTGTAGCACACATTTCGTTAATTGTAAATCAAATGTTGAATAAAGTGTTTTTTGGTTATGTGTATGTGAAGCTTATCATTTGGGTTTGTTAGTTGTTTGATTATTGATGTGGGTTTTGTAAGATTTGAATGAAATGTGATGCGCACCACGTGTTCAATGAAATGCCTTTACATATAGAACCTACCTTATGCTTTAAGCTCGAGCTCGGCTCGTAAACTATTTTACAAGCTGGTGCTCGGCTCGGGCTTGTGATATTCCTAAACGAAATGAAGTTCAACTCGAGCTTGGTTTGTTAAGTACTCTTGACCCAAGTTTGTTTTTTTATAAATATACACAAGTACATATACAATTATACGTATAAGAAGTAGATTGACAGGTATAAAAACATAAATTCTTAGGCTTGTTTAGGCTCGAGAGTGTAATCGAACTTTAGGTATGAAGCTTGGGCTCAAGCTCATTTAATCTCGGCTCGTTTCGAGCTTTTACCGAGTTGATCCCAAGCATTTCACGAGCAGCATGGCTCGTTTACAGCCCTAGGTTTATCTATCTGGAGTTTGTTATGTTGTCCAATATGAGAAGTAAAGGGTGTCTACAGGTTGCTTTATGCTCTTTTTCCTTCGGGTTGTTTTTTAGAAACTTACAAAAAGATGCAAGTGTATAAGCTTTGTGGTTAATGCTGCGTTGATGTAGAAATTGGTTAGCATTATAAAGCCCGATAAGATGATAATGCAAGGAAAAGATAGTCCTGTAGAGTTTAGTATGTTCACAGATTATTGAAATTGGTTTACTAAAATTGATAAACCAAATCTAATAGTAGCAATTTAATAGATGTTACTGGCTTTTGCTCATCTTTATTTCTAAAATCTCAATGTATTATGTAATGCTTTTAGGGAACTTTGTTAGTTTCTGTATAAATGTCCGACATCTCCCAGTAGGTATCGCAAGGCATATGTCACCTAACAATAAAAGTAACCATAATGCTTATCAACTAGAAGGCTGTGCTGATTAGCTAATGGCGCCATAAATTTCAAGTAATCATCCTATTTTAGGATGTCTTGAACTAGTTACACTCCGTTTACTTAGCAAGTTTAAAGCATCAGTCGCCTGTTTGCACATTTGCATAATTATAATATGTTATCGATATTTGTTTTAGCCAACATAGTCGCCTCTTTTTTTTCTTCGTGATTAGTATTTTAGACATTTGACTGGTAGAAAAGCTGCATGTAGTTACTTGTTGCAGTTTTCATGGGACAGGGTGGGCACCACTTAGTACATCCTACTATAATTTAAGGTCCCCTAATTTTCTATAAACCTCTTAAAGCACATGAGAATGGTGAAAATTAAAATACTTTATCCAAAAAAAGATGTATATAACAAAGATGACATTGATCTTAGTGCAAAAACCATTCCTTTTTACTTATAATGCTACAAAGTGTGTATATACTGTGTCAATTATTTCCTGTATGCTTTTATATGCAATAAAGTGATGTGCTTCATTGGCTTTAATGGTAATATTGTTATATATCTGATTAACTTGTCTACAGATGCAATAAGCTGTCCGGAATGGAGCTTTGAGAATAGAATATTGCGGAGTTGATGAACTGGCATGTACGTGATGTGGTAAGAGTTTATGTGCCACTTGCAAGATATTTCTTTGTTATGATATTTCCATTGATCAAAATGTGAATAAAAAATGATAAAACGGGATGAGTAAATGGATATTTAAAAATAGGAAAGGGTTTATAACTCTATACTTTTCTCTTGGCATACTTTTCATCCATTAAGATGTGAATTAATAATCTCAAATGTAAAACATATATTACAGTGACATAGTCTTCTTGTGTACTTTCTATCAAAAGCTAAAATCTAATTTACACGTATTTAAACACTTTTTAGGTCTGTACAGATACTTATATGAGCTGACATATAAGGGTTTTCTGTTTGAGGGCTAAATTTGGATAAGTGTATCCGGATAATGGTTTGTAAATTATCGACGAGGCTGATGAATATATGCGTAGCTTCATTTTGTAAAGTCCAACAACTGGAAAAAGCAGAAGTTGTTATCATCGATGCTATAAGATTAGGGACACTACCAGATGTCGTTACATACAACACACTAGTTGCTGCATATTGCCGTTATGTTAACCTTGACGCAGGCTATAAAATCCTACATAGAATGAAAGAAGCAGGAATATATCCAAACGTCGTTACATATAATTCTCTAATATCTGGTGCCTCAAACCACTCCTTACTTTCTAGATGCTTAGATCTTTTCGATGAAATGGTTAAAGTCGGTATTCACCCCGATGTTTGGAGTTACAACACTTTAATGCACTGTTTCTTTAGATTAGGAAAACCACACGAGGCCAACAAGGTTTTTCAGGATATAGTTATGAGCAAACTTTCACCTTGTTCAACCACGTTCAATACAATGTTTAACGGTCTATGCAAGAACGGGTACACTGATAACGCCGTATCATTATTCCGGCATATAAAACGGCATGGGTTTGTTCCTCAGTTGATAACATACAATATATTGATCGACGGGCTTTGTAAAGCGGGCCGGTTGCGGGCTGCAAGAATGGTCCTCAAAGAGCTCGGTGAATCAAATCTTCAACCAAACGCAAGTACTTATACTACAGTAATGAAATATTGTTTCCAGTCGGGACAATTTGAGGAAGGAATTGAGGTTTTTCATGAGATGAAAGATAAAGGGTATACGTATGATGCGTTTTCATACTGTACAGTCAGCAGTGCGTTTGCTAAAACGGGTAGATTAGAAGAAGCATATAAATGTTTTGAGTTAATGGTTGAAAAGGGTATTGAGCTTGATATTGTATCATATAATATCTTGGTTAATATGTATTGTATAGGTGGTAGATTAGAAGAAGTGTATGACTTGTTAAATGAGATTGAACAAGCGGGTTTGAAATGTGATGAATATACACATACTACTCTGATTGACGGCCTTTGTAGATCAGGTAATATAGATGGTGCCTTAAAACATCTGAAATATATGGATACATTGGGTTTTGACTCTAATCTAATTGCGTATAATTGCATGGTTGATCGGTTATGTAAAGCTGGTTACATTAATAAAGCTTTGAAGGTATTTGAGACTATGGAGTTTAGAGATTGTATTACTTACACATCAATGATACATAACCTTTGTAAGGAAAGAAGGTTTTTAATTGCTTCAAAGGTTTTGTTAGCGTGTTTGAATCAAGGAATGAAAGTGTTTAGGCCTACTCAAAGAGTTGTTGTTAAAGGTCTTCGTTCAGTGGGTTTATTCTCAGAAGCAAGAAAGCTTGATTCGAAAATACGACTTGCTAGAATTTTGCAGTGATCCCAGTGGCTTGATTTGAAGAAAAACGATTTGATTCAGAAGCAAGGAAGCTTGATTCGAAAATACGACCTGCTAAAATATATCTGCACAAAATCATCCCAATGGCTTTGCTGGGAATACTAAAGTGCTCAGATGTATTCACACCTTAGTGGGTGTTCTTTATCTGTAAGTTAATTCATAATTGCCTTTAACCTTTTTGCTCCCCATACTTCTATTTATGATTATGACTTATGTTCTAGGAAAAATTGCCAATAAAGTTAACATAAAAAACCAAATTGGCTGCTGTGGTTATCCACTACTTCCCGCTCGTTAAAAGGTAACCTAAGTTCAACTTATAACAGAAAAGGACGATGAAATCTAATTTATAACAAGTAGTGTTTTTTTTTTTTTTCTCAAAACCGAAAGTTTCTGAAAAAAAAATCAGGATTCCACATCGGAAAATTTGGTGTTGCCTATCTTGGGCAATTTCCCCTTGTTTATTTTAACATTTAAGATGGTGGTTGGTAACAATCTATTATCATGAATTGTGTTTTTGGCCCATTTTAAGTTTCTATGCCGAATATGTGTCAGGTATCATGGCATGACTGGGCTTTGTGGAACAAGGGTGAACACTGGCACCAATTAATCGTGGGACTAACACAATTTCCCGTTGAAGAAACGATATACTGGTTCAAATACTTAAATTAAATGTGTACAAGAGTTTTACTTGAAAAATGGGTAATATTAACTGAAGAGGATGAATTCATGAGGCTGCATTGATTTCAGAGTACTCATAATTTGAAGCTTGAATTGGCCGTCAACTTATAGATGCTAATCGATGGTTCTGGAAAAAAAAAACTGTAACTTGACCATGTATCATCAATACTTCTACAGTTTATAGTTAATGCAGAAAGCAAATTCATATGCGACGTGTGTGCATCTTATTGTCACTAATGCATAATCAGACAGATCATTATATCTTATTCTCCTTAAGCTGTGTGTTGTTTTCTGTATATATATGTACTCGACTGCCTTATACAAGCATAGCAGCATCCATGATCCATCCAGACAGGTATGCAGTTGATGAAGGTATTCGTACTGTTATGTTCACTTTTTCGTATGTGCTGTTCTTTGCTTATGATCTCCTTCATTGGTTCAAATTGCAAAGAAGCTATAATGATCAAGCTGGGTCAACATTTATTGAATCACTTGCACTATGGCATTTTATTGAAGTGCTTCATTTTTTGAACAAATCACCAATGTTTTCGTGAAAATGGTAGTAGTAAAGAACTTGAAGATATTCTCTTTATCTAAGAAAATGCATTTATGGACTAGAAGGTTTTGCAGATTTATATGTTAGTAGAGATGGATTGAAATTTTCGAGAAAGGTGCATTTTCAATGAGACAACCCAATGTAGAAGGTGCATTTTATTTGGATGGTGTGAGTACCATCTTTAGCAAAAACGAGCTGGGTAGCCCGTGCGATGCTACGGGAGTGTTTAGGTAGATGTAACTTGTCCCTATTAGTGAACCGGCATAATCTAGAAAGTACAAAACGTAGCGTATTTGTCGAAAATATTGATTTTTGAAAGTATTGCATATTTATACTTGTTTTTATTAGAAAAATTATTTCGTGAACAATGGCGCAAGTTTTGTTGATTTTCGAGTTCGTTTGGTACATCAAATGGGGCCTACAGTGTTTATTGCAAAAGATTAGCCATGTTGGCAGCTTTAGTCCCTCCGCCCCATATTTACCTTCCACACCCTCACTTTTATATTTACACTCTTGGTCCCTCACAAAAAATATAAATACCCAAAAAATAATAATAACCCACTCACTATCTCTCTTCCCTCTCTCTCTAGCTTCGCCGGCGTCTCACCGACCGGCCACCACCATCCCTACCGGCCAATATCCGGCAACCGGAAAATTTTCCGGCAATACATTTTATTTTCCGAATCAATAGATCGGCCATTTTCACCCCTTTCTGGAAAGTTTGAGCTTTTGGCTCTCACCACAACCACCGTCACGCGCCACCAGCGCCTCTGCCATCACCACCGAGCCACCACCACACACACACGCCGCCTTCTCTTTCCGTAAACCCACCTCACGCGCCGTTTATTTTTATTTTTCTTAATTATTTTCGGAACCCTAATAATTTTTTTTTATTAGATCCGAATGATAGAATGTTTTTTTTATTTATAAAATCGTGATAATAACTTGTTAAAAACCCTCGTGTGGAAAACCCCCTCCTCCCTTTCTCGGCGTTGACTCAGTCAACTCGGTCAACCACCGAGGCAACCCGTTTGAGTCGGTGTGATACTGATTTATTTATTTCATTTCGTTTACCTTATTGTTGTTACTCTCTCCGTCCCATATTAAGTGTCCACTTTCCAAATGCACAAAGTTTTAGGAAATTTCACTAACTACACTCTCCACCAATCAAATATCATTATTACCCACTAAAGTCTCTTCTCATTGGTTGAAATATTCCCTGGACACTTAATTTGGGACATCCCAAGATTTCATTATAGACACTTAATGTGGGACGGAGAGAGTATTATTTTGTTGAAGTTTGATATTAAGTAATTGATAGTGAGAGACCAACCATAGATTCATCATTTTGTTTGTTTCATTATAAACAAAATAACCTTAATTGGAAGAGGAAGGTAAATGATGGAAGAGGAAGAGGAAGGTGAATGATTATTGAGGAACGTGAATGATTATTCTGGATAATTGGGGTGGGTGTTTTATGGTGAATAAACTATTGTGTACAACTTTTTTAAGCACATTACTGTTGCTAGCAACAGTGACGAACAATCATTCCAACCACATGTACAACACTTGTAGCTAAAATAATGTTGAAACCACTGTTTGGAACAACCTTTTTATGCACCCCAACATCCCGGGTTTTAGTATATATATAGTAATGAGTGATTTAGGACAAATTATAAAAATGTAAATGCAAAAGCACCTTGAGGTTCTTCGTCAAACAGCACCTTTAGTTTCGGTGTATTAGGTAGCGTGACAACTATAGAATGGTGTTTCCGACGTTTCCAACGTACAAAGGTCTATTGCATTGTCACACTTGGATGGTATTTAGGGGGTGCTTGGTTGGGGGGTTAAGGGGGTGGGGATTGGGGGGTTAAGGGGGTGGGGAATGAGAAATGTAATGATTAAAGATGCTTGGAGCTAAGTAATATAATGATTACTTGGTAATGGGTGATGGACCACATCATCATGACATACCTCCCTTTACAACCCCCCTTTATCATAACATACAACAACTTACTCATTTGGGTCCCACCACTTTCTATTTTTATTTTTTTTATTCAAATTTTCAAATAAACTAAATTCATTTCATAAAAAATAAAAATACAATACATCAAATTTAAACACATACGAAACATAAACTAACCATACGAAAAAAAACGATACGGGACTTAAAATAACGATACAACACATATTAATAATACGAAACTTAAACATTTTACTCGGCATCTTGATATTTCTTCATTATTTGTTCTTGTCTCTTGCGAATGATAGCGGCTTTGGCCGGTGTGGTCATGTCGGGATCTAGCATGAAAAACTTCATCTTCTTCATTTCTAACGACTTTACTTCCTTCTCCCTCCTCGCCTCGTACGCGGCCATTTGAACGTCGGCTTTTTAAGAATATTTTTCGGATATTTGTCCCGAAAAAGTCTCGTTTGACTCCCACCGAAACTTGACGTGCTCGACGTTGAAGTCGACTTTGAATTGGCTAAAGTATATGCATTAACCAAGTTTATATCCACCATATTTTCACATTTTTTTTCTATACCAACATATATTTTCACATCACATTGTCAATCTTTAGATTCTAATCAATGAATCTAATATCACTAAGGATCTATCACCATCATATGACTACTTCTATACTAAAGATATCATAATTCACAATTTAATGTGCATAAATTATTTTGTAACCGCAACATAAGTATAATTATAAGGGAAAATGATGCCTGCTTCTGGAGGTAGGCAATTGCCTGCTTCCCTTTGAAAAAAAGGGTAGGGACAGGGGGAAAACATGTAACAGTGACTTACCGGAGGGGCTAAATTGTACATTTTTTAAATTTTTTACAAAGAGGAAGCAGGCAATTTGCCTACCTCCGGAAGCAGGCATCATATCCCCCTAATTATAATTATATCTTTTTTAATATGTTGTTATATAATTTTGTTCGAATTACTTATGTTGACCAGTTTTAACTTTTCACTTTGTAACTGAAAGATTGTTAATATATGTTTATATAATATACATAAAAAGTGATATCTCTTAAAAGTATTAAGACATTTTATACATGCTTTATAAATTCATTGTTAGATATTTATTGAAAATCCATTATAGTGTTGGAACTTGTAAGGTAAACATGAATAGTTGTACGGTATATGTCATACAGGTTGATTTTGTGTGTTTTACGAAGAGATAAAAATAATAATAACGATAAATGTCGCAGTTTTTCATCTTTATCCATCGGCCAACTTCAATAAACCAGCTCACATCAAGTTTATGGTAAGACCGTTGAAAAGCGCTCGTGAATATTGCTTAGAGGCTTTCCTCTAATATGTACCAGCTTTTATCATAACTTGAGCGCAAACTCGTTGTAACTGATTCACCCATTGTGATACATTCAACAAGATTAGTTCATGAACAAGGACCAAATATTAGCTACCATAAATCTTACCATAAAACTCATCACAACACTTTCAAGTTAAGAAAGCATATATTCTGGCGATAATTCTATCATACACTCCGAATTACCTCAATGATTTTAACACATACCACTTTGTTTACATCATCCAACATATTTAATTCATAAAATCCAAAAATGAATACAAGTTGAATCGCAAAAGATGGTTCTCCCACTATTATTGATGCCATTAAAGAAATAAAATTATATAAAAAAAAATAAATAAATAAAAAGTTGAAACCAAACAAGCTGGGTAAGCATATGCCCGTAAAAAGCCATCAAAGTCTTTAATTATATTCAGTGCATCCATCTGTTGATGATTATGGCAGATCTGGGGTTGGTGATGGTGATGGTGATGGTGTCGGTGTCAGATCTGGGTTGGTGTTGATGGCGGATCTCGGTTGGTGATGGTGATGGTGTCGGATCTGGGTTGGTGATGGTGATGGTGTCGGATCTCACTCGGTGATGATGGCCGATCTGTTGTGTGGTGGTTGTATGTTGATGATGGCGGCTCTGGGTTGGTGATGGTGGCGGATCTCTTATGTGGTGGTTGTATGTTGATGATGATGGTGGCGGCACTGGGTTGACGATGGTGGTGGTGGTCGGAATTTTTGAGAGAGAAGGGGAGGTGGTGATGAAGTGTGCGAGTGGTGAGAGAAATATATTAATATAAAAGATAAGGGTAATTTGGTCTTTTAATACTCCTAATAATAAGACAAAGTATTAAATCACTTTTATTATTAAAAAATGGACACTTGTCGCACATTCGCACATAACTATTTAAGGAATGAGTGTTATTTTTGAAACTTTTTATCCCTTTTTGAGAATCTGCTCCATTTTTTTTATCTTAGCATACATGAAAGATGTACCACCAACAAAAATACTACTAATTTCAACCCATGTGAACCATATACACCAAGGTATATAAGTTGGTAAAATATTGATTGTTTGACCAATGTGGGACAGAAAATGTAGTTTGAAGTCAAATATACAATAATACCATTTGTGTAGAAGATCAGGGCTGGCAATTTTGACACGAACACGAAAACACGACTTGTTAACAGGTTTCGTGTTTGGGCTTAACAGGTTTCGTGTCGTTAACAGGTCGACCTTGTTAATACAAATATCGTACTAAAAAAGTTATTTATATTTTACGATCTTTGCTTATGTTTTGTTCATGACAAACACAAAGTATATTCCTTAAGCAAATTATAAATACTAGTTAAAGTCTTTTTCAAAACACATTGTTGATACAAAAGTTGGGCGTTCCTTGATAGGGCTTCTATTCTCGTACCAATTCGAATCTTAATGCTTGATGAGACCTGCGCACTAAGAAAAAGGACAAACACCGTTAGGCTTATCGAGGGATTGTCTCCCCCGATTATCCTCCGGCGTGAGAGTAAGTAATCGAATGTAGGGTTTAGTTTATGGTTAGGGTTTATTGAAGATCGTACCTTTACCGAGGGCTTGGGTGCCCTTTATATATGCATGAAACCCTAGTGGGTTTCGTGTTCCCTACTCTTCGGCGTGTTAGCCGACATCGGGTATATAGTATATATCTTCTTTATTTAGAAGATATTCTATATATTATCCGGAAATAACTTTGGGCTTGGGCCTTGTCGACCCAAGCCGCATAACTGGTAGTCCAGTTGCGGCCCATACGTGGTGGGCTTAATTGTTAGTGTTGTTCACTAACCGGGTTCGTGACCCGGGTATAGACTATACGTCATCATGTCCCCCCAGTCTAGTGTGCGCAGGGTAAGACCTGCGGATGCTAGACTAAGGTCTTGTCGAGATAATTCCTCACGCGTACGCGGGAAGCTTTCAAAAATATACCGCCTAAAATCCACGTGGAATGTATCTAGTCCAAAAAAGTGCAATTGGGGTACCTTGGGAAGTGGAGAGGTTGCCCACTTGCCTTGTCCCGTCATTTATCCTAGCCACACGATTTGAGCTAGTGGGGTACACGTGGCGATCATCTGTGGTGGATAGGAAAAGTATATAAACTACCGCCGCTTATTCACTGTGACATCCACAGTTAAAAATCACACTTCCACCATTTTCACATCTTCAAATCTTCTTCCAAAAAAAAGATAATTCAAAGGTAATTGCGCGTGCGCACATAATCTGAGTCACAATATGGTAGCGCAACTTCATGATTTTCATTCTAACATAACCGAGGATGAACTGATTCAGTTCACCTCGGATTATTTTATCCCTATGGGCCTGCGCCCTGAGGTACCAGGCCCAAATGACACCATCGCGGATTTCCCTGCTGGGAAGGTGGGGTTATATACGCGCTTTTTCGAGTGGGCGAATCAGCGCGTCCCCATCTCCGTGTTACTGAGTGACATACTCAATTATTACAATCTCCACATCTCCCAGTTGCATTGTATTGGTGCTGGGAAGATTGCTAACTTTGAGGTGAACTGTCGCTTGTTGGCGATTCACCCAACCCTCCACTTATTTCGCGCGTTTTATCACGCAACGTGGTCAAATGGGTGGGTTACCTTCTCGAAGCGCGTTGGAAAGTTACAGTGTTACGTGCAGAAGGTAGATAAGCTCAAGGATTGGAGGGAAAAATTCTTTTGGGTTGATGAAGCCGTCTTCCCTGACCATTTTCCATTTTACACCCGTGCCGATCTGCCCAAGGATGAGCGCCCCCCTGAGACGTGGTATAACGCGGATCATGCGGCGATCATTGATGAACTCAAATAAGTACATTTTATTACTATCATTTATCCTATTAATTTGACTTGTTTTACTATATTATGTATGAGGATTGATACTTAATCGTTTACTTTTGTAATTCTCAGGTAAAAACAAGCATTTGGTGAAACTTGGCGATTTTGGACTAATAATGGAGCAAAACGTGCATAAAGTGAAGAGTCTACTGAAATGAAGAAGATCAAGACTAATCTGCTCCAGATGCGCCGCATCTCACTATCAACATGCGCCGCATCTCTATCAAGATATCACCAGATACGATCCAAGATACAAGAGGACATGCGCCGCATCTAATAAAGAGTTACGCCGCATCTTCTGGCGGTGTACGAATATTCCTGAATATTATAATCTTGGATCCCACGCGAAGTTACGTACATGCGCCGCATCTACTTAAGTAGATGCGCCGCATCTTTCCTCAGACACAAACTATAAATACCCCGTAGACCAGACGCATAAAAGATTCGGAAGTTCGAAAACCTAAAGACCGAACAGAAGAGAAGGACGAATTCAGTCAAGAGGCAGCACAAGACACACCCAAATCGAAGATACAAGAGCTGTAAGAAGGTGCTGCATGTATTTAATTCATTAAGTAGTTTTGTTTTATTGTTTTAGCAAACTTTAATTCATCAGGATTGGTGGCTTGTGTAATGTGACAACGGAAAGATTGCACTCCCTTTAATACTTGCTTTCCCATCAATTAAAGTTTATATGTTGATGTCTTTGGTTACTACTTATTAGTGCATTGACCACCTCTGTGTTTATTAGTGGCTTGCGGGCACCCGACTGCGGGACAAGGTGTGGCTCCCACGGTTGTTTCTAAATTGATCACTTAGGAATAACTTTTAGACATAAGTCGTCATTAAGGGTTTACTCGCCGATAAGAATAGGACCAACGAGAAAGGGTTAATTACATACACTTCATATAAAGCTATCAATAAAACAAGTGACAATCTACTTAATCATAAGGACAGCCCTCTTATTGTCTCAAGTGTCTATCTGTGTACGTGTGTGCTACTTGCTGATTCGTGCCTATTTGTTTATTTTATTATTTAATTGCAAACAAAACTGTGCCAGTCTCTCAGGCTGAAACCCCCTTGCGTTAGGATATTAAAATACTGATTAGATTAACGAGATTATACGTTCCACTCTTAGTGATCGACACTCTACTTACCATTATCTTCATACTGACCGGGTACACTGCTCGTTAAGTGTGTGTGTTATTGATAAGTCGGCTAAATATAAATTTAAAACTTGAGTAGGCATTAAAACTGCTAAACCGCAACGACACATCACGCGCATCAGCGGCGATCATTGATGAGAACCGTATTCCCATCAAGCCATATCCGGAGGCATTCCTGGTGCATATGGGCATCAGTCGCAACTACTTCGAGCATGAGACGGAGGTCCCCACATTCTTGAATGCGGATGGCACGAGTGGGTGCTCCTTCTGTCGCCTTACTGTCGTTATTAGTGTAAGCGCTTCTTCTTTTTCCATACTTTATGTAACTTGCCTCTCTCTGTTTACTTGATGCGCAGAGATGGATCTGTTCGCTGTTGTGAGGCTGGAGAATCCGCGTGCTGTGGCAGTGGGAGTGCGTCCTCTGGGGGACGGTGAGCAGACTATTCTGCAGGCGACGGCAGGGCGCGTCGTGGATTTGGTTATCCCAGATCCCGAAGGCTCCCCTCATGTGGTGGTAGCTGAGCCAGTTCAGTCTGTGGCTCCTCCTGTGCAGCAGGGTCCTGACACTGCGCAGCCTCCTCCCCCCTTGATCCATTTAGAGGATTCTGATAGTGATATGGAGGAGAGCTCCCCACTGACGCGGAAGAGAGCGTCTGGTGGTTATGGTGAAGGGCCTTCCAAGAGGCCGCGAACTGAGGCTGGGGAAGGCCCATCTTTTACTGAGGTGCAGATGGAGTAAGTATCTGAATTGTTAGTTATAAACTTTTGTCAAGTTGTATTTTATTCTAACCGTGTTGCTCCGTGTCTTCAGTGTGGAAGCTGAGAAGTCTGGTGGAGGTGCGTCCACGACTGAAACTGAGAAGGAGAAGGACGTGTCCTCAACTGAGGCTGAGAAGGAGAAAAACGTGTCCTCGACTCCTCCCCCCACGTAAGTAGTTTTTAGTAATCCCTTAGGATTTTGTATATGCTTGACTGTTTTCCGTACGCTGATCTTGCTTCTTGATTTTTCGTACAGTGAACAGCCTGCTGGTGTTGTTGATGAGAGTGCGCCACCCAAGGAGAGTCCCCTTGAGGCGTCTGCATCGAAGGACATTGCAGTGGAGTTAAGTCCCTTTGACTCCGCGATGGAGGAGCTGGCCTCCATAGCTGTGCGCCAGTCTGAGCTGGTTTCGCAAGCCAGGATGTACCAGTCTGATGAAGTTTCCAGACTGCGGGCGCAATTAGCGTCTGTGCAGGCTGAGTTAGCAAGCTCTAAAGCTGAGCAGCTGAGCTCCAAGGCTAAACTGGAGTGCGCGGAGGCGTCTGCGCGAAGAATGGGTGAGGATAAGGTTATGGTGATGGCTGAGTTGGAGCGGGAGCGCGCTTTTGCAGACCGTCAGAGGCGTAACTCTTTGTGGGCGCTGAAGTACTTGGAACAGAATAGGAGCAAGCATTTTGCCAATATTGAAGAGTTCCGCAGCCGCATTGAGCTTGCCCTGAAGACGCAAGAGGAGAAGCTCCGCCAGCTCAGCATTGAGTACGATGAGGAGCTGTACCCCCATCTTGTTCAGTCTGTGGCTGAGCGCAGGTACATGCTGTTTTACTTCTTTATATCTTGTATATGTTTGGGACCCTTTTTCTTATTAACACTTGTGTTATTTCGTAGGTGGTTGATCAGTCATGGTCTTCGTCTGGCCGCCATGTGTACGCTGGAGCATCCTGAGGTCACCGCATCCTTTGGGAAGGTTGTGAATTGCGCTATTGCGCACGGTGAGACCTCGGCCGCAGACAAGCTTGCGGAGGCCAAGTTGCTGACCGTGCCGCTTGCTGAGGTGCCTGGGTATAAGGCGGATGCCCATGCTGAGCTTGTTGCTGCCATGGAGGAGCTAAAGAAGCTTGAGCTTCCGCACATCACTCTCTTGGAGCGTGATCAGGACCAGCCGATCAGCGTGATCATGGCGGGGCTCACTCTTCCTAGGCATCTGCAGGATGATGCAGATCAGCAGGTGGACTTCTACTTGAAGCCTGATGTGGCGCAGTTGAAGGTACCCATTTTTGCTCAGCCTCGTGACATTCTGAATCCTTTTCGTCTTGAGAAAGAGATTTCTTTGCAAAGGTCGCTAAATGCGCATGTTTCCAGGGTCGCACGAAAGAAAGGCGAGAAAGGAAAGGCCATTCTGTGCGGCATAGGCGCTGCGCATCAGCCTAGATCCGATGGTGTGCCTGTCTGCGTGGCCACTGTTTCCCTTGATGATGCCGAGTTACTGAAGCGACTCGAGGATGCAAAGGAAGCGGCTTTTGGTGGGGGCTCTAGCCAGCTAAGGCGTGCCTATAGCATTTAGCCTTTTTGTATAAGCCTTTTTGTAGAAACGTATTCTATAAATAAAAAGTTGCTTTTGTACTTAGTGTGTCTATAACTTCTAAATACTTATGCTTTTTGAACTCGTAGTTCTTATATGACTTATGTATCCTTGCGTGAAGATAGCTTTAAGTGTTTAAGCGTACTTAGAAAATAAGGGTCATAATCGTGTATGAATTTCCTTAAGGACCGTAATCGTGTGTTGAATTTTTCCAACTTAATCATAGTCGTCTATGTATTGTTGTAAGTTTACTTGTCGTATTGTACTTTTAAGGAATCAAGAGTCTTGATTTCCTTAGTTGTTAAACGCGCACAGTGTGCTCTATCGCGCATCCGTCGTGGGGTGCGTGAGGTACTTGCGCCAACGTCTTGAGCGCAAGGTGTTTAACAAGGATTCGTGATCCGGTGTTGATGGGTTTGCAACCCTCTTACTCAACGAGTAGTTTATTAGGTTTACTCATCCTTTCTGCCATCGTGGGTCTTAGTGTGTGCATGCACGCCATGTAGGCAAGAATATAACAATATTGAAACATGATAATAAAAGATGCAAACAATAAAGTTAAATGTGTTATGGAGTTAGCTAGAAACCATAACGTTTTATTAATACTTGCAAGTTTTGGAAAAGAAAAAATGTTTATCTAGATAATAAAATTACATGGATCTTTATTGAGGGCACTTTCTAAAGCGCAAGAGTGTCCATGTTGGGCCGTAGCCTTCTTCAAAGATAGCACCGTTTAAGGTTGCGGACGTTCCATGTTCGCTGTAGCTCATTTCCGTCCTTGTCGCGTAACTTGTACGCTCCATTGCCAAGTGCTTCTATGACCTCGTAAGGTCCTTCCCACTTTGGTCCTAGCTTTCCAGTGTCTTCTGCGCGGCTTGAGTCGTTTTTGCGGTATACGAAGTCGCCTGGTCTGAATGAAGTGCTGCGCACTTTGGTATCATAGTATTTTTTCATTCTCAACTTGGCTTTCTCTTCGCGTATTGCTGCGCGTTCACGTCGCTCTTCCAATAGATCTAAGTCTATGCGCCGCTCATCATCATTGGTTGCCGCATTAACTTTCGCAGTACGGATGGTTGGCATTCCAATTTCAGCTGGTATAACAGCTTCTGTCCCATAGACCAAAGAGAAGGGGGTGTCCCCGTTGCTGACCTTGATGGTTGTTCGGTGCGCCCAAAGAACATGTGATAGTTCTTCTACCCATCTACCTTTGTGTCTGTCGAGGCGCGCTTTGATTCCTTCGCCAAGGCTTCTGTTTGCGCGCTCGACCAGACCATTGGTTTGTGGATGAGTTACTGATGCAAAGTGTTGCGTGATGTTCAGCTGTTCGCACCAGTCTTTGAACGGGTTATCACGGAATTGTTTTCCGTTATCAGAGATAATTTCTCCAGGTAATCCAAAGCGACATACTATGTTGTCCCACACGAATCGTTTTACCTGGTTACCTGTTATAGTCGCTACTGCCTTTGCTTCGATCCACTTGGTTAAGTAATCTATTGCCACAATGAGGAATTTCAATCCTCCTGCGGCAATGGGGAAAGGTCCAGCGATGTCGATACCCCATTTGTAGAATGGCCATGGCGATGTAATAGGTGTTAGCTCATGCTGTGGTCGGCGCGGAATGGGTCTGTGAACTTGGCAATCATTGCACTTTCGTACCAGGTTGCGTGCGTCGCGGTGCATAGTTGGCCAATAGTATCCAGACCTAAGGGCGCGCGCTACAATGGATCGTGGTCCTGAGTGCATGCTGCATGAGCCTGCGTGGATCTCTCGAAGTACATAGTCTGCCTGGAGAGGTCCAACACACCTAAGCCATGGTTGTAGGAATGAACGTCTATATAAGACGTTGTCTCTGAGCTCGAATCGCTGCGCTGTGCGTCGGATTCTTCGAGCTTCCTTCTGCTCTTGGGGAAGTATGCCCTTGCTGATGAAGTCAATAATCGGTGTCATCCACGTAGGATTTTCCTCTTCTATCACCGTGGATATTTCCATCTCTGTGATTGACTTGTTTTTCAAGGTTTCCACCAAAACTTGTTTTGAGAGATGCGCAAAACTGGTGGATGCAATTTTGCTCAGCGCATCTGCTTTCCTATTTTCACTCCTGGGAACCTGCTTGATGATGAATCTATCGAAGTTCTGGATCAGAGATTTGGTCTTTTCGAGGTATTGGATCATGTGTTCCTCCTTTGCTATATATTCTCCTGAAACGTGGTTAGCCACTAGCCGCGAATCGACGTTTACTTCTAGGTTGCGTGCACCCATTTGAGTTGCGATGCGTAACCCAGCTAGGAGTGCTTCGTATTCTGCCTCGTTGTTCGTGGCTGTGAATTCAAAACGCAGTGCGTAGGTGAATTCAACTCCTTCTGGGTTGGTGAGAATAAGGCCGCCTCCTGATCCATCTACGCATGAGGATCCATCAGTAAATAGAATCCATGGTTCCTGAAGTTCCTCCTTGCTTGTCGCAGGTGGAGTGTCTGTATCCGGCTTCTCGATGATGAAGTCGGCCAATATCTGCCCTTTAATTGCAGTGCGCGGTCTGTATGATATGTTATGCTCGCCCAGTAATACACTCCATTTTTGTAGGCGTCCCGATGCGTCGGGTTTCGATATAACCTGTTTGATGGGTTGGTCTGTGATAACAGCGATTGGATGCGCCTGGAAGTACCGGCGTAGTCTTTTCGCTGCAAACACTAAGGCTAGGACCAATTTCTCCATTGCAGTGTAGTTAATCTCCGTTTTCTTCAGCGCCTTACTAACAAAATAAATGGGTGTTTGGACGGAATTCCTGTCTGTCAGAAGGACTGCGCTGACTGCTCCTTGAGTCGCAGATAGGTACATGATCAGCTCTTCCCCTGGTCGGGGTTGCAACAAGCTTTGGGAGCGCTGCTATGTGTTGTTTGAGCTGTTGGAAGGCTTCTTCTGCCTCCGCAGTCCACCTGAAGTCTCCCTTTTTGGTGCACTTCTTGAGTGTCTTGAATAGGGGAAGTGACTTGTCTGCTGATTTGGATAAGAATCGGTTCAGTCCAGCTAGCTTGCCGTTTAGTGACTGAACTTCTTTTAGTGTGCGCGGTGAGGGGAGGTCAATGACTGCTTGAGTCTTCTCTGGGCAAGGCTTGATCCCATCGGGCTCTATCAAATACCCGAGAAACATGCCTTCCATAGCGCCAAATGTACACTTCTTGGGGTTCAATTTCATGTTGATTCTCCTGAGTGTTTTGAACGTTTCCTCCATGTCGCGCACCAGCTCATCCTCTGTATGGCTTTTGATGACGAGATCATCGACGTATACTTCCAAGTTGCGTCCCACTTGTTTCTCGAACGCAGTGTCCACCAATCTTTGGTATGTTGCTCCTGCGTTCTTGAGGCCGAAGGGCATCTTTGTGTAGCAGTAGACCCCTTGACTTGTGTGGAAGGCCGTCTTTTCTTCGTCTTCCTCTGCCATTTGAATTTGGTGGTATCCCTTGTATGCGTCCAGGAAGCATTTGAAGGGATATCCACATAGAGACTCAATTTTCCAGTCTATTTCCGGTAGCGGGTAGCAGTCCTGTGGACATGCTTTATTGAGATCCGTAAAGTCTACGCACATCCTCCAACTGCCATCGCTCTTCTTTACCATCACTGGGTTAGAGAGCCAGTCATGGTAGTAGACTTCACGCATGATGCCTGCGTCTACCAGCTTATGTACTTCTTCCAGGATGGCTTTTGCGCGGTCTGGAGCTTGTCCGCGCTTTTTCTGTCGTATTGGAGGATATCCTTGTCGGATTTGTAGCTTATGTTCCGTGATGGAGCGTGGTACTCCTGTCATATGCTTAGGTTCCCATGCAAAAATATCCAAATTATTTTGCAAGAGTGCGCATATAGCTGACCTGCCTTTGTCAGACAGAGACCCACCAATAGACACCTGTTGGTCCGGGTATTCAGGGTGAATGGCGACCGCTAGATTTGGGACTTTGATTGCGCGCTGTTCTGGAACAATACTTACGTCACTTGTTACTGCGTTACATTCCTTGGGTGGTGTGGTGGTATTGTAAAGGGTGACAATACCTCCTTCCACTGGGAACTTGAGCATTCCGTGCGCTGTGGATGGGACGGCGCGGATGGATGATATTCCAGGTCTCCCAATAATACCGTTATACGGGGAGGGGGATCTGATTACCATGAAGTTCATCCAGGTAGTTGTAGAGTGTGGTTTGTCACCAACTTCTACAAATAGACGTAATTGCCCCGTGGGCCATATCTTCTCCCCTGTGAAGCCGGTGAGCGGCGTTGTGGCTGGGATCAGCTGACTCTGTATCTCAGGTCGCAGCTTCTTGAAACAGTGTTCGTATATGATATCAGCGGATGCACCTCCATCTATATACATGCGACGGATGTCGTGACCCCCCGTATGTATTTCAATGGTGAGTGGATCCACTACTGCGTTGTTCGCAGTCAGGGAGGGGAAAGAAATTTCGTTTCCCTTAGAAAAACGCTGACTAACTTTCTGTCTAGTCGCGCGGGACCATGGCTGTATCATGTAGATGATATCTACCTTTTCTTTTGGTGTCTCTTTCTTGGCCCCTGGTTTTGATTTGTCTTTCCCTTCTCTGATGTTTTTTACGAGATGGTCCATCTTTCCTTCCTTTACCAATTTGTCAATCAATTGGCGCAGTTGGACGCAATCGTTGGTTGTGTGGCCCTTCTGTCCATGGTATTCGCAATATCCATTCCCTATGCGCTTATCCTCTGGGGTGCGGATTGGTGGTGGTTTCGGGAAGTTTGCGCCCTCCGTCACAAATATCTCCCTTGGGGTTTTTGTGAGGGGTGTGTATCTATCATTGTCTCTTCCACTCCCTTGGTTGCGATAGCCTCTGCTGCGGCTGTTACGACTGCCACCTTGGTCATTGGATTGTCTCCTTGACTCTTCTTGTGGTCTATGATTCGAATAGCCTTTTTTGCTATCTGCAGCGGCTTCTTCTCCTTGGACGAAAGACCTTGTGCGCTTCATGAGCTCATCGAAGGTTAGGGGAACCTTATCGTTTAGCTTTTTTATCAGATCTGGATTATTGATTGCATTCATGAAACCCGATATTTTCAGTATCTCTGGACACGCCTTGACTTTCATGCACTCGTCCTTGAAGCGTTCCATAAAAGCACTTGTAGATTCCCCTTGTCGCTGTTTAACCCTAGCGAGTTCGACAGGGTTTTTGGCGCATTTCTTCCTTTGAGTGAAGTTTAAGCGAAATGCTCTGCGCAACTCTTCAAACCCACCAATGCTTCTGCGTGGAAGCTTACTAAACCAGTTGCGCGCATTCCCTACTAATGTGGAGTTGAACATATGGCACCACACAGGCTGTGGCCAATTTTCGATAGTAGCTGCTGATTCGAAAATTTTTAGGTGATCATCAGGATCACCTGTCCCATCATATGTTTTGACATTAGCAGGCATGCGCCTTTTCTTGTTCTCAGAAAAGTCACTGATGCGCCTAGTAAACGCATCAACCTTTTGGCGACGCCAGGGGAGAGACATGTCTTCATCATCCTGGTCGCGGTATTTCTCTCTTGATTTCCAGTGTCCAGTCTCGCTGTCCGAGGAATCTCTTGAGGATGAGCGGACTCTTTTGTGACGCCTGCGTCGACTATCATCAGAGTCTGAGCTTGCTCCTCTGCGGCGCTTGCGCCGACTATCCTCAGAGTCAGAGCTTGAGGGGCTTTCACTTGGGGAACATCGTCTCCCAAGCCTATCTTGGATCCTGCGTTTGCCAAGCCTAGCGTGGACATTGGCGCGCCGCTCCCCCTCTTCAGGCTCTTTCAGATGTTGAAGGTCAGCTGCTTCATCGTCCACAACCTTCCTTCCAATCCTGGCGAATACTGGTTGTTTACGGCTATCCCTCTCGCGTCTTTCCTTTCGGTAGCGCGGTGGGGATGCGTCAGGATTAGGGTCAAAGTTGAGTCTGGCGTGCAGACTTTGGCTTGACCTCTTCTTTGCCTCCTCTCGCATGAGCGCAGTCAAGGCTTCGTAGTTCTGAGATACGAAATCACTTGGGGCTAATTCGGAGGTAACTCCTTCTAGCGCGATAGAGTCGGTTTCCAAAGCTGGATCCTTGTTTCGCACAGGCGCGTTGGGAGGCTCAGTGAAGTTCACTTCTGGCATGGCAAGAGGTGTGCGCTCCAGTTCTATCTCGCTAGTACTTGTCGTAATAGCGGGGGTAAACCTGGTAAGCGATTCCACTGCAGGAAAGACCTGATTTGGGTGCGCTCCTAAGCTTTGAGGCGTACTGGTTGTCCCAGAGGCCTGTTTAGAAGTCGTATCAATTTGATGCTTCTTTCCTAGTGGATCGTCCTGCGTTTTCTTCCCATGCGGACTCTTATGACTTCCGTGTTTCGTCATTCTAGTTTTCTGGTAAAATCCTTAGTGTAGGGTCCCACGGATGGCGCCACTTGTTGATACAAAAGTTGGGCGTTCCTTGATAGGGCTTCTATTCTCGTACCAATTCGAATCTTAATGCTTGATGAGACCTGCGCACTAAGAAAAAGGACAAACACCGTTAGGCTTATCGAGGGATTGTCTCCCCCGATTATCCTCCGGCGTGAGAGTAAGTAATCGAATGTAGGGTTTAGTTTATGGTTAGGGTTTATTGAAGATCGTACCTTTACCGAGGGCTTGGGTGCCCTTTATATATGCATGAAACCCTAGTGGGTTTCGTGTTCCCTACTCTTCGGCGTGTTAGCCGACATCGGGTATATAGTATATATCTTCTTTATTTAGAAGATATTCTATATATTATCCGGAAATAACTTTGGGCTTGGGCCTTGTCGACCCAAGCCGCATAACTGGTAGTCCAGTTGCGGCCCATACGTGGTGGGCTTAATTGTTAGTGTTGTTCACTAACCGGGTTCGTGACCCGGGTATAGACTATACGTCATCACACATCGTTCATTTAACATGATCACTAACATTATATTGCATATACATGTGTATTTCCTTAAATGAAAACTTTAATTTAAAAGTTACAAAGTGACATCATGGTATACATCACAAATACAATCTTGGTAAAGATTGTGTGATATTTTGATTAGATACTCAAGTTATATAGTTGACATTGGAAGATATTGATTTGACAACACAAGGATATGGAAAGATTTGAAGAGATCTCATGTGCAACATTAGCTGTCAAATCCACGGATCCAAATCTATACACAGACGGATCCCTTCTGAGGGATCCGCCGGATCCGTGGGTGGTCTACCAGGTTTGCCTATAAATAGCAGACTTGGCATTTGAACTAATCATCCACTTAGAAAAGAAAAACACATACATTCACTTTAGTTACTAACCACAGTAGTTATATATATATCATTGATGTTTCTTTTGTAGCAAAGAAGATCAAGTTAACAAGCTTCAAACAAGCAGACTGTTTGGAAGTTGTAGTATAGGTTCTGTGTAAACACTTTAAGTGTTTCTTATCATTTGTATCAGTTAGATCAGTGAGTGTGGTTAGTGCTTTAGTCCTCAAAGCACAAAGAGAGTAGGGAGTGGTTGTACCCTTGTAAAGAACTCGACATCTAGCTTAGTGTCGGTAAAGTAATTAGGCGACGTAAGGTTGGTTCTACCTTGTGAAAGAACCCGGTGTTTAGCTTAGTACCGGAAAAGGAAGTAAGCGACGTGTAAAGGTTTTCTCCACCTAGAAGGGAGTTTGTTTCTTAGTGAAAGATATCTCTCGAGTAAGTAACTCGAGGAAGTGGAGTAGGGCAAGGATAAGGATCTCTTGCAAGCCGAACCACTATAAACACTTGTGTTATGTGGTTTGATCTTTCATCTCTTTACCTTTAGTTTATATTGTGTGATAACTTAATTTGTGATTGTTTCCTTTGAACTAACAAATAACAAAACAAATTAAACTCGAGAAACGGTGAAAACTATTCAACCCCCCTTCTAGTTTTCCACAATTGGCATCAGAGCTACGTTACTCAAGATTTTTGAAATAAACTGTATTTTAAAACTTGAATCGATCAAATCAATTTTGAAAACTTTAAAGAAGGGAAATCCTTGCAAAGATCACCAATCTTTAAAACAAATAGCTTTCCGGAAAATACATTTTTGAAATGTCAAAACACTCAGATCTAGAAAACGAAACTTTTGATAGTAATTTAGCTAGACACAATATTTCACCTAAAGCTCTTGATGAATCCATTTCTAGTAAGTATTTTGACAGGAAATGTATAAAAGATCTTAACTCAAAATGGAAAGCTAAAGCAACTAATATTGAAGATTCTACGGATCATTCAAGGATGACACTGGACGAGCTCATAGGATACCTCAATGTTCATCTTGCAACAATGGAAAAAGATTCGGAGATACCTAAAGGCAAAAAGGAGATAATAGCCTCTAGCACTATAGCCAGATCTAGTGAAGGTAACAAAGACATGCTAATTGACAACAAAGTGGATCTTATGGCTAACAAAACAGAAAAGGTACCCTCTGACTCTTCATACATGTTTAATAACTATGACACATTAGATATAGAACACAATAGATTGAGTAAGCTCATTATAAACGTCATAAACAAAAATAAGATCTTAGAGGAATACTTGATAAATAAAATACATAAGTTGAAAGAAAAAGTTAAAAGTTTGGAAGACAATATGGAAACTAAATGTTGTGCATCATGTCAAGAAATAAAACTTAAATTAGAATTGCATAAACTTACACTAAGCAAATACATAAAACAAAATCTCAAGTTTCAAAGATTCAATAAACACATAAACTGTGCAGATGACACTATGAGAATTCTTAAATCATCTCATGGTAGCTTCAAGCCTGATTTCATGAAAGATGGTCATTTAAGTGATTTTGAGAGTCACACGATAAAAGAAAATAAAATCACATCAACTGAGTTGGTAACCCACAGATCCCACGGATCCAAAACTTTGGATCCGTGTAGTATTAACAAAGGATCCGTGAGTACAGTTGAAAAACAGAAAAATCAACATTCAAGAAAGACTAATTCTAAAATGATCAAAGATAGGGATGTAGTTAAAACAACATTAGAATCATCTTCATACATAGGAAATGAGCTTAGTAAACAAATACCATTTGACTGTCTTGGAGATATTAGTGAACCATGGTAATATGTTGTTTAACCCAAAATGGACCCATGAGATATTGGGGACCAAACACTCAAGTTTTCTTTAGGTATGCTTAAAAGGATTTGGTCTTTACAATCTCACTCAATCCTAAGATACATTAATACAAAGGTATCTTCTCAAATCACAAAAGTGCTCATCTTGATCAATAGCACTCTTGGTATTATTAATCATCAAAAAGGTATGAACTCTCATAGCTCTACTCATGATGATTATTCTCATAGATAATTCATGATTTCATAACTATTTCTTTGTGGTATGATTAAATATTACTACCTATGTGATAATAGAAATTCTATGTATATAAGATAGTATGATTACTAGGAAAAGGTTTTTAAGCCTTTGCTAAAACCGGATATATTATCTTAAGACAAATGTTGTCTCATATTCTTGTACTTTATCTCAACACTTAGGTAATACCCATACATGGATAAGTTCAAAGAACTTGCAAGGACTCTAACCAAGATAAATTTTAATAAACACACTTGTAATTATCACATCCATGAAAGTTCCTAAGTAGGTTCTAACTTAATTATTCATAACCTTGAGATATCTTGAAAGTACTTAGGAAGAAAATTAAGTTTAGGAAAATCTCACCATACTATAAAGGTTTATCTTTCCAAAACTCATAAAGGTAATACATAGGTCTAAACAATGTTGTTTGTGATAATGTTCAAATCCCATCCATTAGAAAATATTGAGATTAAAATAATTTAGTTTTTCTCTAGAATCTAAGTAAGCTTGAAATTCTAAAAATAAGAGCATTAATCAAAGCTATCTAATTTTGAAAAATTAATTTACGAACATATAGGAAAAGCATATTCTCCTATTCACGTACACACTAGCTTGAGCAAAACACCTTAAATTCATGAAAACATAAAACAAACTTAGAAGAACCCACTATTCGTTAAAAAATAATAATAATAATAATAAAATAAATAAAAAATAAAATTCATCTCCTTATCAAGATATGCTATGATCAAAAATCATGTATGATAAGTAAAACTTCATTCTAGAACTCTAAATGCCAAACAACTAGGAATAAAGATGTTTTCACTCATCTCAAATCATTCACATGTAAAACACTCATATTAAGGATCAAAATAGTAAATTCATTAGATAACCTAAAAAGTAGTGATACATTAAGTAGAATATGCTGTCATATAACTAGAACACCAAACCTTATGTGTGACTATCCTTCTTAGATCATAAAATCATAACAATTAGGTGAATCTCTAAACATGTTGTGTACCAATGTGAGACATTGTACCACAAGTCACTAAGAAACTAACGTTCCTTGATACTTAAGTGGTTGAGGCAAAGTGTGGAGAAAATACCTGTAGTTTATAACTTTAGTCTCTATTACCAATCTTCTTATGTTTCATCAACCTTGCAATCATTCATCTCAGCTAATACTTAGCTTAACTGTTTTATCTTTATTTCCGATTTGAACAGTGGATACAATATGTTGTATTGAGAAAGTCTCTCAAAAAGGATTACAGTGCTAAATCCTCGTACGAACACCTCATGAAAGTAATCTCCGTTCCTTATAAAACATACCAAAATTTAGAAGCACTCAAAACATTCATTCAAATCTTAGTTTAACCAAAAACAAAAATATCATAACCTTGTTCTGATCCTGCGGATCCAATTAATAACAAGGGCGGAACCCTTTTGAAGGATCCGCCGTATCCGTTAGTTGTAAAATCAGATCATGAATTACCAAACACTCCCTACTGCACTACACACCTTCAATATCAACTCATAGTCGACTCTCACCATCCCTAACTCAAAAATTAGGTCATTCATCTCATATTAACTCGTGCTTGATCACTCACTGTAAGTTCACTAATTCATTTCAATTAGGGTTCATGTATTTCAATAATACATTATTATTAATTAGACACTACAGATACCTTTCTTCTTAATAAAAGTAAATAGGTATTCCATCTTGTTAAACTTTTTAACAAATCAATACAACCTAATTTTCTAAACAATTAAAATAGGTTTTGTTGCACATTGTAATAATTTAACCCATGAGAAATCTTTTCATAACTAGGTAAAACGAATTTCAAACATTGCTAATACAAAATCAAAAACGTCAAACAGGAATGTTTGGGGTATAAAGTGTTTTGTCACAAAACGTGTAATAGGTCAAAGATAAACACACCTCCATATTAGTCCACATTTCTTAGATTATTGTAACTAAAATTATAAAATTGTCTATGACTAGGAAAATCATGCCTCCTGCCACTAATTACGATCACAAGAAAACTAAGAAGTACCTACCCAAACATCATCAAACAAAAGGACTCACAGAAGCGCAAGTCAAACTTTTCAAAGCTTTAGAAAATCGGTATGTTCATGAGGGTAGAACCGTAGATCCTTCATTTTTAGAAGAAACAAACATTCGTGAACAAATGGCCACCATTCAATTTGACTCACTTCTCGACATAGATGAACCTATCATTCCTCGATTCATTCTCGAATTTTATGCCTCAGTAAAACTTGTTTCTGATGACAATGGATCATTTAGCATCAACTTCAATGTGAACCAAAACTCCTACAATTTTCCTTTAGACCATTTCGGGAAAGTGTTACGCATTCCAAGTGAAGGAACATGCTTCTACTCTGATAAATGGTCCCTAACCATTCTCAATTCAAACCTAGGACGGGAACATCCATATGACACTCCCCTAACTCCTAAAGAAATTATCCGAGATCATCTTTTCAAAACTAGAACCAATCCAATTAAGAAACTTCGGGGCAAAGATGTCAATCGAGATCCATTTGCCATAGAACTCAATGAACTCAAACCTGAGTTTAAGAGACTTGAAGAAATTCTTAGATCAAATGTCATTAGTACTATTGGTAACAAAGATCACGTGAATGCTGGACTGTGCTATATGCTGTATTGTATCTCAACTCGTCAAAGATTCAATCTTGCTTACTATATCGCCAAAAGGATTGTTGATATACGTGTCCTAGGGAAAACCACATTGCCATATGGAATGTTACTCACTCGTTTGTTCAAAGCTTCCACTCCTATCCTTCCAAATTCTGTTGGTTTTGTCCCAGATTACCCCGAAATCAAACACACCTTTGTCTCTCTTAGTGACCATAGAGTAGCAGTAGGAAAAGGGAAACGAGCTTGTCTCTCATCTTCATCTTCATCATCTTCATCAGCTAGTGACGAAGATGGACTACCTAACTCAAAGCTCCCACTACTAGACTACTTGAGTCAACTTCCATCCCTAAATAATGAATCTGCGGAAAGCCGACAAACAAAGGGAGTTCTAAAGTGTGCAGGACGATGGATGATGAAACTCCGAAAAGATCAAAAGAAAATACTCAAACTATTAAAAGATAAGCGAGAATAAATGAGTGTTTGGAACAGTTGTCCTTTAGATCCTATGTGGTCATATTTCTCTGTTTGTTAAGACATGTCTTTAGTACTTTATACTTATGTGTTTTAACTCTACTCAAACTGATGATAACACGCATGGTTATCAATTTTCCAAACTTATGCCACTGTTTGGCTTAACATCGTTCATGATGAAGTTTAATGATCAGGTCTATTTTCATACTTGGTTGTGTTTTATTTTGTGTATGTGAACTAACTGAATATTGCAGATTGATAACACTCAGGGTTATCAATTTACCAAGTCTAAGCCTATGTTTGGCTTAACTCCCACTACGGTAAGTTTCTAAGAACAGGTTAATCTATGATCAATCGTGTGTTAATATTATCACATTTAGTTGTTTTGCTATACATATTAGATGTTAAGTAAGGTCTAGGTGAATTTTCGGGTTTTCGTCGAAAAACGCAAAATATGACAAGTCCTCTGTTTAGTTTTAGCAATTAGGATACGGATCCGACGGATCCTTAAACTTGGATCCGCCAAGGCTTATCGTTGGTTCCGCCATCCGCCAACCTGCGGATTTGGCGGATCCCGTACTTTGGATCCGCATGTGATACAACTTGGATCCGCAGGTTCCCCAGCAAAATTCTTAAACTTTTTCGACTAATCACGATTCTTAAATCTTAGTGTTTAGTATCATTTAGGATTCATTCACTGATAATAATTCATCCTAGAATCATTTAGGAATTCTTAAAAACTTAGGAACAAAATTTCCCACCAAAATTTAATTTTTTGAATTTTAGGTGTAAGTTACCAAACTGATACAAAGAAGGAACCCTTTTTAGGGATCCGTCAAATCCGTGGAAATATCAAATCATAAGATTTTCCACTATCTCCTTATATTAACTGCAAATCCACAACACATTACTCAACCAAAGCTCAATGGATTGACTTCCTTGATATGACCTGCACAAATCTTTGTTCCAAACCATTAGAAACCATTATGAAATTCAAAGAATATTTCCTTGCAAAATTTGATTTATCTGTTCTATCCCATCACACACAGACTGCACTTACTCCTATTAATCAATCAAATTTAACCCTTTTGAGTCATTTTTCTGCACACTTTTATGTCAACTCCATTTCTATGGTTTGACTTTGTCAATAGGACAAACAACTTTATCTTGTTTCAAGTCCTAGATATTCACACTCATTTAATCCAAACACCAATTTTCATACAATTAGGAAGTATATATTAGAACCTTAGATATGATCATAGCACACTAAAAACTCCACAAAATTCACATATCATCTCCAGGAAGTTTTCTAAAAACCTCACATGTCTAGACCATACAGACGAACGGCTAGAATTAGCGTCAGACCTTACTGGTATGCAAACCCACTTCGTAATGTAACCTTTCCTGTCATATCCACAGTCACCACAACAACTTCTATTATAACTCCCATAGTCAACATATCCTCTTCTTCAAGATCAAATTCACCCGCTACAAACTCATCCAATACAACAACATCACCTCCTACCATTACTCCTGTAGCAACCACACCACCACTCGCTCCCGCTCCATCACAATCTGAGAAGTCTGCATTATCACCATCCTCACCAAAACTCAAACCCATGGAACTCTTTAGGACACCACCAACATCTCCACAACCATATCTTGAAGAATTAGAAGATCTTCCACCTACATCAACCAATCCTCCACCAATAAGTCTTGAAAACTTAGAACCCATGCTAGTCCATCCTCTCCATCCGGAGATTCGTGGACCTCAATACCATATCACATCAATTATCACCACAACAATTGCCACGCCAATTGTCACTTCACCAAGTGTCTCCACAACAATTGTCCCCTCATCACAATCATCACCACCTAAAGCAAGAATCTCATCCCCATCTTCAAGCTTACTAATAGATCCATCACATGACATAATTACCACACTTCAACACTTGGATGAATCAATGTGGATCAATGAAACTAACATTCAAGATGACAACAATATTGTCTCTAACCTCTACGACACTAGTAATTTAGAAACTAAATGGCTTGCCTCTATCATGTCATCATCAAAACAAGCAAAATAGAAGTTTGTAGTATCATCGTAATAATTACTCTTAAGATTTTATCGTCTCTAGGAACCTTCATGTGTAATCTTATGTTTGAGACTTTTGTCACAAACAAATTTTCAATGAATGATTATGCTTTAAAATAATTAATAGTTATCTAATAGTATCTTGTTTTGACACAAAAATTGATTTAGGCATACAAGATAAACACCTTGGTTTCATTAAGATTAGTCAATACTATCATCATAAATACTCATGCACAATACTTTTAAGTCAAGATTCACCTCTACCACCACCTCTATTCCTCCGCTCGGTCGTCTTTTCCATGACTTGAGCATGTGTGAAAGAACCGTCCACATAACTCAAAGAACAAACATTTTTGGTGCACAAGCTCCAAAATGAAATGAGGTTCATTTTTCACATTCTTGAGCATCTAAACATCATATATCACCCTTGTTAGGAATATGAATAGTCAGCAGAAGACTCGGTCACCCCGAGTACTTATTAGATCATCATAGCTCATAAGATTATTAGTAATATTATTAGTAGCTTAGTTATCAATTAGTATTGTGGAGTGGGTCGGGTCTTTACCCTCTGTCAGCTCGCTCCACAGTCCACTAGGGACATATTATGTAGGACTATATATACTCCCTTCCCACCCATGGGAAGGGTTGGACCTTTTCAATCTAATATTACACTAGTTCCTTTCTCTCTCTAAAAGGCTCCCACTTCTCTCTAGAAATCTAATCCATTCGATCCATACAAGCCTCTCAATAGTGATTCATGCATTGTGAATACCCTACAATTGGTATCAAGAGCCATGGTTAGGTCCATGAGAGTTGGTATTCACGGATTTGTGTAGTTTGTGAGGTGTTTTTACTTTTGGTCGATTTGGAGTTTTCAAAGTTTTTTTTTGTTCGGCTTGAGTAGTAGCATACATATCATTTTGTGCTTTGTTTAGTGATTAGAGGTTGTTTTATCTTGTATTTGTGTAGTTCTTTAGGCTTTTTCTTGGTTAGATTTGTAGGTTTTAAGTTTTTAGTTCGGTTTGTTTAAGTAGCATAAATTTCATCTTTGTACTTTGGTTAGTGATTAGAAGTTGTTTTACTTTGTACTTTCTTGATTAAGATTAGTATTAGAGTGGTATTTGGTGTTTGGATTCACAGATCCAAGAACCGTGTGGTGATTTTGGAGCAATTCGTGGGTTTTTTGTGGAAGTGTTCTTGAATGCGGTTTGTGTAGTTTGGACGTTCTTGAATGCGGTTTGTGTAGCATCGGGTACGCGGTTTGTCTTTATACTAGTTTAGGCAAAAGGACAAACGGCATTGATAGTGACAGGTTTGGAAGTTTGTGCCAACGCGGTTTGTCTCTACGGTGCGTACGCGGTTTGTGTCTACGCGGTTTGTCCTTCCAGTGTGAACTCGGTTTGTCTCTAAGGCGCACACGCGGTTTGTGTCAACGCGGTTTGTATATCCGGTGTGAACTCGGTTTGTCTATTTGGCACATACGCGGTTTGTGTCAACGCGGTTTGTATCTTTGGTGTGAACTCGGTTTGTATCTCCATTGTGAACTCGGTTTGTCTCTTGGCACATACGCGGTTTGTATATCCGGTGTGAACTCGGTTTGTCTATTTGGCGTATACGCGGTTTGTGTCTTTGGTGTGAACTCGGTTTGTCTCTTTGGCGCACACGCGGTTTGTGTCTCCTGTGTGAACTCGGTTTGTCTCTTAGGCACATACGCGGTTTGTGTCTACGCTGTTTGTCTAGGCGGTTTGTGTCTTGGTGATTTTAGAAATTCCCGCGAAAGATTCGATTTCTCGGTTAAATCACAAGATCAGTAAAATCCCGTAGTTACTATGGCTACCACATCAAGTACATCATCAGATGATATTCAAGCAGCAGGATCTGACACTCGTCCACCTATGCTAGATAGGACGGATTATGAGTCTTGGGCACAACGAATTAGACTTTACTGCTTGGGAAAAGATAATGGTGTTAACATTCTTAAGTCAATTGACGAAGGACCTTATCAGATGGGTACCACCAGAGACGTTGTTACAACTGGTGAAGATGGTACTGTAACTTGGGGCATCGACAGACCTAGAAACTACAATGATCTTAATGAAGAAGAAAAGAAGAGGTATGATGCCGATATTAGAGCCTCCAACATAGTTATTCAAGGTCTTCCAAAGGATGTATACAAGCTCATCAATTTTAACACTGAAGCCAAGGCTGTGTGGGACAACGTTAAAATGTTGTTGGCAGGGTCAGAACTCACAAAGGAAGATCGTGAGTCACAGCTGTATGATGAGTTCGAGCATTTCAAAATGAACCCAGGAGAAAATATCACAGATTACTATGTGAGATTTCATAAGTTGGTGAATGATATGAGGATGATCAGAATGACTATGCCCAACATCCAACTTAACTCAAAGTTTGTGAACAACATGACTCCAGAATGGGACAGATTTGTTACTGCCGTCAAACTCAACAAAGGTTTAAGGGAGACTAACTATGAACAGCTGTATGCTTACCTGCAACAACATGAGAAGCATGCTGCCTATGATCGGGTGCTGAGAGAAAAGTTGAATCCTTCAACTACGAATGACCCACTGGCTTTCATGACAAATGTACAACCAACAATCCAATCATCATCCAATCCAAGCTATCACCAACTTCACTCACAAGTACCTGCTATGAGTTCACAACTTGACTCAGGCTACTCTCAGACCGACAAAATGATTGACAACCTCACCAATCAAGTATCTCTACTGGTTCAATAGTTTCAAGCATCACTCCCTCAGACCAACAATCAGTTAAGGAATTCTTCCAACCCACGCAATCTAGCAATGGTAGAGGACGGGAAAATTGTGGTCCAGAATGTGCAAGGGAGAGCTGGTAGAAACATGGGTCGAGGTTATGTGCAGAACAGAGCAGGGAATGCCAATCAGGGGCAAGGGAAACAGATCAAGTGTTATAATTGTGGGGGGCTTGGACACATTGCTAGAAACTGCAATCAACCTAAACGTCCTCAGAACTCAGATTACTTCAAAGACAAGATGCTGTTAATGCAAGCTCAAGAAAATGGTGCTGTATTGGATGAGGAAGAGTTATTGTTCTTGGCAGGAGATGGAGGAAATACTTTTGATGAAGATGTGGATGAGAAACCTGTTCAGGATCTGGCACTTAATGATCCTAACATCTTCAAGGCAGATGACTGTGATGCATTTGACTCTGATGTGGATGATGAACCTACTGCTCAAACAATCTTCATGGCCAACTTGTCTTCCCTGGCCTCATCTCGTCAAGCTGGTTCTTCTAATGCATCCGTGATTTCTGAGGTACTAAAAATTTATGACACATATAATATTGTCGAGGGACATCAGATTCCCGAAGAAGTACATCAGGCAGTTGTTTCTGACTCAAGTGATGTTGATATGGAAAATAGCAATATTGTCTCATATGAACAGTATTTGAATAGCAACAACTCGCCTGATGTACCAAATGGTGAATCCTTTGTCAATAATGATGTGTGTGCTATGAATAATGTATGTGCCTTAGATAATGCGAGTAATGTAGATAATGCTTGTGTGTACCATGAGAACCAATTGCCTGTCCCTGATAATAACTTGATCACTAGACTAAACATCTATAAAGAACAAGTTGCTATGTATGAACAGCGTGCTAAGTTTGAGCTTAATGATCGTGAGCAGAAATTAGAAGGTCAAATGAGTACACTTATTAAAGAGTCTAGAGTGCGAGAAGAAACATTAAAATTAGAGTTAAGTTCTCTGAAAAGTCAGCTAGAACAGTCTGTCATACAGAAACAAGAAGCACAAAAGTGTGTAACAACACTTAAGCAAGAATTCAAACAGAAAGAAACAACTCTTTTAAATAATTTCACTAGACTCAAGACGTTAAAAAATAAGCTTGAAGACAAGTTGTACACACAAAATCAAACCATACAAACTGCTCAAATGATTCATAAGCACAGAAAGTTGAGTGATAAGCACAGTAAAATCATGATAGGTGAACCTAAGTCAACCATCCTTAGGGACATGAAAGTACTTCAACCATCCCTATATGATGGTAATGTGATGCTTAGGCCTATACATGACCAACCTGAGCATATCTACACTGATGAAGAGGATGAGTTGAGTGATAAAACAAAAGAAAAAATGAATGAGAAAATGAGGGATCCTGAGTGCATAGCCAGACGAATAATAATCAAACCCCATGATTATTATGAAGAAAATCGTTTGACTGTGTTTGCTCCTCAAAAGAAGTTAACACCTGAGCAGATATTTTGGAAACAAGATAATGAAAAACTTAAGGAAGAAAAACTTAAGGCCAACACCCCCCTCATTAGAAAAGTTGCGTCCATAACAGTGTATCCTCCCAATACACCTAGGAATTTGGTGCCATTGTCTCTTCCCACAGAATGCAAAACCTTTATCAGCTTATATGTGCTTTGGCAATTGTTTGCTGACTTCGATAAAACATGTAAGAAGAGAATCACACCCACTGGCATTACGGAGGGGGAAAGGTGTTTTGAACATGCAAAAAGGTGTTACTTAACTGAGGTCATGCCATTCTTTAAACTACTTAAAGAACACTTTGAAGGGTTGCAAACTGCCCTTAAAGCCGAAATAAATGAAATGAAAGTAGTGTTTAAAGATATGGAAAATGAGGTGAATGAACATGCAATAGAACTTAAGAGTCAAGAGATTGAAAGAAAAAACATACTCATCACTAATGACAACTTGATTGCTAAATGTATTGCACAAGATGTATTTTACACTGTCACTGATTCTGCATTGTCTGCTTGTCAATTTCATGAGTATGCTATTGCGTTAAATGTCACCCAGAATCGTGTTGTTGAGCTTGAGGGGGAGAATTTGAAATTGCTTGAAAAAATTCAAAATGATGACCATGATAACATGGTTAAACGTTTTTCGAAACTAGAAGTTGATTATCTGAACTTGCAACTTAAACATCAACACTTAGAAGAAAAATGCAAAATATCAAATGTCAAGACATCCACGGATGCTCCTGAGTTTGATACATATTTTGAATTAAGCAAACGTGATGAATCAATTCAAGCTCACACGAACACGATTCGACTGCTGAGGGCCCAAATTGCCCAACTGAAATCCAACAAGCATGAAGTATATGGCACCAATAAACCTTCGTCTTCAGATTCTCAGAATTTTCAATATCAAAACACCATAAATAAGTTACATTATGAAAATGAGTGTTATCGAGAAGAAAATTCAAAGGTCAAACAACATTTCAAAGAGTTATATGATTCTATAAAAGTTACAAGAAACAATCACAATGATCAAATAACATCTTTGACAAATGAAATTGAGAATCTTAAGGCTCGGGTGAAAGGTAAAATGCCATGCACCACTTGTAATTGTGATGCACCAAAGGCTACTGATAGTAAGAAGTATGATGTTGATATTGGGCGCATTCCGATTAAGCTTAGAAATAACAGCCTTGTCCATCAAACATATCTAGATCATCTTAGAGAAGGCCTTGACACACTTCGTGAGGTAGTTGAAGAGGATAGGAATGATAAGCCACTTGATCAAGCAGTTGTCTATGCATGCAAACTCACGAAAAGGATTCAGGAAAACTTAGAATATGCCATAGGCTCAATTCCTAAGTTTAGTGGCCATAGAAATAGATTTGTTGCATCATCATCCAATGTTGTGAACAAGCATGTAGCCTTTGATCTACCAACCAAAACATCAGAACCCAACACATCATTATCAGGAAGGCATGTGACAGAAAAACAAACTAATGTTACCTTCGATACTTCTACAGGAGTAAAAAGTGACACCCAAGCTAGCGGGTCAAGGTCTAGAGGAAATGAAAGAAAGGATATGACTGCGCCAGCTAAGAATGATCACTTGAAGAATGTAGAAGCCCAACCTAGGAACAATAAGTTTACAATGAGTAGGATGAATCGTGTTGATTCTAGTATCAAAAGTACTGTAATTAATTCGAATTCTAATGCTATCTGTAAAACTTGCGACAATTGTTTAATTTCTGCTAATCATGATGAATGTGTTGTGTCTTTCCTGATGTCTTCTGCATCATCCCATGTTAAGAATGGTAGGATAACTGATGCATGCAAAAAGGTTTGGAAAGCAACAGGAAAAACATTTGCTAGCATAGGCTATCAATGGAGACCCACTGGAAGGAAATTCAATTTAGGAAAACAGTGCACGTTACCTAAAATGAATAAGCATAAAATTGTGAAGAATAAGGAATGGAGACCAACTGGTAGAATCTTGCCTTTAGAATCACAATGCCTTCCATCTAGGTCTTGTCCTGTCTCAAGTTCTGTCTCCACAGTAAAGATAGTAGCATCTGTGAAATCTGTGGTTCCTGAATATGTGTGTGCTGACCAAATGGACCCCAATTGCACTTGGGGATCCACATTTTTCAATTATCCATTGTTGTCTGGTTTCAAATGCAGGTCGTACAAATCGTCCTGTGGTATTTGGACTCAGGCTGCTCAAAACATATGACTGGAGATCGCTCACGGCTCAAGAACTTCGTGAAAAAGTTCATCGGGACAGTTAGATTTGGGAACGACCACTTTGGTGCTATTATGGGTTATGGAGATTATGAGTTTGGTAATAGTGTAATCTCAAGGGTATATTATGTGGAAGGACTAGGACACAATCTTTTTTCTGTGGGTCAATTTTGTGATTCAGATCTAGAAGTGGCTTTCAGAAAGCATACATGTTTCGTCAGAGAATTGGATGGTTTAGATCTCCTCAAGGGCAGTCGGGGCACCAATCTATACACCATCTCGATTGAAGAAATGTTGAAGTCCTCTCCTATATGCTTGCTCTCTAAAGCCTCTAAAACAAAATCATGGCTGTGGCATCGTCGTTTGAACCACTTGAACTTCGGTACCATTAATAATCTTTCCCGTAAAGATCTTGTTAGAGGGATGCCCAGACTGAAATATGAGAAAGATCATCTCTGCTCTGCATGTCAACTGGGTAAAAGCAAGAAACAAACCCACAAGCCTAAAACCATCAACACCAACTTGGAAGTTCTTCACACCCTCCACATGGACTTGTGCGGTCCAATGAGAATACAAACCATAAATGGAAAGAAGTATGTTCTGGTGATAGTAGATGATTATTCTCGGTTCACATGGGTAAAGTTTTTGAGAACCAAGGACGAAACTCCAGAGGTTATCATTAAACTGATAAAACAGCTGCAAGTAAGGCTAGATAAAACTATCAGAATCATCCGCACAGATAATGGTACTGAGTTTGTTAACCAACAACTCCGTAATTTCTATGAAAATATTGGCATCACGCATCAGAAAAGTATCCCTCGCACGCCTCAACAGAACGGGGTGGTTGAACGAAGGAACCGTACTCTGGTGGAAGCTGCAAGAACCATGCTTATATTTTCAAAGACACCGATGTTTCTCTGGGCAGAAGCTATTGCAACAGCATGTTACACTCAAAACCGATCCCTAATTCATCCGGCTCATGAGAAGACTCCCTTCGAGTTAATTCATAACAAGAAACCAGATCTCTCCTTTCTGCGTGTGTTTGGTGCTCTTTGCTATCCAACTAATGATAGTCAAGACTTGGGAAAGTTAAGAGCTAAAGCAGATATAGGTATTTTCGTTGGATACGCACCTGACAGTAAAGGGTATCGAATCTACAATAAAAGGACCCGTAAAATCATGGAAACCATTCATGTTACGTTCGATGAGCTGAGTGAGCTACCTGTTTCAGGACAAATCAGTTCTGGACCCGATCTTCACCTTTTATCTCCTGGACCCATTAGTTCAGGACTTGTACAGAATTCCACGCCTGCAGATTCTTATGTGCCTCCTACATGTGAGGAGTTGAAGAAGTTATTCGATCCTATGTTTGATGAATACTTTGAGCCAACGAATGGAACCATCCCGAGTGAACCAGATATAATTCCTATGGATGAGGTTCAAGCCCCACAAGGCTCAGAAGGCCCTGCAGCTTCAGTATCAGTCAGTCACAATGCTCCTGCTGCCAGTCAATCGCCTTCGTCATCAAACACTCAAACTTCTCCAGTAATGCAAGAATCTTCAGATAATAATCCTTTGAGAGTTAATCCTTTTGCTCCTGTTGAAGAGGCTCCTTTTGAAAACATATTTGCTCCTGAACATTCATCAGACACATCCTTACCTGAGGAACACAGCACTGCTACATCTGTTCATAACCATCAACCTCACGATCATCTCAGGAAATGGACCAGTGATCATCCAATCGACAACATCATTGGCAATCCCTCACGTCCAGTATCTACACGTAATCAACTAGCCACTGATGCACTATGGTGCTTCTTCAATTCCGTACTGTCTAAAGTCGAACCAAAGGATGCCAAAGAAGCAATGACTAAAGATTGCTGGTTCCAGGCCATGCAGGATGAAATCCATGAATTTGATCGACTTGAAGTTTGGGAATTAGTGCCTCCTCCGGAGCGTGCAATGATCATTGCTTTGAAGTGGATCTTCAAAGTGAAGCTTGACGAGTATGGTGATGTCCTAAAGAACAAGGCACGGCTAGTTGCTAAAGGGTTTAGACAAGAAGAGGGCATTGATTTTGAAGAATCGTTTGCTCCGGTTGCTAGAATTGAAGCCATAAGAATCTTCCTGGCAAATGCTGCGAGTCGTAATATGATAGTCTACCAGATGGATGTCAAAACGGCATTCTTGAATGGTGACTTAAAGGAAGAAGTTTATGTGAGTCAACCTGAGGGATTCGTGGATGCTGAACACCCTACTCATGTTTACCGCTTGAAGAAGGCTCTTTATGGGCTAAAACAGGCGCCAAGGGCATGGTATGATACATTGTCCAAGTTCCTCCTAGCGAACAGATTCTCCAAGGGTGTTGTTGATCCTACACTATTCACCAGGAAGTCAAGAAACCAT
This sequence comes from Artemisia tridentata subsp. tridentata, assembly GCA_021014915.2. Taxonomy (NCBI): domain Eukaryota; kingdom Viridiplantae; phylum Streptophyta; class Magnoliopsida; order Asterales; family Asteraceae; genus Artemisia; species Artemisia tridentata. The sequence continues at coordinate 151,277,031 of CP139505.1, forward strand.
CTACTGCTAGTTCAGATATATGTAGATGATATCATCTTTGCTTCAACGGATCCTGGTGAATGTGATAGTTTCTCAAAGGAGATGAATTCCAAATTCCAAATGTCCATGATGGGACAAATGTCATTCTTCTTAGGACTACAAGTTTCTCAAAGTCCCGGAGGCATATTCATCAATCAATCCAAATACGCCAACGAGATCCTGAAAAAGTTTGGATTCCATTCAAGTGAACCTGTTGACACTCCCATGGTTGATAGAACGAAGCTGGATGAAGATCCTTCAGGGATTCCAGTTGATATAACACAGTATCGAAGCATGATTGGATCTTTGATGTACATCACGGCTAGCAGACCAGATCTTCTGTTTGCTGTGTGTATGTGTGCTCGGTATCAATCCAGACCAACCAAGAAGCATGTTGAAGCAGTGAAAAGGATCTTCCGATATCTTCAAGGCACGGTTCATATGGGTCTCTGGTATCCTAAGGACACTGCAATGGAGTTAACGGCATACGCAGATGCTGATCATGCGGGATGTCAAGACACTCGTCGAAGTACTTCAAGAGGAGCTCAATTTTTAGGGGAAAAGTTGGTTAGTTGGTCTTCTAAGAAACAGATGAGTACTTCCATATCATCTACTGAAGCTGAGTACATTGCTATGTCTGCTTGCTGTGCACAAATCCTTTGGATGCGATCACAGCTTTCGGACTATGGATTCTCATACAACAAAATTCCCCTATATTGTGACAACAAAAGCGCCATTGCTCTTTGTTGTAACAATGTTCAGCACTCCAGGTCAAAACACATCGACATCAGGCATCACTTCATCAGGGAACAGGTGGAAAAAGGAATTGTGGAGCTATACTTCGTGAGGACTGAGTTTCAGTTAGCTGACATCTTCACCAAGGCACTCCCAAGAGAAAGGTTTCAGTTTATTCTCCCACGCCTTGGCATGAAAAGCATGACTCCTGAAACCCTCAAGTGTCTTCAGGAAGAAAAGGAGGAGTAAATGATTGTCTTCTTATATCCTTGTACATAGTTGTATATATCTTAAATCAAAAAGAAAAATACAAAAATATAAAACCTATAAAAACCATAAAAATCGAAAAATCAGAAAATACCAAAAAATAGTTCTACCTAGGCATGTCTTCTGTTTATCGATAACATTTGCGTATCTAGAAATGTCATTCAACAATGGCACGGATTCTTAAATGAAGCTCGAGCAGAAGTTATACTAATCAGTTAAAACATGTCTTAATGGCTTGCAGTTACTTCATACTGCAACCCGCACTGTACAATGGGGAAAGCATGTCGCCAAAAAGACAGCTGTTTCTCCAACCGGGTGATGTTCACCTGGGCATGGATTACTTTATATCCATGTTCTCCCGACTTGATGTACGTTTCAGTGCGTCATTTCGTGTATTAGAAGAGAAGTCTTCTTTACATCAGACTATTTATCTTGTTTGATTCTTCAAGAGAGTCTTGATGTTACACAAGGTGGTCAACTGACTTAAATTTTCAAATTTCTGACACCTTACCAAATTTGTGCAACATCAGCAGTGACACTCTCTCGTTGTTTCAGGGGGAGCATCGTATGCTCCTAAATCAGAATACATTTAAACCTGACCACATTTTCTCCCGAATTTTTCTAAACGTATTTAAATCAATTGGGATCACAAATCTCAAATGGTTTGAAATTTTTGATCGGGGGAGAGAATGTGATTTAAATAGGAAATTCTGATAAAATGTGATGATTTGGTAATTAATGTAAGCTCTCCCGTATGTGCTAAACCATTTTGCATATCAAGGCACATATTGAGGGGGAGCAAAATGTTTTGGTCATAAAAGCAAGCTTCTCCATATGTACGAAAATCTTTCTTATATCAATGCATATATTGAGGGGGAGCAAATGGTTTTACAAAACAATGGATTATGGCATCTTGTGTGAACAAGGCTCAGACTTCACCTAAGAATTGACGAAACTTGAATTGTCATCAATCGAAAGGATACGCCTTGGCCGGGTAATAATTTCAAGCTGGTCTAACCAGTGATGTAAGCGTGTCTCGAAAAAGATGTATCTGAGTAGAGTGTACCGTTTCGAGAAACTTTCTATGGACTTGACCAGGACGGGTAATAATTTCAAGCTGGTTTAACCAGTGATGTAAGCGTGTCTCGAATCGGTCATGTTCACTGAAAGTGGATCAATTCAAAAAGTGCGAGCTCTACCTAACATGTGCAAATTTATAAAACAATCAACCAAGCACATGTTGAGGGGGAGCATTTGAAAAATATAAAACTCTCAAGTGTTTGCAAAAATGTGTTTCAGAATCATGAACACTTTGAGAGATTTTTCAAAGATTTGGTTTGGCAATTGTGGATGAATACCAAAGACCGACCATTTTAATTAATGCATGGAGTTATAAGGATGGTTAGGTTAGGCTCAAGTTCCCACGATCCCGCCAGAGCCGGAGGGATCTACCCAGGGACAATCCACTAGTTAGTGTAGAAGTCCTTAGGTATGATTAAAAAGGAGAAATGTGCATAAGGGAATAGTGCCGACTGAGATGGAGCTAACACTGGAACAAACCCAACAAGGTGTTAGTTTTGAAGTCTCGGTAAGCACTGAAGGGGTTGAAGAATGAAAAAGAATTGTAAAGAGAAAGGGTGAAAAGAAATAGCCCTCCTTACAACTTAGGCAGAAACCGGGTCAATACATATGCTGTCAGAATCACTTAGTTGATTGCTGGCATTGAAGACAAAGTATCATGGACCCAGTGATACGCTGCACAACCCTCCCTAGCCACTCAAGGTCCCTCAAAGGATTCTTGTTTCAATTGTCACGGAGTTCAATACATTACTATCGTCTCTCTCACTCCGAGTTAGATGATATTGAAAAGGTGGCAGTCCTCTCCAGCCTCCGATCACCAAATCAAAACGCACAATAGAGTCTAGAGCCACGAGATGCATAATAAGATCTCATAGGGACACAAATTATTTCTACACTGGGTGTTCAACATTAAGGACACCAGTTGTAATCTTAAGAGTCCTACGCAGATCGTAGCAATTTGCCAGAACATTTATGAGAGAATTTACTTATGTAATTCTCAATGATTGAATGGAAATTCCTGCCAGGGTCAACATCAAGCAGCCCTGAAAGCAGGTCACTTCGGTAATTCCTCGTGGATTACGCTTAGTGGTCGCGGCGGTTTCAACCGGTCTACAGTCGTGGAGTGATCTCCAGCGACTCACCTAATCGTTGATTTACTACGGTAAAATCTTAAAAAGCCCTCTGTGGGTTTTCGATTAGGAACGGTCTTGGTAAGGATTAGAGAGAGTTTTCACAATATGCTGTTGACTGTCTCGAAGTCCAAACTTGTAAGTACCGGTCGAATTATTGCTAACTGTCGTATGCAGGAACTTCTGGCGATTGTAGCTGTGGAAAGCTGTAGCTGGTTGCTGTTGTAGCTGGTTGCAGAAAAGATGCCAATCCATCACCACATGTTCACACCTCATCATCATCAAAGAAGTCATGATCACCCTAAAAGACCTTAAACACAGCTTCTGCTAACTCTGATGCTGAAGATCATGACCCCATATCGTGTGAGCATGTCGGCTCTAAGTATATTTCATCACATGGAGTATTACTACAGAAAGATGACTTGGAGACTCAAGTGGGATGATACGTTCAGAGATTATTCAAAGTTCATCCAAGACAAAAGAGAAGTCATCTTCAGATCACTGATGTTTGCACAGCAATCTATGACATTGAAGATTCAATGAGTACAAGCTATGATGTCAAGATCCAAGGAAGAAGTGCTGAATTTCAGAACATTACTTCTGGGGTGACCTCCCTTAGGGGGAGATTGTTAGGAATATGAATAGTCAGCAGAAGACTCGGTCACCCCGAGTACTTATTAGATCATCATAGCTCATAAGATTATTAGTAATATTATTAGTAGCTTAGTTATCAATTAGTATTGTGGAGTGGGTCGGGTCTTTACCCTCTGTCAGCTCGCTCCACAGTCCACTAGGGACATATTATGTAGGACTATATATACTCCCTTCCCACCCATGGGAAGGGTTGGACCTTTTCAATCTAATATTACACTAGTTCCTTTCTCTCTCTAAAAGGCTCCCACTTCTCTCTAGAAATCTAATCCATTCGATCCATACAAGCCTCTCAATAGTGATTCATGCATTGTGAATACCCTACAACCCTCCTAAATATAAGCTTCCTAGTTTAGTTATTTAGGACCTTTTACATTGTTGGCTTAGGACCTTTTTTTAGATGTCTTTAGGTACTTATAACATCATTGTGACTTTTGTCATAAAATTTTCAATATATATGAATCCGATATCCTTAGTGATTTATTGCATATTATCATTGTCCCTGTATAGCTTGTTGTACTTTATATCATTGCTTTAGGTACAAATAATGATCAGACACTTACTTTGACTTTTTAAAGTCAAAACATTTAGAAAGGCTTGTTTGGAAGAACACTTCCAATGCATTCTACTTCTTCATTGAAGTTATTCATTACTAACACTTCATTTGCAGCATATCATACCCTTCAATAGTATACGTTGGTACTCGAATAATGGGGAGTATACATCGAGGGGGAGCATTTCATGAAACTTTCATATTCTAACCATTTGTTTTGTAGGTTCATGCATCATTTACTTGTTACTCCATTTAGGGGGAGTATAAAACAAGGGGGAGCTATTAAAGTTCTCAAAATTGCATTCCGCTACGCACCTCTTCTTTTTGTTTCGACAAAAAGGGGGAGAAAGGAAAAGGATTAAGTTTGCATAATAAGATTCATACTAAGTTATTTATAATAGTAATCAAAATTTGAATAACTCAAAACTTAATCTATATTGTTAAAAGGGCTTAAACTATATTTACTTGTTTGCTTAAAAATATACTTTAGGTTTTGCCATCAACAAAAAGGGGGAGATTGTTAATACAAATATCGTACTAAAAACGTTATTTATATTTTACGATCTTTGCTTATGTTTTGTTCATGACAAACACAAAGTATATTCCTTAAGCAAATTATAAATACTAGTTAAAGTCTTTTTCAAAACACATCTTTCATTTAACATGATCACTAACATTATATTGCATATACATGTGTATTTCCTTAAATGGAAACTTTAATTTAAAAGTTACAAAGTGACATCATGGTATACATCACAAATACAATCTTGGTAAAGATTGTGTGATATTTTGATTAGATACTCAAGTTATATAGTTGACATTGGAAGATATTGATTTGACAACACAAGGATATGGAAAGATTTGAAGAGATCTCATGTGCAACATTAGCTGTCAAATCCACGGATCCAAATCTATACACAGACGGATCCCTTCTGAGGGATCCGCCGGATCCGTGGGTGGTCTACCAGGTTTGCCTATAAATAGCAGACTTGGCATTTGAACTAATCATCCACTTAGAAAAGAAAAACACATACATTCACTTTAGTTACTAACCACAGTAGTTATATATATATCATTGATGTTTCTTTTGTAGCAAAGAAGATCAAGTTAACAAGCTTCAAACAAGCAGACTGTTTGGAAGTTGTAGTATAGGTTCTGTATAAACACTTTAAGTGTTTCTTATCATTTGTATCAGTTAGATCAGTGAGTGTGGTTAGTGCTTTAGTCCTCAAAGCACAAAGAGAGTAGGGAGTGGTTGTACCCTTGTAAAGAACTCGACATCTAGCTTAGTGTCGGTAAAGTAATTAGGCGATGTCAGGTTGGTTCTACCTTGTGAAAGAACCCGGTGTTTAGCTTAGTACCGGAAAAGGAAGTAAGCGACGTGTAAAGGTTTTCTCCACCTAGAAGGGAGTTTGTTTCTTAGTGAAAGATATCTCTCGAGTAAGTAACTCGAGGAAGTGGAGAAGGGCAAGGATAAGGATCTCTTGCAAGCCGAACCACTATAAACACTTGTGTTATGTGGTTTGATCTTTCATCTCTTTACCTTTAGTTTATATTGTGTGATAACTTAATTTGTGATTGTTTCCTTTGAACTAACAAATAACAAAACAAATTAAACTCGAGAAACGGTGAAAACTATTCAACCCCCCTTCTAGTTTTCCACAGACCTGTTAAGACCTGTTACTTAACAGGTCGTGTTCGTGTTTTGAAATTTTGACACGAAAAATTATCGTGTCGTGTTCGTGTCTGCCCCTTATCGTGTCGTGTCTTAACAGGTCGTGTCTGACACACTCTATGTGCAATTTTGACACGAACACGAAAACACGACTTGTTAACAGGTTCGTGTTTGGGCTTAACAGGTTTCGTGTCGTTAACATGTCGACCTTTTAAGACCTGTTACTTAACATGTCGTGTTCGTGTTTTGAAAATTTGACACGAAAAATTATTTAGTCGTGTTCGTGTCTGCCCCTTATCGTGTCGTGTCTTAACAGGTTCGTGTTTACACGATTTGCCAGCCCTAAGAAGATGCTAACTGAACATCTCTTGCTCTATGTTAAAGAAATAGCAAAAAGAGGAAGCTAAAGTATAAGCTCACTGATGATGATAAGGATACAGGAGGTGGAGAATTCCTGTCAAATCAAGGTGACCGGGAAATCTAAAGGAATAGTAACTGGAAGCCGAAAAAAGAAAATCCAAAGTCCGGCTTGTGATAGAAAATAGTAGTAGTAATATGAAGACTTCATGGTTGGGATGGCGGAGTCATGAAAAAAGAGAGGATTCAGAAACAAATCCAAAGGTTCCATGGTCAAAGAAGTCTCATGGAAGTTTCAAGTGAAGATTGTGTTAAACTGTTAGGGGGTTGGCAATGTAGCATTCTCTCTCCCATCACTCACTCCCAACCAATCCCCTTATGCCACATTATTTACTCTCTCTCCCATCACTCACCCATATTTTTGTAGGAAACACCATCTAGCACTACATCCCATCTAGTGTTGTGATTAAATGTGCATCAGTCCCCACAAAGTGTTCCTTTATTTTGCTCGTCTAGTGCTAGATGTGATCTAGCAAAACTCATCTAGTGCCCCATCTAGTGTTCACGGCGGCGGTGGTCTAGTGCTAGATCGATCCCGTCTAGTGCTATCTAGTACCCATTGCAAACACCCTTAATACAAGAGACTCAAATGCCTACTTTCGGCCGAATATAACAGTTACACATGGTCCACGTACTGTCTATCTTTTTTAATTTTGTGTCATCTTGTTAGCTATGGAATTAATAGAACTATATTATCTGGGTTGGTATGATTCCAAACAACTCTTGTAACCCTTTTAGTTAACAAAATAAAACCCAATACCTAAAAATCTTTTATGGTAACTGGTAAACGGCAATGTATTAGAACCCATTCACCTTATATGTAGTACCTTATTTACCCCTATTAAGCTTCCTGTGAGTCTGTCTTTAGCACCTTCAAATATTATTAATTAGAGTATTGTGCAAATAATGAAAAAAAGTTGAGAACTTATATGGGTTGATAGCACATCTTTTGGGTATGTGAATACATTTTCTTATTTACTAGCTTATTGGGATGCTAATACATTTTCTTATATACTAGCATACATGAAAGACGTACCACCAACAAAAATACTAATTTCAACCCGCGACATCCATACACATCAAGGTATATAAGTTGGTAAAATATTGATGTTTTGACTGATGTGGGACAGAAAACATTGACAAGTTAAATATACAATAATACTTATTTTTGAAGAAGATGCGAATGGTCACATCTCTTGCTCTATGTTAAAGAAAGTGACAAAAAGAGGAAGCTGAAGTATAAGCTTATCGATGATGATAAGGATCGGATGTAGCAACACACCGAAAGTTAATAGTACTACTAGTTTTCAAACTAAAAGAGGAAGCTGAAGAATAATCACTGATTTCCAATCCAAATAATCACTGCTATTTTGTATATATGGTGTTTGGTTTACCGATTAACTTTTTTTTTCCCTGGATCGAACGCTGTTTATTCTCTTTATAACTAATTTGTTTTAGTTTAATTTCCTTATAACTGAAACTCAATATATGCTGAGATGCTGGTATTGTTGTTACTACTAAAAAAGATTTGGAATTTCCACTTGCGAACACATCCATTTAACACTTAGAGTAAACTACATTTTTGGTCCTCGTGGTTTACCGGGTATAACAATTTTGGTCCAATAGTTTCATTTGTAAGTTGTAACGGATCTTGTCCTATTTTCACTGACCCGTAACGGGTTTGGTCCAATTTTCATATCACCGTTAGTCAAACTTAGTTTGACCGTTAAAATAAAGGGTATTTTGGTCATTTCACTCAACCACTCACTCCCATTTGTATTATTTTCTTGAGTTAACTGGTCTAGCAATAATCATTTCCAGAAACACACACACAAAAACCCCAAACATTTCTGGCATCGAACTTTCTTTCTCTTCTTCATTTAAACACAAACACATCCATCATCGTCACTCTCTAGCTCTCTATTAAACCCACCCACCACCACTGTCGGCCACATGACGCACTACAGCCACCACCATCACCACAGTTAAGCTCTTGCACACAAATATATCCCCACCCCATCCAACCTCATTTCTCATCTTTCAATTCTTTAAAAACATTTAAACTCCTTGCAACTAACAAACACATCCGGCCCAGATCTAGTCTTGTATTGCTTACAAGACCCAGATCTGTTTGCGAGACCAATCATTTAACCATGATATACCATATGACACCCGGAGATAAGTGATTTGACCAAGACCATTAACAGCCTCAAATGTCCAGATACAATATCAAGATACCACCAGCCAACAAACAATGACAACCAAACTCACCCTATCTTTGACTAACATCAAACCAATGCCAACATTAAATCTCATCTCCATCTGAAACGACTCGAACTAAAAAGAAAGGTACAAGTTATAACAATGATCTCATGTCTCTATGGCTCTAAACAACAGATCCTTAAAGATCTTGAGCCAATAATTGAAACCCATCACTGATCCTAACCAAGATAAATAAACAACAAAACCTAGCCAAGACTCTTACAGATCTTGAAGTCGCAACTCATCTTCACTCAAGTAGGTTGTGGGTGCATATGCTTCGGTTTATGATTGTTATTCGGCTATAACTAAAAGAAAATGGTTCGTGCGGGGTTGTAATTTTCTGGTGGTGGTGGTGTAAGAAAAGGAGATTAAAAGATGAGGTTTGGTGGTGGTGGTGTAAGAAAAAGAATGGCGGTGAGGGCTTGTGGTGTTGGCCGGAACTTCGCCGGAGGAGATGAGGGGGAAGAGAGAAGATGGCTGTGAATGTGAAGGTGAAGAAAAAAAAAGAATAACCCTAAATGATATTTTTAATTGGGACTTTATAATAATAATAATAATAATACTAATACTAAAATAATAATAATAATAATAATAATAATAATAATAATAATAATAATAATAATAATAATAATAATAATAAGGAAAGGGGCATTTTAGTCAATGTATATCATCATCAGAGGGGTATTTTAGTCATTTCATGTTTTTTTAACTAGTCAAACTAACAGTCAACGAAAAATGGACCAAACCCGTTACGGGTCAGAGAAAATAGGACAAGATCCGTTACAAATGAAACTATTGGACTGATGAGTGTCTAAATACTCATCATTTTTGTCCTATCTGAACTGCCAAAACATTCAAAAACACTCAAAAATGCATCAAAATACTGAAAATATCCCAGGGATTGTGTTTTATATGTTTCAAATGCAAAATGTTTAAAAACAGTTGAAAAACGAACAAAGTTTGCAAAATTGGCAGTTTTAGTCCCTCAAGTTTCAAAACTTGTCAAAATTAGTCCCTAAGCATTTGTTTTGTAAGAAAAGTCACCAAAGGTCCTTTTTAAATCATAAATTATCATATTTAGTCCTTTGGTGAAAAGTTTAAATAAATTACAAGTTTGGTCCCTGCACTTTCAGAATTTGCAAAAATGATCCCTGGGAAATATTATTTTTTGGAAACATCATGTATGGACCTTGGATTATTGAAACATGGCAGGAATTACCCTTGGTGTATTTTGGAAGATGTGCAAGTTTAGTCCTCCAATTTTCAGGAATTACAAGATTGGTCCTTGTGATTTAGCTACTATAACCAAACCGGATCCAAAATAAAACCAACCCATCCCATTCTTATCTAAACCCAGCCCATCATCCCAAGCCCAACCAAATCATAACCCGACCCAACCCTTCTTTTTAGCTAAACCGGGGTCAAACCCCTTTCTTCCCAGTCAAACCCACTTCACCTCCCTTTTACCACTTCACGTGCAAACCACCATTAACAAAACCAGCCACACGTGCTCTGCCAAGCCACCCTACAACCTTCATCATCACCTCTAATCACTGATAACCCACTTACTTCCACCTCAGTCCAACATAATCCCACTTATACAAGCAAAATCAGTCCTTTGCTATAATTAGCATTTTGGCGCCAAAAATGAAGAACGGCCAAGATTGAATTCCCATCATCCAAAGGTCAAGTTTATTGCTGGGAAAAGACAGAGAAGCTCTGGAAACCCTAATTGTCATCTATAAGTAGAAAGAGAAGCAAGGAAGCAATCTATCCAGTGTAATTTTTATTTTCTTATGTCGTAATTTGTAATTCTAAAATTCTAGTTTAAGATTTAGTTTTCTGATGTTGTAACAAGTAATTCTAGTGTGTAATAACTCTTTTTCAAGTATCAATCACAGTGTATCTTTGCAAATTCAGATTATGCAATTTTAGCTCAAAAATTTAATCTAGTTCACATGTTGTTGTTAATTGTTATTATGGACTCAATTAGCTCATATAAGCTCCTATAAAGCTTCTACAAGCTTTTAGTAATCTTAAAAATCAGATTAGTATAAAAATCAAAAAATTACAAAAAAAATATAAAAATTCACTTAAAAATAAAAAAGAAGGAAAAAGAGCAGAAGAAGCAAGAAGAAACATGGAGCAAGGTTAATTCTGGATGGCCTTGGGTTAGATGCTTCTTGGGAAGCTTTAGGTAGTGAGATTGGTTCTTGGTTCATTGTTCTGTGCTCAGGATCCATTTGTAAGCCTCAATCTCAATTTTTTTCTTTTTACTGTGCAAGTTCTTATTTAACTGCTTCTTTTGTTGTTTCATGCTTCTTGGGTTTAGTTTAGTGAGATTACTGCTTAATATTGTCTGTTTGTGCATTCAATTCCGTAGTTGCTCTTTTTCACATTTCCATTGTCAAAAATGCATATTTATGATTCATGAATATTTGTGGTTATAAGTTGAGTTTTTGTGCTTAAGTAAGTTCATGATGTCATATTATACACTTTGGAATCAGTGTTATGGCCTAAAACATCCTAATGCTTTGAAAATCTCAAATAAGTTTTTATAAAGGGGTGTTTGGTTCAGGTTGCTTCTCTGCATTAAAGCTTGTTTCAGTAGTGGCTTTTGGTCTAAACATGTTGCATTAGGTCATTTTAGCATAGGTCAATCATAAAAACCAGTGGTCCTTTGTTCAAAAGTCAAAATCACACTTTAATTCCTCATTTTAACTCACTGTTGGTAATTCAAGTTCCATTATTATCCATATTAGCTCATAAGTTGTTAGAATAGCTTAATTTCATCATTTAGTAGCTTAATATCACATATCCAGTCATTAAATTAGGATCAAAGTTCATTTTAGTCAACTAGTTAGTTTTGCTTAAAAAGTCAATCACTTCCCCTGTGCACCCAGTTTTACCAGATTTTCAAAAGCTTGCACAAGCTTCAATACTTGGCCTTAGCTTGTGATTTTTAGTTCTTTGTTAAGCCTAGCAACCCATCTTCAAGTTCCAGCAATAATTTTTCCATTTATAGCTTATTTGCTAGGGCTGCAATCAGCTCTAACTTTGTCCCATTTCTCAGCATGTACTGACTGCTGATTGGCTGCTGATCTAAGCCAATTTGTGGCTTATCCACATAAGCTCAGGTCTAGATTTTTGGTTTTATGGAAAATTCATACTGCTAGCTTGATTTTGCCCCCATAAGATTGCATCTCAGAAGCTTATTGGACTGCTTAATCTATCTTGCAAGTTGGCCTATTTTCTAAGTTTCTGTTTGAAAGTTGAAACAGATTTGGCGTTGAATGTGCTTATTTGTTGGATTATCTGTTGGATTTAAGTTGTTTTGTGCTTATTAGAGTTGGTTAAACTTGTCCTGAGCATTTGGCTAAGTTTTGTGCTTTTTAGCTTATTTCTAGCTTATTAGCAAACTGCTTATCTGCCCAAATCTGCTTATTGGGTTTATTCAACATTTGATTTTAATTTTCCTAGCTTTTTAATAATATTTTAGATTTATCTGTAAATTTTCATAATTTTCTGAATAGTTTTGATATTTTTAATCTTTTTAATTAGTTTCTAATAGTATTTAAATCATAATAAATAGAATATTAATCAGAAAAATATAATTTTAATTTTCATAATTTTCTTTTGTCATTTTTAATCTAGGAAAAATATAATTATATTTTTAGGCCTTAAAAAAATCAAAAATAGAAATATAGTGATAGCTTCTATTTAATAGAATTTATCTTTTTAAATTTTAATTAAGTAAATTTCATTTTTATAATTTTATTAGCTTCTTTTTACTTAATAATATTTTTAGAAAAAGTTTTAGATTTTTCTTTGCTCATTTAGTATTTTTTATAATTTAAATTATTTTAATTAGTATTTAAATAATAAATAATTAGTAATAATTAAATAAAAAGTGTAAAAAAATATAATTTAAGTTTTTAAATAAGTTTTAAGTAATTTTACATTTTTAGGTTTTAAATTTCATAAATTTTACTTTTTAGTCCTTTTTAGATTTTTCGTTGCGTGTTTTTAGGTTAATTAATTCGCGTTTAATTTTATTGTGCATATTTGTTTTAATTTGTTATTTAGAATTGTCAAAAAGCAAAATCAAAATCAATCTAAATCATCAATCACTCTAATCCAAAGCTTTTCACAGTTGCCCATTCACATCTCGTTGGGAAACGATCCGGGTAATCACTTACCTGGTTTCACACTACACACAAACGTGAGTTTGTACAAGTATCCTTTTTCAAAAAAAGGTGATTTGTATTTATTCACGCGTATCCGTCGTTGCATAATATTTATATACGTACTTCACCACGGATCATGGACCAAAATCGTTATACCCGGTAAACCACGAGGACCAAAAATGTAGTTTACTCTAACACTTAAGTACTATATAACTATTCACATAACAAATTTAAATAACGCTTTTAAATTAGTGAATCTCCAACAATAATGGAAATGTAAATAGAACATTTGAAACATGAATCACAAGTTCGTCATTCTACATACTAAAACTGCACAAACCAGCACAAAAAATATCATTACTCTTTTTTCCAAGAATCCTTGAGTTGTTCCCTTTTTCGGATTTTGAGGCAGAAACCATAACTCCAAGCATCAATAGCAGAGTTGTTATATATACCCCTCCTTCCATTTTATGTTGTCGATTTCATTGGCACTGACAAGAACGTATGCCTCTAAGATATGTTTGACAGTTCGATTAGCTACTTTGTGCCTGATTATTTGATTTTTAAAGGGGCGCTTGGCATTTCATTTCTGATGATTTGGGATAATCAGTTGTATAACGAACAGCCTGTAAGCTAGTGTTTTGCTGTGCTTCTTCCGAGTAAACTTGACATTTTTAAGACTCGGAATTACAAAAATAAGCACAATTAGTAAGTGGCACACATGAAAAAGCAAGTTGGTAAATTATGCAAATAAACCTGAATTATGATTAAATGATGAAGCGGAAATACAGAACTTACAATAAATTTAAGTTCTTAGGATCTCCCAACCTTATTCTTCAGTGTACTAAACAAGTAGCTAATCGCACAAGGAATTGGACCAGAAACACATCATTCTGCAGCGTAGTAAACAAGTAGCCAAACAGAAAACCAGCAGCACAAAACAACAACAGAATACTTTAAAAAAACTCGGAAAGTTTGGTGAAATATATGAAAGTTGATTACATTGATTGCAAGTTAATCCTGGACAGATTCTGACCAAGCTGATATTCATAAAAAAGAAAAATACACATTATGTATAGGTAGTGATCGTGTATAGTATCCCCGGACCCAGCATATTGGGCCGGGCATGCTGATCGTGTATAGTATCCCCGGACCCAGCACACTGGGCCGGGCATGCTCATAACTCTTACCGCGGCAGAGCCAATATACATTATACACTCCAGTCTTGCCAAACCAAGACAAGGACGTACCCCGGTCTCTCCAGACCGGGACAGCTCACATACTCAGCCGCGGTCATTCCACCGAAAGCCAGATCTTGTGGGATTGTTTCTCCCACTTGATCTGACACTTACAAACTAAGGTAAGGCGTAAGTTGACTTCCGCTCTGACATTCTACCTACTCGGTAAGGTGTGTGTCAGCCCGCCCCTTCCCGAGGCGGCTACAGTAAGGCGTAAGTTGACTTCCGCTCTGACATCTACCTACTCGGTAAGGTGTGGGTCAGCCCGCTCATTCCCGAGGCAGCTACAGTAAGTATATGGGTAGTATAAATACCCCCATCTCATTTATTATTCCACCTAACTGCAATTACTTTCACCTAGTCCGCACATACCTCTCTTCTCTCAAATAATATACTTACTCTCACATCGGAGGCCAACCGCGGAACCCCCCTTCCGCGGTAAGGCTAACGGTGTTGCTTTTCTTAGCAGCTCAACGAAGTACTTAGTGCATGATCTGTTCCCGCCAAGAGCTAGTGTAACCTAGATCTGGAGGCATGCCCAAGATTTGTACTAACAAGTTGGCGCCTGATGAAGCGAAAAGTGTACCGCTTTTAAGGGGTCATTTAAGCCCTAAATCATATTTATTTGATCAAATATCGCCCTAAATCGTTCCTTTTGTCATTTTAGGTACTTTTGAGGAGAAATCTGGAAAAGGAGGCATTTTGGACGTTTTTGGAGCATTAAAGTGAAGAAAACGACAAAGTCTCAAAAATCGGCTAAAAGTTACCTTTGACGGCGTCAGATTTTACTCTGGACGGCGTCATGGCTTGGCAAGAAAAGGTGGATGTGAAATTTACTCATGATAAGCCAGTGAAAATTGCATGGAAATTCTGACGGCGTCACGCTTTAACCTGATCAAGGGCGTCACGGCTTAATTCAAAGAGGGACGGCGTCACGTTCAAGGTCTGACGGCGTCAAGCCTTGATAAGCCAGAACGGATTTTGGAGAGCTAAAGAGGGACGGCGTCAAGAAGGTCACCCGAGAACCCTAGAAGCGGCGAGGTGACGGCGTCACACTCCATAAGGTGACGCCGTCAGATCCAAAAGTCTATATATAGTTTTCTAATTTTTTGTCATTGTGGAGCTTAGTGTGGAATTTTTGGGAGAAAACCCTAAGACGATTTTAGCATCTTTTTCAAGGCTTTTTGCCTTGAGATCTTCCATGTTACATTGAAAGATAAGTTATCAATTAATCATTCAATATGTCTATGTGTTGTTTGATTTTATCTTGTTCTTGTCTTTTGTTTAACATGTTAGGCTAGATTTATCTTGTGTTTGCTTAGATCTAATGAAACTTAGCTATTGATTATTGGTTATTAGTGTGTTATTAGTTGTATTGGATGATTGTTTATCTATGTTAGGCTTAAGAAAACTGGCTAACTTCCTATTCGGTAACTTGCTTGAACGTCTTAAGAAACATGAACCAAATGCGTACTAAAGGTTTTTATGGTTGTATTTAATGCACAAGCGAATTCTAGTGATCCCATGTTAGGAGCTTCCTAGCCGGCTCGACATAGGAGTGAAGTAGGAGCTTGTAGAGTTGGGGAAGTACGTACGCCACCCCACGATTGGTATTAAGGAATACACCCGTCATCCACGCGACTAATACACACTAATCAACCGGTAAAAGATAGTTAGGGAGTAAGGAAATCTAAGTAAACACATTTCTCTACACATAAGTTTTCACCAACTTTTTATTTTCAGTTATTTATTTTATTTGCATTTGTAGTAATTTGGGTTAGTTGACTAGCAACTAATTCCGCCCACTCTTTCAAAACCGAGATTTTACTTGCTTTCATAAAATTATAAAAACACAAAAAAGAATCTTCCTCAACCTTTAGACCTATTAGAGTAGTTTTTCATACCTAACGAACACTATTCCCTGTGGAGAACGATCAATCCCCCGTACTTACCACTACACTATACTACATCGGTCAGGTACACTGCCTGGTGGGGTTGTAAGCCTCTTGAGATCCCTCGAGAGGTAAAACCTGTTGTAAGGTTGCAAAGCCACGCATCAAGTTTTTGGCGCCGCTGCCGGGGAATAGTTATTGTTTAGGTTGAATTTTTATTCTATAGGTCTACTCACTAGATTCCTTTCTAGTGAGATTTTTATCTTATTTTTCTAGGTCTTCTTTAGTCTATCTTTTTTTTTCTTCGTGTCTTTGTTTGTAACCATACCATTCGACATCATGGAAGATGGTAATATCCTTAATCCCAACAACCCACCACCACAACAACCACCACCTCCTAGAGCCCGTACCTTAGGAGAGTATTCCCGTCCTAGCCACCATGGCTATCGAAACACCATTGAGCTCACTCAAGGAGCCAATATCACACCCTTGCGATCCGACACCATCCGGTTGGTGCAAAGCGGATGCGCATTCCATGGACTTCGATCTGAAGATCCTAATCAACACCTCAAGGACTTTCTTAAAATCGTTGATTCTATAGACCTTGATGTTTCCACTCGAGAGACGACCCGATTGCGTCTCTTTCAATTCTCTCTGCGGGATCAAGCTAGTCAATGGCTAGAACGTCAACCCGCAGGATCCATCACCTCTTGGGATGATCTCACTACTCGTTTCCTTGCTCAGTTTTTCCCACCGGGAAGAACTACCAAGCTAAGGAATGATATCTTGATGTTCCAACAACGTCAAGGCGAAACTCTCTACGAGGCATGGACTCGATTCAAGGACTTACTACAAAAAGTCCCTCACCATGGCATAGAACTTTGGCTCCAAGTCCAAATCTTCTATGACCATATCAATCTCTACACAAGGCAAACCATTGACCAATCGGCCGGTGGCAAGCTACGTGATCTAAGTACGGAACAATCATGGGCTCTCCTAGAGGATCTTGCTCTTTATGACAACGAAAGTTGGAGTGATCCCCGTGATTTGAATAAAACGGTCAAGGCAATATCTTTGCCTTCGAACAATTCAAGCACTTCCGACCGTAGGATCATAGAACTTGAAGACCAAGTCAAGTTTCTCATGAAATCCTACGAGGTTCCTAAACTTTCAAGCCAAGTGAACAAAATCACTTCTTCATGTGAATTATGTAGTGGTCCCCACGACACTCGTGATTGCATGGAACTCCCCGAACAAGCTTTTGTGGACTACGCATCCTCGTGTACCGACGGAGCGGGAGACAAGTGGTACACTTTCAAACCCGAGCCAAACCATTACGGTGATACATACAACCCCTTATGGAAAAATCACCCGAACCTTAGGTGGAAACAAAACCAAAACGCACAACAACCCAATTCTTCCAACCCACCTAATCGTTTCCAATCAAGCGGTTCCAACTCGAACCGTACTTTCAACAACAATCCTTCCGGCAATGGTAGTACCAATAACTTTGAAGGATTGATGTCTCAATTTATGGCATCTCAAGAAGCTCGGATAGCTAGACTCGAATCCGAATTCAATCAGCAACAAACAGAGATAACCAACAAAATTGACAACTTGTTGAAAGCCCTCAATAACCAAGTGCTATCACCTCCACATAAGGACGCTAGGAACACAAATAGCGGACCCCAAGTCAAAGACCCTTCTTCATCCAAACCTGTCCACTTCGTCAACGTTGTCACTATTAAACCAATCGATAGGAGCATGGAAGAAAGTGACAAGAATGAGGGTAGGATAGAAATGGAACCTAAGGATGAGGTTAAGAAAGTCGAGGTTGATAAGGAAGTTAAGAAAAGTGAAGTAGAGGAAGTAGATAATGATGAGGACTACTTCAATAGGCTACCCACTAAGGAAGAGCGCGTATATCATACAAACTTATTCGATGACCCCGAGACACCATACTTCCTAGGTAGACCAATCATTGAAATAGGCGACCCTTCTAATCTCAACATACCATGTAACATCGGACATTTGCATGTGTGGAAAGCCTACATTGACCTTAGATCACCCATAAACATCATGACTAGAGCCCACTACAACTTGATAATGAAAAATCAACTTGGGTATAGGATGCTCCCTGACAAGGGTAGGATGAGTAACTTCACGGGAAGGGTTAAGGGATTACCGGTTTATGTAGGAAACTTCACCTATGTCACCGACTTTGTAATTGTAGAAGATATCCGCCCAATAGTCGATGCGTCCTTAACTCAAGTGGTTTTTGGAAAACCATTTGTTGAGGTCTCTAGAATGACTTATGAACCTTCCTTAGGGATAGTTAGATTTAAGGATGAGACCGATGAAGTAAACTACCAAATGCCATATAAGATAGAACAATTCCAACACTTGTCAAATGTTGAGAAGGAGCTCAAGCAAGCGGTCTACTATAGGAATGATGAGGATAGAAATAAAGGAGTAGACTATGTTATGGAAAGGATATTCGGTTTCTACAAGGATTGTTTGAAATTAGGACCGGAATATAAAACCGGGAATGAAAATGGCCTAGGAACCGTGACCGATGATGGAGTCACGTAATGTACGTGACTTTGAGTCTAGCTACAAGACTCGTTAATAAAGAAAAGCGCTTCTTGGGAGGCAACCCAAGCTTTATTTGCTTTGTGTGTTTAATTGTTTGTTTGTTTGTTTTTATTTGTTTCCGTATGTGTGTTTAATTTTTATTAGTATTGATTCATGTTCAAAACTAATTTGTGAAAATGCTTTATTTTGTTTTTAACTTCGTCTTAACTACATATAAAGGTATTTTGCAAAAGTTAAGTGTAAGGGAAATCTAAATCGGTTTATTAGAACACATATGAACATGAATCGTAATAATAATAAATTAACATACATATTCGTATTTGTTTGAGTCAAATGCTTGTATCGAGTCATAATGATGTTTTGCAGGATTTCCAGGAAGTAAGGTAAAGGTTTTTCCAGAAATTTTCCGGAAACTTAAAATGAGAATTTTTGTCAGGTCATTTCTGACGGCGTCAGGGTTTATAACCTGACGGCGTCAGATTTAATTTTCAGAAATTTTTGAAAGTTTTGTTTTTAAAAAGTTTTTATTAAATCTCCAACTTATAATCTCCAGGAATCTGCAAAGTTATCATTCCACAAGCATTATATCCTTATATATAGATTTTATCCCGCCGATGTTATGCAGGTTTTCGTGTTTGTTTTCTCAGGTTTAACAGGTTATTTTGGACAAGGAAATGTTTTGAATCAAGCTTATGGCTATGCATTAGTCATGGAGCTTCAACATTACTTTGGAAGAAGATTTAACCGTGTTACTTCATTATCCACCGAGCGAATCAGGGGAGTATTTGATTTCATTCTTTTACTTTATGCTTTTACATCTTGTTATTTGAACATTGGGGACAATGTTCATCTTAAGTGTAAGGGGAGGGTAAAAGTACGATTTTAAGAGAATGCTATTACGCTTGATTTTTGTTTGTTTAATAGTAGATGTGTAATAAAACTGAGAGAAATACTTGTTAAGGTAATTTTAGTGCCAAATTTAAAATTTTTTACAACATATAGGAGTGAAACTTTGATCTTAATGAGCGTCTCACGGATAGGAGTTATATGACTAGCACAAAAACCGTACCACTAAAAAATTTTCCACCCCCAAATATGTGAGGTTCGCCCCTAGAATTGGTAGGAAAAGCATTTATGCTATGATGTGTGTACCGGTAGCACTTAGATTCTAGAACTTGCGTTAGGACCATTCCGAAGCCACAAGTGAGACTACATTCGTGTAGTTAGATTTACTACATGATAAGAGGCATTAGGATTAACCCATTGTTTTACACCTGTGTTTTTGTTATAATTACATTGGCAACATTGGTCAAGTAATTCTCCCACACCCTTTGCGTTGTACTCATTTTTAGTACACGATACCCCTAGTACACCCCTCAGAGCCTATCTTTTCGTTTCAACCTTTAAGCATTTTACTTAAAGGAAGAATTTGTTACACCCCACTTAAATGTACACCCAAATCGCCTTAGCCTACCTTGTATGCACTCATTTTTAGTGCATTATTGTGACAACATTTGTTTAAACCCAAGTTAATTATCTAGTTGATTACATGGTTGCTAAGTCGAGTCATATCCTTGTACATATTGTTTTGGGACGATTGGGACTCATGGGTAAAGTACTAGTGTAATGGAGTAATGGGGAAGAACATCATTTATTACCCCCATATGTGCTAAATATTTTAAAAGTACTCCAAGTTTTTCAATTATCTTAATTCGAGTCATTAGAATAGTTAATTGTAAAGTTATGTAAAAGTTCAAGTGTAAGGGGAATGCAATGCCCCTATGATGTATTATTTTGGATGGTAGGGCAAGAGTGTATGCAGCAAAAAAAAAAAAAAAAAAAAAAAAAAAAAAAAAAAAAAAAAAAATCGAAAAAAATCAAGAAAAATACAAAAAAAATGAGAAAAGGAAAAATAGAAAAAAACATACGGACTACCATCCCGTTTCATTTTATGTTTATTTTTATGTTTTTGTTATTTTGTTATTTTGTTTCTAGCTTAAGATTGAGTCGAGTCTTGGCTTAGCAACATTGTATAGTACATGTAATTGATCAAGATCTTTAACTCGCCACCAGTAAAATATCCTTTATCCAAAAAAACCGTGTTTTCCTTTTCCCTACACCTAACGTTATAACCCATTTAAAAGCCCTCTTTGATAGTTTATCTTAGGTGCTTACGCCTAGTGGAGGAGGTTTTCGATCCTTTCCCAAGCCTATGGTAATCTATTTGCTATGACAGGTAGTGAGAGATATTATTTGTTTTCATTTATGAGATTTATTTTGATGACACTTGAGAGATGTGAGTATCTAAACACTACTTGTGAGGTGCTAGTTTATAATCTCCGTGCTTATTATGATTGAAGTAGAACGATTATTTGTTGTAATTACTTTTATGTTTGCATTAAATGACCCCTAACCTGTATTTTGATTAGAATAAAAGCGCATTTGCTTGAGGACAAGCAAATCTCAAGTGTAAGGGTATTTGATGAAGCGAAAAGTGTACCGCTTTTAAGGGGTCATTTAAGCCCTAAATCGTATTTATTTGATCAAATATCGCCCTAAATCGTTCCTTTTGTCATTTTAGGTACTTTTGAGGAGAAATCTGGAAAAGGAGGCATTTTGGACGTTTTTGGAGCATTAAAGTGAAGAAAACGACAAAGTCTCAAAAATCGGCTAAAAGTTACCTTTGACGGCGTCAGATTTTACTCTGGACGGCGTCATGGCTTGGCAAGAAAAGGTGGATGTGAAATTTACTCATGATAAGCCAGTGAAAATTGCATGGAAATTCTGACGGCGTCACGCTTTAACCTGATCAAGGGCGTCACGGCTTAATTCAAAGAGGGACGGCGTCACGTTCAAGGTCTGACGGCGTCAAGCCTTGATAAGCCAGAACGGATTTTGGAGAGCTAAAGAGGGACGGCGTCAAGAAGGTCACCCGAGAACCCTAGAAGCGGCGAGGTGACGGCGTCACACTCCATAAGGTGACGCCGTCAGATCCAAAAGTCTATATATAGTTTTCTAATTTTTTGTCATTGTGGAGCTTAGTGTGGAATTTTTGGGAGAAAACCCTAAGACGATTTTAGCATCTTTTTCAAGGCTTTTTGCCTTGAGATCTTCCATGTTACATTGAAAGATAAGTTATCAATTAATCATTCAATATGTCTATGTGTTGTTTGATTTTATCTTGTTCTTGTCTTTTGTTTAACATGTTAGGCTAGATTTATCTTGTGTTTGCTTAGATCTAATGAAACTTAGCTATTGATTATTGGTTATTAGTGTGTTATTAGTTGTATTGGATGATTGTTTATCTATGTTAGGCTTAAGAAAACTGGCTAACTTCCTATTCGGTAACTTGCTTGAACGTCTTAAGAAACATGAACCAAATGCGTACTAAAGGTTTTTATGGTTGTATTTAATGCACAAGCGAATTCTAGTGATCCCATGTTAGGAGCTTCCTAGCCGGCTCGACATAGGAGTGAAGTAGGAGCTTGTAGAGTTGGGGAAGTACGTACGCCACCCCACGATTGGTATTAAGGAATACACCCGTCATCCACGCGACTAATACACACTAATCAACCGGTAAAAGATAGTTAGGGAGTAAGGAAATCTAAGTAAACACATTTCTCTACACATAAGTTTTCACCAACTTTTTATTTTCAGTTATTTATTTTATTTGCATTTGTAGTAATTTGGGTTAGTTGACTAGCAACTAATTCCGCCCACTCTTTCAAAACCGAGATTTTACTTGCTTTCATAAAATTATAAAAACACAAAAAAGAATCTTCCTCAACCTTTAGACCTATTAGAGTAGTTTTTCATACCTAACGAACACTATTCCCTGTGGAGAACGATCAATCCCCCGTACTTACCACTACACTATACTACATCGGTCAGGTACACTGCCTGGTGGGGTTGTAAGCCTCTTGAGATCCCTCGAGAGGTAAAACCTGTTGTAAGGTTGCAAAACCACGCATCAGCGCCATCCGTGGGACTAGTTACACAACTGCGCTTCTAAAAAACAAAAAATTCTACCATGAGCAATCAAACAAAAAACCCCTCCCCATCCCAAGAACCTTCCACAGTACGGAACACCCATGAGAAGGGGAAGGGGAAAGAAGGAGAGCAACATGCAGACTCTCTTCCAGATGAGGCAATAAGGGCGTTCTGCGACAAGCACTACCACCAACTATTGCCCTTAATGGCTGAAAAGGTCCATGTGGAGAAAATGGGACAATTAAAAACCCGTCTCGACTTCAAGAACGAGTCACGGGAGGATTCATACTCCCGGGAACCATCCCGATATGTTGAATCAAGAAGTAGAAGAAAGCGGAAGACAAGCCCCAGTGCGAGGCCTAAACCTTCCGGAAGTTCCTACTCCCGGAGTGTTTTCTCCAGACTTAGTAAAGAACCCGAAGATAACGAGGAAGGGGCCAAGCACCCCTGGTTGGCCGTATTCACTCGTTTAGGGGAACAGAGAGAAGGTGTTAAGTCACATCTAGGGGAAAGAAAACCGGACATATTTTCCCGACTGAAGTCTAAGAGCCGCGCTCGAAGGGAGCGTAGAGGTGAAGCTAGACGTTACAGACGAGATAGACGACCTTTCATGGAAGGAAGTCCGGATAGCCCAAGAAGAAGCCCAAGTCCGACCTATAGCTACGCCCCCCGTTCAAAGGAGAAAGGCGGTGGGTCTGGATCAGCTAACTTTGGGTATAGGCGTCGAAGGGACCGGACACCGGAGGGAAACGGAGACTATGACGGAGGATATTGGGAAGCCGGGTCAGAGAAGAACAAAGGGAACGCGGACGATCTTTATCGCCCGTACGACATTGATGACAAGGATCCTTTTACGTAAAGGGTCAGAAACTTTGAATTCCCAAGAAGGACCCGAATGCCCTCCAATGTAAAAACTTATGATGGAACAGGAGATCCGGAAGACTACCTGAAATTTTTTTGTACCGCAGCCAAAGTCGAACGATGGGCTATGCCCACTTGGTGCCACATGTTTAACTCCACCCTGATGGGCCATGCTCGAATGTGGTTCGATGAATTACCCGCCGAGAGCATAGACAGCTTTGAAGACCTCCGCAGAAGTTTCTTATCCTACTTCCTCCAGCAGAAGAAATACACCAAAGATCCGGTGGAACTCCATCTCATTAAGCAAAAAGAAGGAGAATCCACGGCAAAATTTGTCGACCGTTTCAAAGCAGAAAGTATGCACGTGAAGGGCGCCCCCGAGTGCATGAAGGTTTCGGGATTCGTACACGGGATTAACAACCCAGAGCTAATCAGGAGACTCAATGATAGAATCCCTAAGACGGTCGACGAAATGTGGAAGGTCACTACGGCCTTCATCCGTGGGGAAACAGCCGCGGCAAATGTGTCAAGAAAAAAACCAGACCGCTCTTCATGGAAATCTCACGAGGGGGGATCCCGGACGTCCCACAACCAGAATTTTGAAAGGAAAACAGAATTCAAATGGAATTCAAGGCCGGACCGGAGAAAGAATGACCGCTTCACACCCCTAACAAAAACACCAAAGGAGATTCTAGCAATGGACGCGGTAAAGTTCACAGATCCACCGGCTATGGCAAGCCCGGTTGAATCAAGAAATAAAGACAAATATTGTGAATTCCACAGAGAAAAGGGACATCATACGGACGAATGTTTCCAATTAAAAAGGCAGATTGAGGACGCGGTCAGATCTGGCCAGTTGACACACTTGGTAAAAGAAATCAAGAACGGAAGCCAAAAGGGCGGGGCCGCTAAAGGTGGTAAGAAGGAAGCCGCGGCCAAGGACAAAGGCCCAGCGATATTCATGATACAGCCTTGGCAACGAACTGTGAAGCAGAAGGTACTTCCTAGTACCGGGCCTAATTTGGAGATATCCTTCCCTCCAATAAAGGAGGACGACTGGGAAGACCATCCATTGGTGATACAGGCTGAGGTGGGCGGACACCACGTACATCGGATGTACGTGGAAAATGGAAGCGCCTACGAAGTCCTTTATGAACATTGCTTCAACCGACTGAGTCCAGGAATCAAGAAAAAGATGATCCCTGCTACTGCCCCTCTTCTCGGTTTCAGTGGCGAACTATCATGGCCCTTGGGGCAGATTCTGTTATAAGTTACCCTAAGTGATGAAGAAAACTCAGCAAGCGCTTGGATGAATTTCATGGTGGTTAGATCATCCTCTCAATACAATGGTATAATCGGGAGGCCGGGGATAAGACAGCTAAAAATGATCCCTTCCACGGCCCACGGAATGATCAAATTCCCCACCCAGGGCGGAGTGGTCACGTTATGCAGTGACAAAATCATCCCGGCAGAATGCCAAATGGTCGTGGAACCCCAGCCGCAGCAAGACCCTGAAGAAACCCCGGCAAAGGACGGGATTCAAGTAGCAATACACCCAGAATTTTCGGATCAGACAGTCACCATCGGAGGAAGCTTGACGGACCCGGGGAAGAAAGATCTGTGTGAATTACTAAAGAGAAATCTGGATATCTTCGCCTGGCAACCATCCGACATGACCGGAGTACCGCGGAGCATAGCAGAACATAAACTCAACATCCGGGAAGGGTATGCCCCGGTGAGGCAAAAGAAACGCGGGCAAGCTTCGGAGCGGAACAAGGCAATTAATGAGGATGTTGCAAAATTAGTTGAAGCCGGTATAATGAAAGAAGTCCACTACCATGACTGGCTGTCAAATCCGGTCTTGGTGAAAAAAAGTGACGGAAGCTGGAGAATGTGTGTAGATTTCAAAGATCTAAACAAAGCATGTCCTAAAGATTGCTACCCCCTTCCGGAGATTGACTGAAAAGTTGAGTCACTCTGCGGATACACCTTCAAGTGCTTCTTGGACGCATACAAAGGATACCACCAGATTCAGATGGCCACGGAAGATGAGGAAAAAACCGCCTTCCACACAAACTAATGTATTTTTTGCTATAAGAAAATGCCCTTTGGATTGAAAAATGCAGGGGCCACATACCAGCGGCTAGTGGACAAAGCGTTCGAAAGACAGATCGGAAGGAACCTTGAAGTGTATGTTGACGACTTAGTAATTAAGAGCCATTCAGAGGCGGAAATGCTAAGAGACGTGGAAGAAACATTTGTGACACTCCGGAAGATAAACATGAAGCTAAACCCAAAGAAATGCACCTTCAGAGCAGAAGAAGGAGTATTCTTGGGCCACGTAATTAGCAAGAAGGGAATCAGGGCTTGCCCGGAGAAATCCGAAGTCGTTGCCCGGCTACCCTCACCGCGGACTCTTAAAGAAGTGCAAAGCTTAAACGGAAAATTGGCAAGTCTAAACCGTTTCCTGTCAAAGTCCACGTAAAAGTCCTTACCATTTTTCAAAACATTGAAGAAGTGCATCAAGAAAAGCGACTTTCACTGGGTACCTAAAGCGGAGCAAGCATACAAGAAATGAAGCAACACATCGCCAACCTTCCCACCTTAACGGCTCCCCAACCAAGAGAAGAATTGATCATGTATTTATCTGCGGCTAAAGAAGCCATCAGCGCAGTCCTTTTAGCAGAAAGAGGACCGCGTCAGGAGCCCATCTACTTCATCAGCCGCACATTGCAAAGTCCGAAAATAAACTACAGCCCTATGGAGAAGTTGGTTCTGTCACTGGTGCACACGGCCAGAAGTCTCAAGAGATACTTCCAAGCACACCCAATAGTGGTCATTACGGACCAACCAATCAAACAGATGCTGGCGAAGACAGAAAATACTGGCCGAATGGCTAAGTGGGCTATAGAACTAAACGGACATGACATCAATTTTAGACCCCGGACAGCCATAAGGGGACAAGTGTTAGCTGATTTCATCCAGAGGTTCCAGAAGAAGAAACCCCGGAAACAGAAGCAACCGTGGAAGATTTGCCGTATGTTGAGCCATGGAACTTATACACTGATGGGTCATCTTGTCAAGAAGGATCCGGGGCAGGCCTAATCCTTACAAACCCTAAAGGTACAGAATTCACTTATGCTTTAAGATTTGAATTTAATGCATCCAATAATGAAGCAGAGTACGAAGCATTGTTGGCGGGCTTAAGGATAGCAGAACAGATGGGAGTGAAGGACCTATCTGCGAATGTGGATTCAAGGTTGGTCGCGAATCAGATAAATGGTGCATACGAGGCTAAAGAAGAAATCATGGCGCGATACCTTGCAAAAGCCAAAGCCTTGATCGAGAACTTCCGCACGTTCTCCATAAAATAAATTCCGCAGAGTCAGAACAAGCAAGCGGACGCACTAAGCAAAATAGCCTCCACCAGCTTCGCCCACCTAACAAAGCAAGTTCTGGTTGAAGTCTTAAAAGAAAATTCAATAGAGGAAAGAGAAGTGATGGCCGTAGTAGAAGAAGAAGGAATCACTTGGATGACCCCGCTCCTCGAATATTTGAAAGATGGAGTACTTCCTGCGGATCAGAAACAAGCAGGAAAGCTAAAGATCAAAGCAAGACAATAATCCATCATCAGCGGAGTCCTGTTCCGCAAATCATTCCTGGAGCCGTGGTTACGATGTGTGGGTTCGACACAGGAAAACTATGTAATCAGAGAAATTCATGAAGGTTCATGCAACATGCACTCCGAACCACGGGCTATCATGGCAAAGGCGTTAAGGTCCGGATATTATTGGCCCACAATGCACAGGGACGCAAGAGAGGTAATAAACAAGTGCCAAGACTGTCAAGTGCACCGGCCGGTTCCCAAGAACCCCCAGCATAACCTGACTCCTATCACCTCTCCTTGGCCGTTTTACAAATGGGGCATAGACATCTGCGGCCCATTCCCAGAAGCCCCAGGAAGAATCAAATATCTGATAGTAGCAATAGACTACTTCACAAAATGGATAGAAGCCAAAGCTCTCGCAACCATCACCGGCAATCAAGTCAAAAAGTTCGTATGGGATAATATCGTGTGCAGATTCGGCTTGCCGGGGGAAATAGTCGCGGATAATGCCAAGCAGTTCAGGGACAACCCCTTCAAAGACTGGTGTGAAAAGCTTAACATCAAACAGCGGTTCACATCAGTAAGACATCCGCAGGCCAATGGGTTAGTTGAAAGAGCTAACAGAAGCTTGGGAGAAGGGATCAAGGCAAGAATTGACCAAGGAAGCCGGGATTGGCTAGAAGAGCTGCCACATGTCCTCTGGGCGCATAGAACAATGATAAAGTCCAGCAACGGGGACACACCATTCTCACTTACCTATGGGATGGAGGCTGTGATCCCTGTGGAAATTGGCATGCCATCTCTCCGATGTGCCCTATTTGACCCAATAGCGAACGAGGAAGCCTTACAGGTGAACCTAGACCTCCTGGAAGAAAGGCGAGAAGTCGCGGCTATTGAGGAGGCAAGAAGCAAGTCCAGAATGGAAAAATACTACAACGCCAAAGTCCGCGGCAAAACCTTTAAGCCAGGAGACTTTGTGTACCGCAACAACGATGCCAGCCTGGTTGAGAGCACCGGAAAGCTAGGCCCCAAGTGGGAGGGTCCGTATGAAATTGTTGAAGCATTGAGAAAATGAGCATACAAACTTCGGAACCAAGACGGACAAGATCTACCCCGGACATGGAACATCCGAAATCTCAAAAAATGTTACTTGTAATCTAATGTAAGTATTCCCATCTTTTGTAGCTGACCGCGGTTTAAATCCGGCAGGGGGAATTCATTTTAATACTTACCATCTTTTATGTATATAGTCAAATTAATGATATGTGGAGTCCGATCAACTCCACAAATTTTCTAAAAATTTACTTGTCATTTTTTATCTTTGTCATATGTATACGTAAGTCGGAAAACAACTCCGCAGTTCCAAAAATGCGTAAGAGGCATTGCAAGCCCGGCATGAGGACATTGCATCTCCAACTAAGGCATATAAGTGGTATTGCAAACCCATTGACCTACCAAGCTATCCCCGGAAATCCTAAGTACGGACACACA
Source organism: Artemisia tridentata subsp. tridentata (assembly GCA_021014915.2). NCBI lineage: Eukaryota > Viridiplantae > Streptophyta > Magnoliopsida > Asterales > Asteraceae > Artemisia > Artemisia tridentata. Next base: position 151,305,680 of record CP139505.1, read on the forward strand.
GAGATAGTCAATTAAGTCCAGCCATATAAGCCCCGGCAAAAACAAATATATAACATAAAAAACCAAGTGCTAATACACATCAAAAAGGCTAGGTTATATTCATTCAGAGATTACAAAATACACGGATACATTCATCTGGAGTACAATTCAAAAGACTAAGGGATTAAAAGCTTCACAAGATTTGCGGTAGGGCAGATATAGTCAAAATATCTCCCAAACAATAACCGCAGGAAACTAACTCTCAAGATTCTGGGACTCAGGAATAGAAGCATCAAACATGTCATCATGTTTAATACCACCATCTCCGGTCGAATCAGCCACTGGTTCAGACGGGGCAACAATATTCAAAGGCTCAACAACCGCAGTCTCATCAACCTTAAGATCAGAACTGGACGAAGGTCCGGACTTGGTAGAAGCAGGAAGAACAGCAGCAAGACCTTTGTCGCTATAATCAAACTCCTTCCCATATCTACTGTTCTTATACTCCTTATAAGCTTGAAAGGCCCTAGGACGGCGGGTGACCAGCCTGACTATGGCCTCCGGAAGAATACGCTCTTTCGCAACCGGAGGTTTGAAAGTGAACTCCGTAGTCCCAGGTCGGTGGTCCTCCTCTAAGACCAGCTACGCCATTAGATATTCAAGGGGGGCATCCTTACACGCCTTAAGAGAGTTCAGCAGAGGAAAAGACACATTCGCTAACCGCTCCACTGACTCATCAAAGTGCTTCTTCGCCAAAGGGTCGTTAGCTTCTACTTGTTCAAGCTTAACACCCTTGGCCCCATGAACGACCCCGGCCTCCAGCCCTTTACGGATCCCCTCCGCTATGGCTGCGGAAATGTGCCCCCCCCCAACTTGATCTTCAGTTCCTCGGATTCTTTAAATTTCAGAAAAGCATACCTGAATCCGTGACCAATAACCCAACGACGCCCTTCAACAGCTTTCAATACCTAAGGGAAGAGCTATGTATCAAATTCTTCGTTGATCTCAATCAACCTCTTCTCCAGCTCAGACAACCGCTCCCCATAGAAGGTCTGGCACTCACCAAACATTTTATCCATCTGCTCTTGAATATGCTTCTCCTGGGTACTGCAAACAATCTCCAAACCAGCCACCTTTTGACCCAACGCCTCATTTTGGCCGCGGAGACCCAGAATTTCGGAAGCCAGCTTCGCATTCTTCTGACCCAGTGACCCAACCATGGTCACTGGCGGAGACAACTTCTTAACTTCATCCCGGAGCTTACCCAGCTCCTCATCCTTAGCTTCCACAACCAATTGCAGATTAGATACTTGGGCGCGGATGTCAGAAGTCCCGGCACACTCACTTTCCAACTTAGCCAGCTTAGCTCACATATCAACAATCAGCTTCCCCTTACCCTCCAACCGTTTAACCAGCTTAGAATTCCGGTACAACTCGTTCTCCAACCGTAAGCGGACCTCCAAATTCACACACACTTGGCGAGCGGTAAGCAGATTGTGTTCATTCATTAGGTCTTCATCAGCCATCCCCCTCGTCACAGATGCATACCCCGGGGTGGCCACATTGTCAACGATGCTACGGCAGACCCAAGGGTCATCCATCTTAAACCCATTAGTGGCTAACCACTTCGAGACATAGGTGGAAGAAGACTCAACAGTGTCGACCGAGACAGACCGATAGAAATCCTCGGAGTCACTCAACTGCTCTTTTCCGGCCTCAGAATGCCCGGATGTACCCTCTTGATAACCCGACTGTGGCATCTCAAGCTCTGGAACCAAAGACCCTACGTGTGCGGACTCAGTCTGATCCATGTCCGGTCCATCAAAACCCTTAACCCCAGAATGTTCATGAGCAGCAGGGGTAGTGGAAGACGAAGTAAGAACGGTTGCATTCTTCATAATACCAGCGTCCGAATGAGGCCCAGAACGCATCAAGTCAGATCCCGACTCATCATGAAGTTCAAATATTGGAGGGTCTTCCTTGGGAATCTCACCTAAAGAATAACAAAACATATGTCAGAAAACAAACATACAAAAAAAAAAAAAAAAAAAAAAAAAAAAAAAAAAAAAAAAAAAAAAAAAAAAAGGAAGGAAATAAGCAAATTGTACCTGACCCAACCACGGTCTCTTGGCGAGTTAGCTTCTTTTTCTTCTTAGCCTTCTCCGGCTCCTTCTCAGCCTTCTCCGGCTCGTTGATTACAACCCTCTTTTTTTCGGCTTTCTTCTCAGCCTTAGCCGCTTCTATTTCATCCGCAACAGTGTGCTCCACCACATTCAACACATCCTCGCGTGGCTCAACAACACGCCCAAACGTCTCCGCCCTCAGCGTTTGCTCATCCTTCTCTAGGGTGCGTTCCCCAGTCTTCACTTTGAAGACGTCCGGTTGGGAAATATAAGAAAACAAATCCATCTCTGCAAAAGCAAGAAAATAAATTTAGACGCGGAAGTACACAAATAGAAAGCAGGGACACAAGTCAAAGACCCACCCGAATCATCTGGCCGTAAAAAAGTCGCGCGGCAACTATCGTCATCCCAGGTTTAGCTTAAACCTATGACATTCAGAAATACCTCCGGATATTTTTTGAAAAGGGCCCTATGGGTGTCAAGGAGCCGCAGCAACTCAAGATCCAAACCCTCGTCAGAAGAAGGAGGGTCGCGGTCCATGGACGCCTTCTCATACCATGGAATGTCCAAAGGAAAGATGGTTTTCTTTATAAAAAAGAAACGGTCCTTCCAGTTCTTGACTGAATCTAAGGCGGAAGTATAACAGACGGGGACAACTAAAGATTTGGGACCTTTCCTCTTCTCAAGGGTCAACCAACCATGGTTAATGCCGGAATAATAGAACTTCCTAAATAAGTTAACGGTGGGGACACCACCTTGGACGCGACAAAGAATTTCAAAATGACTAACCCTACAGGCCGCTAAAACCGACAATTGTGATAAATGAATCAAGAAATACTGCAAAACACGAAGCAAGAACAATGAGAGGGGAATCCTAAAGTTCCCTAACTCAAAAAACCTAGTATATACACCTATCTTCCCTTCCGGGGCATCCCTAATAGTTTCTAGGGGTCCGGGTGCTTGAGGCTGAAGATGGCCAGGAATTTTATATTTCTCACAAAAACTATCTACATCCGCCTGAGATAATGTAGAGGTCACAGTACTTATATGATCAGGTGTTCTTGTTTTTTAGAGAGAAGAAAAAATTATTAACTGTGTGTGAAAAAGTTTAACTGTGGTGTAAAGATTGGTATTTATAATCACACGCGCACGTGCTATCGCTTCTATTGGACGGCCACATCCCCGGATACTTATTGAACGGTTAAAGATCTACCCAGATGGACCGCCACGATTGTCGCAGAAAACGCACGGTTGGGCCGCCATAGACGTCACATCAGTCAGTAAATGCGTAGGTGAAAAACGTTTCACGATTACCCATGACAGGCTGTCATCACCAACCACGCGAAAAGTGGAATGTCTAGTCAGCAACATGGGCCACGTAGCAATATCAACCGCGGATGCTACAAAATTCTCCAACAAGGCGCGGCTTCTCAAAGCCGCGTAATGAATAAATAAGTCTAGAACACTTGCCCTTCAAAAAGACAAGTATACTAGACTAGGGGGACTTGATCGTGTATAGTATCCCCGGACCTAGCATACTGGGCCGGGCATGCTGATCGTGTATAGTATCCCCGGACCCAGCACACTGGGCCGGGCATGCTCATAACTCTTACCGCGGCAGAGCCAATATACATTATACACTCCAGTCTTGCCAAACCAAGACAAGGACGTACCCCGGTCTCTCCAGACCGGGACAGCTCACATACTCAGCCGCGGTCATTCCACCGAAAGCCAGATCTTGTGGGATTGTTTCTCCCACTTGATCTGACACTTACAAACTAAGGTAAGCCGTAAGTTGACTTCCACTCTGACATTCTACCTACTCGGTAAGGTGTGTGTCAGCCCGCCCCTTCCCGAGGCGGCTACAGTAAGGCGTAAGTTGACTTCCCCTCTGACATCTACCTACTCGGTAAGGTGTGGGTCAGCCCGCTCATTCCCGAGGCAGCTACAGTAAGTATATGGGTAGTATAAATACCCCCATCTCATTTATTATTCCACCTAACTGCAATTACTTTCACCTAGTCCGCACATACCTCTCTTCTCTCAAATAATACCGCGGAACCCCCCTTCCGCGGTAAGGCTAACGGTGTTGCTTTTCTTAGCAGCTCAACGAAGTACTTAGTGCATGATCTGTTCCCGCCAAGAGCTAGTGTAACCTAGATCTGGAGGCACGCCCAAGATTTGTACTAACAGGTAGCAAAATTGAGAAATTTACTTATTAATTATTCGACTCATGTTGTTTATCGGTGAAAAAATTACAATGTATAGAACCTCATGAATATTTTGCCTAAAGGTGTTTCGTCATGCCAAAAAGTATCCGTTTAACCCGTCTCCCAACTCGTCAGGCTCACCCATTTGACACCGCTAAACAACTGTGAAAAGATACTGACCGAGCAAAAACAGTCTATTGAATCTAGTCATGTCTTCATATACGTAAACCACGACTATAGGAACAAAACCCAGCTTATCTGGCCAAGACCCGACTATTAAGGCCAAGACCCGGCTATTCGGGCCAAGACCCGGATAGACCCGGTTATTCCGACCATGACCCGGTTATATCCGGCCATAACAAGGGCTGACCCGTTTATTCCGGCCATGACCTGGCTATATCCGGCCAAGACCCGGATAGACCGGGTCTTGGTCGGATCTAACCGGATATAGCCGGGTCATGGCCAGAATAATTGGGTCTACCCGGGTCATGGCTGAATAGCCAGGTCTACCCGGGTTTAGGCCGGAATAGCCGGAAATAGCCGGGTTATGTTCGTATAGTTGTGGTTTGCATATATGAAGACATGACTAGATTCAATCTTTCACAATACTTTAGAGGTGTCAATATGGGCGAGTCTGAAAAGTTAGGAAATGGGTATTCTAAACAGCCTGATTTCACCTGCCATTGCAAATAACCTGGAAAGAATGAAAAACATTGCAAGTTGTTTAGCATAACGTGTTGTGCTTAGTAAAAACATATGACAACAGTTGTTGCTCAAAATATTCCAACCTATCAAATGCCATCTAGCTTATTAGCTTAATCTCTTTCAATTTGCGTGTTCAGTTAATTGTGCTTATAATGTGAAGCTTCATAGCATTTATTCAGAAATGGGTGAATTTGGTTATATGACTTAAAATTGTGTTGAGCAAGTCAAACGAGTTAAAAACTACTGGATATGGGTTAGATGCTTATGACCACCTTAATATCTTTGTTTAAATGTCAATTGCAATGCTTTAAAGACGTATATGGAATATATTTAGCAATCTATAAGTCGAATAGTCGATATGGAATATATCTAGCAATCTATAAGTCGAATAGTCGATCAAACCCTTTTCTGCATATCCGGTTTCATATTGTAACGATGGAGCATACCTGGATTTAAAGAACTCACGTCGCCATGGTATGATGATAGAGAGAAGATCTGTATCTAATAAAGCTATAATTTATCCAAATCTGCAATCACATACATATTCATATGTAATGCTTTGAAAAGCCAAATTTGAAACAGCATATAGGCAACGATAGTATCTTATTGATAAAACTAAAGTATTCAACATTCGCATATGATTTCTTATGATTATAGCATAGGTTCATAACTCCATTTGATGCCAAAACCATAAAAGTTTTAAAAGAAAATAAGTCGTTAAAAAGCTTGCACAGATTGATACCCACGAACTTCCTTTCCTTCACTCTCAAACCTCATATTTTCCTCATCTCCACTTCAGTTTATACCAGCTAGCCATATACCTATAGATAAAACTTTGTGATACATTAGCAACAAGATATGATGCTCAATGGATTAACATAAGCAGCAACAAATAAAGTAAAAGACGGGTCAACGAGCAAAATATATGCAAAAATTGAATGTTGTCCCTTTTACGTGACAAAGCTCTTTTGAGTAAGGTGGTTTCTCGTAAATCCTAATTATGAAGTCATAGAAAAGGTATTTAAAGACTCTATTTGTTTCACCTTAATTTATAAGTTTGTTATAGTGTAATGTATGTTATACCTTTACGCAAAACTGCTTGGATCAAAGAAAGAAGTCCCAATGGATAAATTATGACGGTCTGAATCAAAACTTCTGGTATGATTCTTTTACGAGTTATAACATGAAAGTACTTTTCTGACCACCAAATACAATCACTAAGATATGTGTGAACATTTTAGATTAGTAGAATGTATGTGATTAGGTTGGCCAATGACATGGATCTTTCTATCTTTGTTTGAGTTGTTGCAGGTTAGTGAAAAATATACCATTGAAATAAAGATATTCAATATAGAAGAAGATGTTGAATATACAAGGTGGATTTACGGAAGTTCCATGTTTTAATGATTATTTACTTTTGTTCGTGTTATTGTGTAGAGTTTAAATTACTTTGACATGACATCAAGTTTATAAGTACCTCTATTTTGTACATCATACATGATCAATATACATATAATTACTGTGTATCATGTTTGAATGTTGAAACGAGCAATTCTATATCTTTATTTCATTGTTAGATTTGGCTGAGTTGAGTATTTGGCTAAATTCACTCTCTGAGACTACGCATAATAGGATAGATCGTCCTCGTGCGAGTGTGGGTTATGTCCCATCGTTGGAATTGCCTGTTTCAGGGTGCGTCATGAAAGGGGTATTTCTATTGTTAGTGGAGAGGGATGATCTCCCAGATGATAATTTTGATAGTTTTCTCAACATTAATTTGAATGATTCTGAAGATAAAAAGGAGTCTGCATATAATGAAGCGATTATGGAGATTTTCAGGAAACATAGGGAGCGCATTAAGAGGCTGTCATAGTATGAATCATGTGTATCATCTCAACTTCAAAGGGGTAATAATATTTTTTCAAGTTTTCCATCTTAATATGCTTCCTGTACTACACATGTTTACTCGAAGATTTTGTTAAAGTTGTGGAAAAATATTAAAATGTGTATGACTAGAATCGAACACGGGACCTTGGGATTGCACACTTTACGTATGAATGACTAACGGAAATAATTAATATATATTACCGTGATATATATTTAATTATTTAGGACACGAAATAATAACTAACGGACGTTAAGTAATTAACGGAATTGACTAACGACCGTTAAGTAAATAAAGGAAGGACTATTAGTGAAATTTGAGGCTCAAGAAGGATCTAGAACCTATTTAATTGGGTTGGCCGGTTTTTCCTAAGGGTTTCTATACCCTAATCGACTTTCTTGAGCTCCAAGGTAAGATTTCACTATAAATACAAATCAAATGGTTATTGTTTTCTAGCTTGTGCATTTGTTACTATAACCCTAAGATTTCTTTTCTCTTTCTTTTCTTCTAAAACCAATCGATCACCTTCTTTAGGAGGGGGGATTGAATTGTTTTAATTAAACAAAATAGTTTTGGTTTAATTCGTGTCTTTACACTAGCATCTAACGTTAGTTGGTTATAGTACGTGTGTACAAGACCTAGGTAATAACTTACTTTAGTTATTCCATCTTGGATTGTGAAACAAAACGGTAAGGGGTTTCACGTTAATCCTATTCTTTGTTCAAGAGAAGAAAAGAGAAGTTTGATTTCTTGTTTTGCTAGAAATCAAAGGTACGCATTTATTTATTTTATTTTATTAATTAATTACAAGTATTAGATCTATTCTTCCGCTGCGTGCTTGATGTATATATTTATGTGTTATATAAATTGTTATGATTCACATATTCTAACAGTGGCATCAAGAGCCCGTTAATACTGTGTAATTAATTATCAAAACACATAAAAAAATCGGATCTTTGTGATTAATTACATGTTATGGTGTTCTAGGGTTTTAGAAATAAGTAAACCCTAATTTTTTTATATGGGTCGATCACCCTTTTATTTTATAATTAGGGTTTTAGTTTTGTAAAACTTGTAGAAACCCTTTGTTGCATGTAAATTTTTTATGTGAATAATTAATGAATACTTGGTTATGTCATTAATGAATATGCGTATATTAGACTTGATTATATGTTATGACATGATAATAAGTGCTAATTGGGGAATCCATGAAAAAAAACATCCATGTTTTGTCATGGAAGTTGATGTTATTGCTACATGTTTTAGATAAATCTAAAATTAGGATAACCTAATTATTAAATTAATGAATCTGTTATGTGCAATGTGGTATATAATTATTAAGGCTTACGCGACCAACTTGTTGGTGTATGTGGTCCATTGGGTACAATGCACTCGAAAACGAATGGGAGTCGTAGTAATTATATACATTATAATTCACATATAGATTATTAATAGGATTTGTCAAAAAGGTTTGCATGTGGCTATATGATTTAATGGTTAAGATCATATGTTTTATTATGTGTTTATTTATTTTTTATTAAATTACTTGTTTTTGTTTAAATTATTGAATTGTAAGCAAAAAGAGGGTAATTTTTAGAATAGAAAATAAATTGACCTAATTACTATGAAACCTTTATGTGGTAAATTATATGTTGCAAAGTCTTATGTGCCGACAGTGGTTCGCTTCGCACGGTAATTTGCTCCCAGGCGAAACTAGCAATTTTATAATTTACAACATATAATTTTTAAGCTTTAAAAATCTTAAACTTTTAATTGATTGATGCAACTGTACAAAAATGGTCGAAAGGCGGATCTAATGTTGACAAACTATAAAGTGGGTATAAGGTTGGTTTCGCATTAAATTGTGGCCTTAAAGAGACTCCATTCTGTCTCTCCGCTCGCCTGTGCGTCAAATTAGACTTACCAAGTACAACCATTATATGTACGAAGCATCTTAAAGCAAAGTTGTTAGTTTCTCAACGCCATCAATTAAAACTTTGTTGATTTAAGCTTAATAAAGTAACGAATGAGTAAATGGTTTTTGTAACATATGATACAAGATGAATGCATGACATCTTTGTACATATTTTGATTACACACATCAAAATTAATACCCTTAAATTTAAGTTATATGTCATCCAATGAAACGGAAACACCTGAGATTACATTCTATCATTACTAGCAGCCTCAACTGATGTGATGATTCAAAGGATAGTAATCAAAGGGTAAATTGCATACTTTCATTGCTAGCAGCCTCAGTTGATGTGATGAAACTATGGTAATTTGCAGTTTCTTAAGTTGGTTAACTTAATTGAGTACTTTCATTACTAGCAGCCAAAGCTGATGTAATAAAACTATGTCAAGGCATAAAGATGGGGATAAAACATGCTTACATTTGCAATTGAGGTTGGCAAAATATGTAAATCCCATAATTCTAGGAATTGCAATTTGAGATTGGCAATTGAGTTCGACTCGTACCTTATTGAGTACTTTCATTGCTAGCAGCCTCAGCTGATGTGATAAAACTATGTCAATTTGGATCCTAGTTTTCAGTGAAAATTAAATGGTTAAATGTTATTTACTATGGGTGTTTAATTTTCTTGGAAAATTGTATTATCGAAAATACTAAAATTGAATTTTGTAAATTCTTTTAAATGTATTAATCCAATATTAAAACCGTAAACGTGGGGCATTCTTTTAGTAGTAAATTGATCTACACCCGTAGGGGTTTTGGCTAGAGTCAACTTTACTAAAAGAATAAACCTAGTCTACTTTCTTTGAGAAGAGTGAGACTTAATCATATTACTTTTCATGAATGAGAAAAGTATAATAGGAAAATTAGAATTGTCTAAATTCTAAGAAATAACTCGTAGCAAATTTTTAATAGTTAAGAAATTTGCACATTTTATGAGTTATTAAAATTAGAAGCTAGACTAGTTACCGCAAAGTTGGTAAAAGGCAAACTAGCATACTTTGTCTAGTTGTTGTGCTTTGACTATTTAAAGGTGCTACATACCATTGTGGGGATGGTAGACCTAATTAAGGAAGAAATTGCATGCCCAATTATTTTCAAGTTAATTGAAATGATGGATATTCCATCATTTACAAAGTAGAATATATTCTTTGAGTACCTAAGTAATTATTACGTATGGGATCCCTCAAAGGTGTAGGAAAGTAAACAACACACCATTTGCTTTTACTGGTTATGAAACACTTAAAATGTTGTCAAATCCAGTGGGAGCATTGTGTTGTAATTACTGAATAATCTGTAATTCAGTGGGAGCTACAAGCTTTGATATCTTGGTAGTAACCCGGATTATCTCTAGTATTTCTTGAGATAATTACTTTCCAATTATAGACACTTGTGGTTTTAAGGATAGTCGTGTACGTTTCCTTACTAGACAAGGTGGTTCTATATCTACTAATATCTATGACACAAATCATATTGATCACATAAACAAACGAATTGACGTGTTGTTTATCTGATACATGATGTTGTTCCATGCACAAGTGGGAGAAATCTTTATTGTGTGCAAGCAACAACACAAAGGAATATGATTTAAAGGATTCTCTTAACTGCAAGGTGAGAGATTAATGTTCTAATGTGTTTTATTCACATCTAATTAATAGAACACTTGGAGTTAATATCTAAATATTTATGTATTATTGTAATGACATAAATAAATGAAGTAATCTAATACTACTTCAAATTTGAATATTTATGTATTCTTGGAATGTCATAAATATATGAAGTAATAAATTAACTTGAAATTACTATTGAAACCAAATTGTGGTGTTCATGATTACTTTAGTTATGCATATTTATATTTTATTGTAAAGATATAAATATGAAGTCTTTTATTGCTATAAGACTTATAATAAAGTAAGACGTTAACTTGTTATGTTTTTAATTAAGACATATACAAGAAGTCATTGAGTTGATCAATGATTTATAACGTATATTGGGATTATAACAGTTTAGGTCTTCTTGTTAAAACATGGACATGAAGTGACTTTATTAAAAAGTACTTATGTTATAAAGCATGAAATTGGCTTTGAAAATCTATTTTACCATTAACTTGACTTAGTTGGTAAATAGGTAAGCCAAAGTGAAATATATTTATCTTACATATTGTAAGATTGACTTACAATATTAATCCTAATGAAATACATAATGTGTATGGTATGTTCAGTTAGGAAAATCAAACTCTTGTTATATTGTTTGATTAAAGATAACTATATCTTCTATTCTTCCTAAAGATATCAAGGTTAGAAAATTGAGTATGGTTAGTATATACTCAATTAGACTCCAACCTAGAAGATTAATAAGACAACATTTATTATGGAATGTGATGAATCATATTAAGTCTTAAAATTGAAGTTCGGAATTCGTTAAACTGCTTTTGAGTAGGTTATTAACAAATTAATGTTAGGAACTGTCAATATGTATTTGTAGTGTCCCAAAAGAGGACAATAGTGTGTTGCTCTACTTGATAAGTATTTATAGGTAATCTATAAATTGCAAAAGGCAAGTGGGAGTTTTATCTTGAAAAGATAAAATTACAAGATACGTAATCTTCTAAAACACTAGCAAAGTCATAATGAGGATTAAACATGTTAATGTTGAATCTCAAGATGATGGAATTCTCATTCATAGATCTGCAAGGATATCTAAAATATTTGGAGAGTATGTTGAGGATTATGAGTTATAGGACTATGGTAAACCTATAGATAAATTGCAAATATTGAATTTGGCAAATTACTCATACTATGAATGTTTAGATGCAGTCCAGGAAGATAACTAGTTTTGGAAACGTAGTTGATCTTAAACTCTATAGTTACATTATAGAATGAAGATGAGTTTCTACAAGGAAATGAAAATCCTAGAGATTTAAATTTTGAGTAGAAATCATAATGGACAAAATTTTGTATACATATTTAATGTGTGAAAAGATTATCAATCACACTTAATCAATTAACTGTGATTGAAATTCTTTCTAGGCACATTAAATGAATAAAGATTATGATTGTCATTCTTAGTTTCATTTATATGAAATTAACAAGGGAATATCAAAACTCTTTCTTGGGTAATTACTTGTGCGAGGACGATAAGTAATTGAAAGGAGTATTTGAATTCAAATAATATTTGAAAGTATACAAAGTGCAAATCATTTATGAATGGATTAATGCATGCATCTAGGAGATATACTTATATTTAGTTATTAAATCATAGTGTTGATTTATAATTAAAATAAGATATTTCTCAAAGCTAGTGGGAGTGTTAAAATTTATTTTCTTATTACATATATGCTGTATAACATATAGGAAGTAACATTCCATTAACATTGAATGTTAAGTCTTAGTTTGGAATGAAACTGTAGGATCCTACGAAAATCCGCTGTAATAATCCTCATTGATTAGTAATAACCTCAAATTACTATTTAATAAATTCCACTTTTACGGGGAAATTTAAAATTTTCTTTTATTCTTACCACGTCACAACAATCATAGTAAGTATCAATGTAATACCCACACTAAACATATATAACATTTCCCTAATTACACTTAACTCATTCTACACTAATCACATTTATTTTCCCTAATACAAACCAATCGGACCAAATGTCCAGCCCAACTCACGCTACACCAGGCCCAACTCCAAGCCCACTTCTTCTTTCTATTATTTCATGTAGAAATCGACTTCCACACCCCTCCAAAGCAGCCCTCGTTCTCATTATTCTTAAACGCAACCCTCGAATATGTTTGCACACTTTTGTTCACCACCCACTAGGCTACGTGTATGCCAAATTTCATAATAACATGTCGAGTTTTGGTTAGGGATTTAAGATCAAAGTGTTCGTCCCATAATTGACCCATACGTATAAATAAATATTGCGAAACTTAACCCAAAACACTTCCCGATTTTTCCTACGACCCCCTAGTGTTATTTCTGACATAAATGAACGTTGGGAATGAGTTTGGAACCACAAGAGGCCAATGTGGTACGTTGGCTTCATATATTGAACTCGTATGTAATTAAAACGTGCACATATGTGCCATAAACTAAAATAGGACAATGCCAGCATGTCATATCTATTCTAAGATCCTAAATGTGAGTATGAATGTACTCTAGAACACTGCTACTCAGCAGTGATCGTATATGATTGGGTTGAAAGTCATAGAGTCAATAAACGTGTGCAAAATTCCTTCTATAAGATTATATATCCTAACCTACCACACTCCACCCTACCCTCATTCCAACTTAGTTTCACTCCTAAAAATACCTCAACAGACCAAAAACCTTCTGTCTCTAGATTGGGAGCAGTCGAGTGAAAAGAGACATATACGTGTAACGAATATTCAAGTCTAGCGAAGTGGGTTATCATCTTTGTGTTTCATTCAATCCTACTGAGTCTCCACCACCTTCAAAAGGTGTAGTAAGTGTTCATTAACCTTCCTTGTTTCATACCTCACATACACAAATTACATGCATCATCTGTTTTGACACTCGAACGTATATATATTCACTACATGTTTTACGTGCAACCCACCACAAGGTGACAAACCTTCATCATGGGAGGCTTAAGAGTCACTCACCACTCTCTCGTCACGTTTATTTTCAGTCACATGCATGGTTCGAACATATACCAACTTCATATTCACACGTATTAACATATGTGAAAAACCCTTAGAATTATTTAAGAAGTTTTGTACATGTAAGACAGTCCCAAGTCGCGACATTAAAGGCTTTATATCTCAGAAATTATACAAATAACCCAATAATGTTTTACTCAGTTCGAATCTCCCTATGGAAAGCTATGATTTTCACGTTTCGAGTTTTCTATCACAAGCTGTTAACAGCCCTTTAAAACGCCCAAAGTAAACGTCACTTAACTAATAACTTGAAACTTAGAAAATTTGGCCAAGTCTTTTTAGTAAACGTGTCTCAACTCGATTATAAAATGGTCTTGTATTTTCGAATTCGCGCAAACAACACCTCGATATTGTTGCACCACCAATTTGTTGATACTACAAGCTGCAAATTTCGTACTTACACCTCTCCATAATAAGCTCATATAAACTCTTAGAATTCTCCAATCAAAGCTGCCAACGCCAAAAATCACTAAATCCCATTTTCAGAAATTATAACTACCAACGGATTGGGCTTATATTCAGCCCATTAAGCATTTACGTTAGAACAGTCCAACAGGCCCATGTGATACATTTTCAGAACCATAAAAACAGCCCAAGTCCAGGCCCAAAACAGTTTACATGCCCTCGCCTCTAAAATTCTAAATGGACCTTAAGTTAAATTGTTATTTGGCCCATTAAATTAAAAATAAGCTCTTTTCTGGAAAAAGCAATTTAAATAAGTTGTAATAAGCTTAATTAAGTTATAGAAATTTTTAGAATATTTTTCCCGTCACTTTTATGCAAAAAGGACTAAACATGTAACGCGTTTTCACGTTAAGGGACTAAAACTGTCAAACCTTTAAAGCATGGACTGAAACTGTGAAAACAGAACCTTGAAGGCAGGAACTGATATTAATTAATATTCCAAGCTTAGTTTGTATTTTTGGACAAGTAGAGGACTATAAATGGAACTCGGACTTAACAAAGGACTAACGGTGTGACGCAAACACAGTTAGGGTAAAAAGTGTAAAAACTGGAAAAGGACAAGGACCCACTGATTTTACTTAACATTCTTATTTCATTTTCTATTTTACTAACTCCCATCATGTCACGTGCATTATGTGTATTTCATCCACTTAATAATTAACATTCGTTATATTTATATATAAAGAGTTTTTAGACAATTTAACTATACGTACCGTTTCACCACTTTTGAGGAAACGATATTATTAATTTCAAAGACATAAAAATAAGATAATATTATATATAGTATTATTTTTGAACTCGAGGCATTTTAAGCATATCGCACTCACACCACCGATCAAATCGTTATAATATTTCTCATTTTCACACTCATTATACGTAGTAAGTCAAATACTTAGACTTCCTTCATATTCAGGTCTCGTATTGAAGACGTTTCCTTGATCGTTCCCATAATCTTACTTGGTTTCAAAATTCCACCTCATCATATACGCTCAAGGTGAGTCATAGTCCCACTTTTGTTGTTTACAAGTTTTATACTTTTGGGGGAGATACATGCTCAACTGATTTTCATTTACTTTCATACCTTGAAAAACTCATTTGATTTACTCAGAATTACAATTACTACTTATATGCTTGATATACTCTTTGGAAGAGTTATATGTATGTTTTATCTGCAAATTACTTGCTTAGCTTAAACACTGTACACCAATGTTAGCATGTACAAACTGCTTGCTGTAGTATGATACTTGTTTCACTATACATCTTGACGTAACATCATGAATGTACACCTCACTTTTATATGTTAACTCCAAACTCCAATGGAAATATTTGCTAGAACTAGAGCACACGTATTTTATGTACACCTTTTGAATTTATTGAAATAAATAACTTATGCGGTTACGTTGAATATCACTCAACGTAAGGCAAATGAATAACTCATGTGGTTATGTTGAATATCACTCAACGTAAGACAAATAAATAACTTATGTGGTTACGTTGAATATCACTCAACGTAAGACAAATAAATAACTTATGCGGTTACGTTGAATATCACTCAACGTAAGGAAAATGAATAACTCATGTGGTTACGTTGAATATCATTCAACGTAAGACAAATAAATAACTTATGTGGTTACGTTGAATATCACTCTACGTAAGACAAGTGAATAACTTATGCGGTTACGTTGAATGTCACTCAACGTAAGGCAAATGAATAACTTATGCGGTTACGTTGAATATCACTCAACGTAAGGCAAATAAATAACTCACTACTTGTTTCATCACTATTAGCACTTATTTCAATTTTCACCTCACTCTCGAATTTATTGAAAACAATTGTTTACCAGTACTTGTATTTATTTCAAATACCACTGTTCACCTCTTGAAATTTATTGAAATAAATTATTTTCCATTAAACTCTATGAACTCACCAACCTTTGTGTTGACACTTTTAAGCATGTTTATCTCAGGTAATTAACGGAGCAGGACAAGACACGGAGAGGGCATTTTATACTCTGATAATTTACGTGGTGTAAAGTCAAATATGTCGTTCTTTTCAAAGTTATTACACCCTACCATGGGATTTTTAAATCAGATATTTCATCTTTGTAACAAAAATATTATTTTGAATGACATATAACTTTCAAAACTTCTCTTTCGAGCCGTTTTATGTAATTATGACTTCGATCCTCACCGTAACACCCTAAAAATCTTTCCGCTGCCATATAATAAATTAGGGGGTGTTACAGAAACTTCACATGAAAATTTAGAAAATAAAACCTTGGAATATATGTTTATTGTTATAAACATAAGCGGTAAAATAATTGATTCTAATAAACATGATCTACTATTAGAAAGTCTAGATAGATACATATCTTTGAAAAGATATGACATGAATAAATCTGAGTTTGACGCAAGGATTTTTTATGAACATCATGTTATTCCTGTACTACACATGTTTACTCGAAGATTTTGTTAAAGTTGTGGAAAAATATTAAAATGTGTATGACTAGAATCGAACACGGGACCTTGGGATTGCACACTTTACGTATGAATGACTAACGGAAATAATTAGTATATATTACCGTGATATATATTTAATTATTTAGGACACGAAATAATAACTAACGGACGTTAAGTAATTAACGGAATTGACTAACGACCGTTAAGTAAATAAAGGAAGGACTATTAGTGAAATTTGAGGCTCAAGAAGGATCTAGAACCTATTTAATTGGGTTGGCCGGTTTTTCCTAAGGGTTTCTATACCCTAATCGACTTTCTTGAGCTCCAAGGTAAGATTTCACTATAAATACAAATCAAAGGGTTATTGTTTTCTAGCTTGTGCATTTGTTACTATAACCCTAAGATTTCTTTTCTCTTTCTTTTCTTCTAAAACCAATCGATCACCTTCTTTAGGAGGGGGGATTGAATTGTTTTAATTAAACAAAATAGTTTTGGTTTAATTCGTGTCTTTACACTAGCATCTAACGTTAGTTGGTTATAGTACGTGTGTACAAGACCTAGGTAATAACTTACTTTAGTTATTCCATCTTGGATTGTGAAACAAAACGGTAAGGGGTTTCACGTTAATCCTATTCTTTGTTCAAGAGAAGAAAAGAGAAGTTTGATTTCTTTTTTTGCTATAAATCAAAGGTACGCATTTATTTATTTTATTTTATTAATTAATTACAAGTATTAGATCTATTCTTCCGTTGCGTGCTTGATGTACATATTTATGTGTTATATAAATTGTTATGAACAAATTTTTTGTTTATATTTGTATCCATCATATGGAATTTTGATTAGATCATTGGTAATATGGTAGCTAAGATCACTAATTAGTTGATACTTTGAGCTGCTTCCGGATGTTTGAATATCAAAGTTGTCGAGTGTGATGGCATTACCCTTTTTTGAAGTCACTCATAAAGCAGGCTGTTGCACGCCTGCACATTAGGACCCATCCTCTAATGCGACTGAGGGCTGGTTTTTTCCTTGTGTCTGGTCAAGCAACTTAATGTGACTGTGAAGACGTGATGTCTTCCTCTACCCTGAAATGTTTACATCCAAAATCGGACAGTTAACTAAAATCTGTGGGTGTGTTTAAGAATCATTTATTTTGTACAGGTTATTGTGCAACACCTGCTCAATGATGATGCTCATATAATACTCATTTATATTTGGAACACCTTTTTGCAGACCTAATGCGGCATGTGGATTAACAGGTTCTTGAACGCAAAGAGGGTTTCCCAACTACTGTCTGCCGATATGCAATGGAGTATAGCAATAAGGTGCAAAGGTAGAGAAAAGGTTTAAAATAAAGTAGTATCTGTATTTGATTTGATTGTAGTGGATTTGTTGTTTTCGAATATTATGTGGTTAGTAGCTTCGGCTGCCATGAACGGTTTTTATATCCATACATACAAAAGTTATGAATGTTTAAAGCATGTTCGTTGTTCAAGAAAACCAAAGCTGAACTGATAAGTTTGTTAAATAGATTTAAGTTCAAATTTATAAACCCACAGTTAAACTGTAATGCCAGATATTGATATATGTGTGTGTTCTTCCTTATGAATAAGGAAATTTGTAATTAAACAGAACTTGTACATCAAGTGGGTTTACAATCTATCACCCTTTTTCGTAACACCCTCACTTCCTCACTCATCAACTTATTTTTATTTATTTAATTATTTATTTATTTTTTAAAAGGTGAATATGTATTACTCCGAGAACAAGCAAACTAAGAAGTGTTGGACATACCACAAACACCCCTTAAAAAGCTAAATCACAAATAAGTTTTGGGTTAATTGCATAAAAAGGCATCATACTTGCCACTTTTTGTCATTGTGTGTAGCGTCTTCTTTTTTTTCTCATCTTGACACAACCTTTTGAATTTGTGCTATTGTGTGTACTTTGCGACTATTTCAGCCATGAAAATGACCATTTTACCCTTCAAAATTTGAAAAAATTAAGGGTAAAATGGTCACAATAGCACGATTTAAAAAGGTTGGTGTCAAGATTAGAAAAAAATAATACGCAACATACAATGACAAAAAATGGCAAGTATAATGCCTTTTTATGCAATTAACCCATAAAAGTACTACATATACTATCCAAATTCAAAAACAGCAAAACTATGCAGAACATGTGCATTTTAGCACCATGAATGCTCATCACCAGAATTCACCATACATCAAGGATATACCAGGACTTTAGCTACATTTCCTTTTGTAAGACTATTTTGATGTCAAACTGCAGCTCCAACCTCACAGATAACACCAAAATCCTATCACAAGAAGGCATCACTAAAGAACAGTATCACTTAATGCAAGTTCATTCCCTCAGAGGCTACATTTCCTGACTCCATTAAGCACAAATAATATACTCAATCAGCATTATATGTTCCTAATAGAGCTAGGCATCATTATATGTTCCAAATTGAAATATAGCTACATTTCCTCCCTCTTATTTTTCTATTTACAAACTAAACGGGACTTAAGTTCAGTAGAAAAAGTTTTAAACACATATTACGCAACTGTTGCTTATTCACATCCTAGTTAAGAACGTCCTAATAATTTGGTCCAAATTTGTTGTGAACGACATACTTATCCTGTACCTTTCATGGTTTTCGTTCTAGCAATGTCAATTGGGTAGCCAATATTGAGTTTAGAAAAGAGCTCAAATAGTCGCATGGCGGAAGAATTAGAACCTCACGTCATTTCCATGTGCTATAGTATGTTCCTAAGGTGTGTTCATCCATTGAAACGATATGTTAGTTGGGTCGAACATCTTCAATATTTGTTGTGGGCATTAGAGCATTGAGATGAACTTTCATATCGTGTAAGATCACAAAGTACGACACACTTATCATGTAACTTACCTTTTGAAACGCAGAATATGTTATGTTACATTATTTACATTCAGAGCATGTAGGACTGGTCTATGGAAATCTGAAGATGGTGTAATTGATAATCTAACTCGTATCCCACATCTCTGTAAAAGAAAACTATCTTCATCTTTATATACCCCCTTTGGACTTATTCAAGCATCAAGACCGATGGACGATGTGATTGGGCTAATGAATCCACTTAGTGGGTTTGGGCTCAGGAAAGTCCCCGGGCTACTACGCAGAGATGCGGACTCCTTAACGAGTTAAGGTTCGTAGTAAATTCACGCTGAGACACGTGTGGAGCTATTGGATTTACTCGAGCTGAATTTGGCCGAACTAAAACAGTCATTCACATGGTCACTTGTGTGACTAACCGAACGGGGCTTATGATCCATTGGTCTATTCCTTTTTTAACTTTTCATGAAATCTTTTGTATAAGTTGGTATGTCAATTTATGATCTGTTGAGTTGACTATATTCATAAAAGTAAAATGAAATAAGATATTATCTGGTTTGGTGTGATTCCATTATGCGGATTATGTTTTAAGATTGTTTAACAATGCAACCAAATATCAAGGTATAACTAATACTAATAATATTTTTAAAAGTGTAAGAAAATATTGCTTGATAGTCCAAGTTTTCGAAAATACAAAATTAGTCACTAAATATGTTGCTTGATATTTTAACTACTTTCACACTAAAATACCAAATTACGCTACACCCATAAAGCGTTATATCAACACTTCCAACTCTTATGTTTAGCAATATAACAAATAAATCTATAAGCCTATTAAACTCAATAATTTTCTCTTTACATATTTTTCTTCTTGTTGTTAACTATTTTTATAATGAAAAAAATATATTGTTAAAACTTTATTTCATACTGTAAAATATGAGTAATATTTTCGTACCCGCTGCAATGAGCGGGGCTAATATATATGGTTTCCAAAACATGCTAGATAAACATTCTTATAAAGGAGGTGATTGACACACTCAAAAATTTGATTGAGACACTCTAATGTACAAATACAGTAATATAAAAATACTGTAAGCATCTTGGCCTCTTGGGATATATTTACAACTATTTATTTCAAAGAATAGAGTGTGTCAATCAAAACATGGCGTATGCAAATCACCCCCTTTTTATAACGGTGGTACTATTGGTCCCCCTAGCCATTATTTAACATGTGTGACCCTCGGCCCACCGTTTAATTCTTTTATTAACAATATAATACAGTATTTTTTATTAGTTTATGTTCTGTATTTCTTCATCTTTTATCAGTTTCTATTCAGTATTTCCTGTCAAACTTTATATTTTCTGTTACCATCTTTTATCAATCTCTATTTTGTATTTCCTGTCAAACTTTATATTTTCGGTTACCGTTTTATAGTTTTATTACAGAAAAAGAAAAAAAGAAAAAAAAAAAAAAAAAAAAAAAAGTAGTAATTAAGGGGGTAGTATCAATTTAGGGGTACCAATTTTACTCACAAAATTAAAGAAACAAACAATATTTTAACCCTTATCTCATTTCCCGGCAATCTTTCAAATCAGGTACAACCCTTTTTTCCACTCTAAATTTCAATGCAAATTTCATCTTTGAATTTTAAGTCTTATGCAAATGTTCATTAGTTAGTAACAATATTGTTTCTCAAATTGAAAATTTGGTTAAAATGATTAATACAGCAAAAACTGTGATAAAAAGTGTTTATATGTATACAAATTATTGTGTATATGACTTGTGTTAGTGAAATTATTCTTTTTGTTCATTTTTTCAATGTGGGTGTTGATAGGAATTAGGGATAAATGATGAAGCACACCACGTGTTTGATGAAATGCCTGTGTGAAAATGCGGGTATTTCATAACTGGGAAATTTGTTACATTTTTCGTTTCTTGCTGTAACCCGTGTCACATCGGTATGAGATAAGACATTTGATCGCCTTGTGAGCTTGAAGTAGCATAGATAGTATCCTTCAACCTTGGTTTCGGATTTGTGGGGTGTTACATAAACGTTACCTGGAGATATTTGTAAGACTCGAAGGGAAAATGGTTTAATATACTAGAAAGAACAGCCACTGTTTTGTGTTCCTCTCGTTTCATACGAATGTCACATATGGTGCGATAAAAAGTTGAAATTTGAAAACTTGATAACTATTGTCCTAGTAGAAGAAGGATAGTTGAGTATTTTGTGTGTGGTTGTATAAATATGTGCTACTATCAGTTAGACGGATACATACTGTTTAGTGATGACACTAGGGGAGATAGGTGATTGTTTTGGACCAAAATCAATCACATAAGCAGTTTGTATAGAATAAGTAAAAAAAATTCTCCAATTTAACGTCACGAAAGGAAATGACAGATTGCAGTGAATGCTACGCCTGAGCTTATATGAATGGTTATCTTGGTTTATTGGATTTGGGCAATTAGAGTTACAATTTCTACTTCATAAACTAACTTTTTATGGTTTCTAAGTTAATGCTTTAATCTCTTTATGGGTAGGCAACTAGTCCCACAAATATCACCGACCAATAAATGGAAATACATACTCTTTTTACCCATTTGATTGTGATAATGATGCTTTTTTATAAAAAAAGGTATGATGATTTGTCAAGGATTTAGAATTTTTCAACACTTTTTGTAAAAGATAACACTACTTTATTACAACTTACAAGGTATAGAGCCCCTTAATACTATAGTTTTTCTTCTCAAAATAGTTGTGTCCATTTTTCAGTTGAGGAGGTACAAGACATTGTTTAAGTACATACTGTATCTATACAAACCTCTCTGAACTTTAGGTTAGCTTATGAACATAGTATCTTAACGTGAAACTTTGAATAAGAATCTTATATAAACTTTGTGGCAACTCTTCGTCAAGGATGGATATAATATTAAATTATAAAGGTATGAGGGCTTGTGGACACAACAAATATCTTTGAAATTCTAGCTGATTTAAGAGTATGGCATTTGATCTAGGATCAGTGGAGATAGTGATCGATGAATTCTCTGTCGCTTGTAATACCACGTATAATCTTTCATACACAGTCATGATTATATGCTTTAATGGCACAATATTATCTTCTCGACATGGCATTTGCCTTGGGGATGTTGAAAATAGAGCAGATACAAGCACAAACTATGTTGAATGTTCTGTAAATTTGTCTTGATTATTGGTATCTATGTCACTGATGGTCATACATACGATAATCATTAGGAACTATCCTATTTGAATATGTGAAGTCATTTTCTTTATGTTATAGTATGCATTGGAAGTAAAGTGGTAATAATCATCCTTGATTTAATATTAACACTGCCATATTTCACTGTGCAGAATTTAACATTTCCTCCTGAAAGGATCTCGAGAATACAACTTTAAGCTGTTGACCTAAGATGCAGATATTCCCGTAAAAGTTTATGTTCTGACTGGAAGATTATTACTTCATTGGATTCCTTCGGATACATGTTTTCATTTTTGTGCGGACAACATATGTAAATGGCATTGTCACTGTTGAGAACATCCATTGTTGATCTCAGCTTCATCCGTAGTAGCTCAAGTCTCGTTTATCTGGCTCAGATTAACATACAGCCTGGCATAACACCTGTGTGTGGGAAAGAATTTATCAGCTACAATTTCAGCAGGGTTTTTCTTTCAGACCTTCTTTATAAAAAACCTCTGAATTTTCATCTCAAATATTTCTGCAATACCGTAACGCCAAGAAGACTGTCTTGGGAAGGATCTTATCATGACATTTTGCTTAAAAATATTGAAAGTTATGTAAAGAATCATCAAGTGGATGAAGCCTGGGAATCATATACAAATTTTAACAGGCTTCACGGTTTGCCAGACGACCATTTGTTCAGTAGCTTCATAACAGAATTATCCTACACAGGTGAACCCAAATGGCTTCAGAGAGCATGCAATATAATCCTTCGTCTTCCCAAAAAAAAGTCAAATGGGCTTCCCTTTGACTTGTTGTACAACCTCTCAATCTCTTTAGTAAGAGCACAGATGCCCATTCCTGCATCCATGATATTTTGGAAAATGATCGAGAAAGATAATATTCCACCAACTAACTTATTGGGATCATTCATGCTTCATATGGTCAAGAAAGATGTTGGAGCATATCTTGCATCAAACATATTGATTCAGATTTGTGATCAGTTTCAGCATTTAGGTGTTAACCCATCCACACTAAAACCCGATACCGCTATTTTCAACCTGATACTTAATGCTTGCTCACGTCATAACTTTACTTTCAAAGCTCAGAAAATCATAGATTTGATGTCACAAGTAGGAGTAGTAGGTGACGGGCATACTATCACAACCATTGCACGAATCCACGCGGTTACCGGTCAGAGGGATGAGTTAAAGAAATTTAAACATTGTGTTGACCAGGTAGCAGGTCATTTGGGTCATCATTATTACCAATTTTATGATAGTCTTATGAGCTTACATTTCACATTCAATGATATTGATTCAACCACCGAACTAATATACGATATTATTAGTTTCAGAGGAACTAAAAGTGACTTACATAAGCCTTTCCTCATCCCCCTTGGATCTCGGAGTCTCAAGGAAGGTTTAAAGCTACAGGTTCTCCCTCAGTTGCTGCAAGAAAATTCCTTATTGAAACTAGAAGGAGATGAGGGTCTCGTTATGCATAAAAACAGAAAGCTTGTTATTTCCAATAAAACCATTGCAAAGCTCATCGTAGGGTATAAACGACAAGGTAGGATTAGTGAGCTGTCAAAGGTGTTGTACCGCATCCAAATAGAAACCGGGTTGGTAGAAATGAACAATCTGAGTTCTGATGTTATTGATGCTTGTATTCATATCGGATGGCTGGAAACCGCTCATGACATTCTCGATGATACTGAACGGATAAGTAACTTTCCGAACCCTGATTCATATGCATCATTGATAACATCTTATCGCAAAAGTAACAAGCATAGAGAAGCTGAGGCACTGCTGAGACAAATGAAGAAAAATGGTATACTACTATCTGAAATGGCGAGCGCTTCCAGTAAAAGATCAGACTTGATTGCATACTTGGTTCAAGAAATGAGAGAAGGGGAAAAAGATTGTTCAATTCATAAATTTAACTCGTCAATTTACTTCTTCATGAAAGCCAAAATGATTGATGATGCTTTGAAGACGTATAAAAGTATGCAACGAATAAAAGTGTATCCTACTGCGGCAACTTACATATACATGGTTATGGGTTATTCTTCTTTAGAAATGTATCGTGAAGTCACTCATTTATGGGGTGATATATGGAGGAGTTGTGATGATGGGAATCTGTCTGTTAATATAGATTTATACGAGATTTTGGTTCTAAGTTTTCTTAAAGGAGGTTATTTTGAGAGGGTGATGGAAGTCATTGGTTGTATGAAGAAGTTTGGTATGTGTCCTGATAAATGTTTGTACAGAAGTGAGTTTCTGAAATTGCATAAGGGTCTTTACAGTAAATTGAAAGCATCGAATGCTAGAAATGAGGCTCAGAGCAAAAGGATTGAACATGTGAAGGCTTTCAGACAGTGGGCTGGAATTACTTAAGGTTGTTTGGCGTAGCATTTGATATCAAGGTACCATATTGTCGGAATGTGATCGATATAATATGACGAGGGTCCTATTGTCCGAATTCATTATGGCAGCTAGGTCAAGAAGGTTAGTATTAACCAGTGTATATTCTGTATCTCAAGTTTGCATTAGCAATACAATTAGGGCAGCTTTCGACCCATTCGGGTTGTTAGCTTGTGACTTAGTATTTTCAGTTTGGCCAGTTGTTGATAAAGGATAAACCAAAGTGATCCATTCATTTATAACCAAATGTGTCAAAATTGTCACCTGTATGCTTTGCTTACTTGGGTCTTGGGGTGTTTTTCGGGTACAATTACAGACAATATGCTGTTATTTGGGTGACATCGTGACTGCACTCTTTTATCCCAATGTGAGTTGCTATGCTGTTTTCTGTTGCAAAGATAACTAGTACTCTTTCCTTTATTATGCTAATTTTAATGTAGATTAAACCCTGCCACGATCCGACCCAGCTTGTTGGTCTCCTTGCAAAACCTTGACGACCCAGCTCATTGGTCTTCACCTAATAAAAGAGTCAGCAAGGGGTGTTGTCTAAGCTTAATTGTTAGGCTTAAGCTTATGCTCAACAAGTAGCTTATGGCTTGTAAACTTATGATAGATAAGCTCATAAGCTAAGGTTGAGTGTTTGGATTAGCTTATCATAATACGGTGGAAGAAAAGGCTTAAACGCTATGTTCTCCGGCTGTCTATTAAAAGAAAAGAAAAGAAGCGAAGAAGAAAGGAAAAGAAACAAGTTGCTTCCTCTTCTCCCCATATCGGGTGGACGATTTTGTTAACAAAAAACATATAGACTTTCCTTCATCATCACTTCCTTTCTCTCAATTTTCCTTAATAAAAAAACTCAAGAACACAACTTTTTTTATATTTCTTCCCTTATGATTTCCTTTCTGTCCAAAACTAAACTTAAGAACGCAACGAAAAAGTTATATAACCCCATAAGCCACAAAATGGAGCTTATACAACCCCCATTATATAAACTTATTATCCAAACACTTCAATAGGCTATTTTTTGCTATATAAGCTAATAAACTCATAAACCTTATATAATTGCTAAGACAAACAACCCCTTAATTTGGGTCAATTTACAAAATAAAAACATGAATCAAATAATACAAAACTATTATTATTATATCTGACTTGGTGTGTTTTCAACATGTAAATGATATTAAATTGTTTATCTACAAACATACATTATACATCTATAAAGACGTTATAGTTGCATATGACTTAATAAAAAGTTGAAACAAACAAGGCATACCTTGATAGGATCATTATTGTTGTATGATGCTAACTCAGTCCCCATTAAGTGTCCACTAAGACTTTTCTACGTGTTTTTTTTTTTTTTTTTTTTTTTTTTTTTTTTTTTATTTTTTTTTTTTTTTCAATTTTGACACTAAATATATTTGTTTATGTTATATATAATACTTAAGGACGGACGGACTATGATATATTACAAGTGAGTCATCAATCTTATGATTGTGCGAGTTTATGGCCAAGTAAGGTAAGGGTATATAGAAAAAATATTTGCACATATATGTACTAAAATATATTTGCTTGTGTAAAGTATTTCTTTTATACTTCCGTATTTAAGGGTGCGTTTGATAAATGAGAATGGGAATGAGAATGAAGGAATGGATTTCATTCTCAATAAATTGTTTGGTTGGTGGGTTTTATTTTGATATAGGGGTATGAAAACCATACAAATAGGCAAATCTCATACCTACCAAGCATGGTGGGTTTACAAACTTATAGTGATTCCCATACCCATAGTAATTCCTGTTAACAAACCAAACACTCCCTTACAATTGAATGTTTGTTATTCATATTTGGTTCGAATTTTATCATTTATTTGGTATATGCAGACAAGCATTGGCTACTAAATTACGACTAGTTGACTGTTTAGGCGTACCTCCATTGCAATTTCGGATGATGGTTCTTATATTAGTTAATGAATCGGTGTGAAAATATATTTTTTAATTTGGATAACTTTTATTTGGGTTGTGATTGTTATTATGTTGGCACTGTTTTGTTTTGGTTCTAAGTGCTCCCTAGTCCCTAGTACATAATTGAGTTTGAGATTGTAACATCATATGATAGAACCTATTGTTTATCGAATTAGAAAATGTTGATTTTCTACGCGCATCCAGTTTATGTATCATTTTGGTTGCTTGCTTGATGTATTATTATACTATCTTGTTAAATAGCAGAAGAAATAAACAATGACTAATAAAATAGCAGCAAATTGTTATGCCCAACATCAACAAAAAAATTATTCACCAATCTTGTTTTTTTGCTTAGCCAAGTGTTTTGCGTATGTAAACTAATTTTGTAAAGGGAAATACAAAAAATTAAGTTTTATTAGAAGATAAATAAAAGGAAATGGAGCATAATTCAAAAGTGTAAAGAAGAATCGCTAGCAAATAAATTTAAAACTACGTATATGTGCAAATACTTTTTCCATTTGCTATTGGTTGACGGTTAGATATATAAACCCCCTCCTCACATGAAGTACAAATTTTTTGTTTGTCTCATTGTTTATAGTACAGCACAGTTTTTTATTAGTTTCTGTTTCGTACTTTTTGTTAGTTTAATATTTTTGACTTATTAAACTTTATATTTTTTATTTCCCACTTTCCGTTTCACAGTTTTATAATAACAAAATTATAAAATTAAAAAAATGAAAAAATAAAAACACCGAAGAAAAAAAAAATGTACAACTTGTAGATTTGTTTGTTCTTTATAACCTATTAATTGTTGGTGTTATTTTGTAGCAGGTATTTTGGGATGACGCATGTGAGTCAATCAGACGACCAACGCCGCAAATTAAGGCCACGAATGGAATATATATGTTTGTGACTCCCAAGGAACACATAAAAGCAAACAAATCAACAGTCAATATCGACATTCGCTGATTGATACGTATGTTTCATATTTAAGTAAAGTATAAGGAAACCCTTTCTATATTGTCATATCAGGGGTTTGGTCAAACCGTACATTCTGTGATGCACGCCGTACAAATTTATGATGCGTGTAATGATTAAAAACGCTTTTTATGAGAGGGTCCAAATAACTTACCCTAACTATAAATTGCGGATACAAGGTAAACCTCAATTTGCTACAAAAAGGGTACACCTCAAATATTCTAAAGACCCAATAAATCAATTTTAATCATTTCAATTTTTTTTATCAAAATAAAAAAAATCAATAGTTGAAATTTACGTCTAAAAAAATCACATGTGATTTGTGAAATCACACGTGATTCGTAGCATACAAATCACATGTGATTTTTTCATACGCAAATTTTAACACTAAAACAAAACGCAAAAAAAAATTCATCGAAAGTATATCGAAGTGCCCGTCTACTGAAAGATTAAAAAAAATCTCGTCGTGATTGTGCATTTTTTGTAGCTTAACGATTTACCGTTTGCAAGATATTTTATTTATAGAAAAAATGTGGAAGCTGTGTTTTTTTTTTTTTGGATGAAAAAATGATTGGCCAGAATTTGTTTATTGAGTCTTTAGAGAATATGGAGAATATATTGAACTCGACTCTCTATACCTATCTTTTTCACGGGGTTAAATACTGTTGTTAGAGTGGTGATAAAATTACTTATGGTCTTGCACTCAAATAAAGCATGATTATCTACACTTTATCTTCATTATAGATTAAGAAGCCATTTAGTTTATAGCTTTTGGGTTCAAGTAATGGTTTCATTTTAAACTATAAATTGTTTGGTTCAAGGTTTTTGAAATAGAAGTGGGTCACAGTAATGAAAGATTGATTCATGACAAGTAAGGGGGCGTTTGGTTCAAGATATATAAATTGTGTCATTTAAAATTCTAAGCAAATGAAAATGCTTCCCATATTAAAGGAATTTAAAATAGCCCACTTTTACCTATATTCATACAATTAAAATTCCTGGGCCCACATCTTTTTTATGAACCAAACATGAGAGGATTTTGATACACTTAGGATGTTAGTCCTGTTAACGTGTATATGATACTATGAGTTAATATAACCAAGTATGCGGAATCTACTTGATTATACTTAGAAGAATATTTGTTTGAGTGATGGAACAGTAATGTATGTGTATGAACAATGAAGACAATGATTAACACCAAAAGATTTAATATTATTGAGAATAATACGAGTGATCTTAGCTATCACTAGGGTTACAAAACCTTGAATCTATTCTTATGACTTCTATATCAAAAACCTAACCTAGGACCTCCTTTTATAGCACAAGGAGTCCTGTACAAGTAAACTACAATATTCGTATCAATCTATAACTAGAAGATATACACCAAATATATTCTATATTTATCCACACGAGTCTTCATCTTTGTCTTCATCACATAAGTAGTACAAATTATTTGTACTGACAGTACTAACTCAGTTAGTACTGCTAGTTCTAACTTGAACCGGTTGAAACCTTGAACCTGGCAGTATTAACTGTTAGTTTAATTCCCAACAATCCTCCCCTAAACTTATGATTTCTCTGCGAATCACTAAGTTTCTTGAATTAAACTTTGAGATGGGGGATTCTTCCAAACACTTCACCTTCTTTTCTTCCTCAGGGCTTGTGTCTCTTTCTTTCAAACTGATCATATATTCTCTGAACTAGATTTTGAATTACCTCAGTATTTTCTTCACATCTGAGCTTTGAAGAAATCATTACTGCAAGCACATCAGCACTTAATGGATATTCCAGTTCTGCTAACATAAAGATATCAACTCCACCTTGTGTTGATAAATGATGAACATTGCAAGAACCATAGAACTCCCATGAGGTAGATAGATCATAAATAGGAAAGTTCCAATATACATCTGTGGGATCTGGTTCATATAACCTCTTGAATTCTACCCATAGCTCTTGCTCTTTCACATCAGTCTTCTTCTTTGTTTTGAGCTTATCTTGAACTAATCTCCATAAAGTATCCAGATCTTCTCTATCACAAGCTCTCAGCAAATTTTCAAAATTCTTGTACACTGCTGACGCTCCACCAACTCTAGTAACCTTCCAAGCTTTTCCAAATTTGTCTTTGTAAATCTCCTAGTCCATTATTGGATGTCTAGCTTGGATTGGATCAACATGTAAAATCTCTGGCACAGTAACTAGCATATTGCTCATCTGTTCTTGTGACAATTCTACTCTTTCTTCTTGTGCTTCTACATTCTCAGTTTGTTCTTTCTCAGCAGTCTTAAGTCTTTTTGGTGTTCTTGTATCTGTGTCCATAGGAATAAAATGTTGAGCTCTTCTGTATGCATTGTAATACAGATATTCAATTTCTTCATGTGATTTACCCTTCAACTCAACTGCCTTCCAATTAGCTTGATTCCTAAGATACATTTTCATTCCACTGATGATCTGTGCCTTTGTTGGTTTTATCTTTCTCTTCTGAATTTGATTCTTTCTAATATTCTGTATTATCTCATTGAGTGCCTCTTTATCATTCCTTGAGTTAATGAAATCAGCAAGCAAAGCTAACCTTTCTTCAACAGTAAGACTTTCATCTGCAATCAGTTCTATGGCCCTTTCCTTCACACTTGGATCAGTATCAATCAGTTGTTGAATTTGCTCTTCATGTGATTGTTGAGCCACAATTGCATCTGAAGCAATTCTCTCCTTTTCCAATCTCTGAGCTTCCATAAAGCTTGCAACTTCATCTTCATGAACCTTTCTTGCCAACTCAGCATCCAAATCCATTTGAACTTGTGTTCTTGGCTTGACTTTCTTTTGTTGCTCAACTTCTTACTCAGCTTCTTCTACTGTCATTGGTGCCTTTCCTTTCTCTGCTCTCTTTCTTTCATACTCTGAAGCCTTAGCAGTACCTTCTTCCATGCCAGCAGTACCAACTGTTGGTCTAAAACTTGAAGCAGTATCTAAGATCTCTTATTGAGTTTCCAAAACAACAACCTCTGTATCATTATCCTGAGCAATTTCCTCTGTTTTTTGTTCTTGAACCTCTTCAGTACCTTGTTGATCCTCTTCAGTACCTTGTTGTTCACCCATATCTATATCATCACCACCCATACCTGAAGTGCCTTCATCAAAATCCAGTTGCCTCCCCTGAGTTTCTGATCCTGTCTTCCTCCCCTGTTTGGGAGAATCACCCAAATCATCATCATCTGAGTCAGAAGAAGTTGTAGAAAGCACCATCTTAGCAGATCTTTTGCCCTTGGACCTCTTGACTTGAGCCTCCAATTTCTTCACTCTTAGCACCAATTGTGTGTACACCAGGGTAAAATTTCTCTTGTGACTCTTCAGCTCAGCCTCCAAAATAACCACTTTGTTGGACAGATTGGTACATAATTCCATCAATTCATTTAGTCTAGCACTGCCCTCATCACTTCTAGCTGTGTTACTGATGCGTGGTTTTGTAACCTTACAACAGGTTTTACCTCTCGAGGGATCTCAAGAGGCTTACAACCCCACCAGGCAGTGTACCTGACCGATGTAGTATAGTGTAGTGGTAAGTACGGGGGATTGATCGTTCTCCACAGGGAATAGTGTTCGTTAGGTATGAAAGACTACTCTAATAGGTCTAAGGGTTGAGGAAGATTCTTTTTTGTGTTTTTATAATTTTTTATGAAAGCAAGTAAAATCTCGGGTTTGAAAGAGTGGGCGGAATTAGTTGCTAGTCAACTAACCCAAATTTACTACGGATGCAAATAAAATAAAATAACAAAAATGAAAATGTGGTGAGAAACTTATGTGTAGAGAAATGTGTTTACTTAAATTTCCTTACTCCCTAACTATCTTTTACCGGTTAATTAGTGTGTATTAGTCGCGTGGATGACGGGTGTATTCCTTAATACCATTCGTGGGGTGGCGTACTTACTTCCCCAACTCTACAAGCTCCTACTTCACTCCTATGTCGAGCCGGCTAGGAAGCTCCTAACATGGGATCACTAGAATTCGCTTGTGCATTAAATACAACCATAAAAACCTTTAGTACGCATTTGGTTCATGTTTCTTAAGACGTTCAAGCAAGTTACCGAATAGGAAGTTAGCCAGTTTTTTTAAGCCTAACATAGATAAACAATCATCCAATACAACTAATAACACACTAATAACCAATAATCAATAGCTAGGTTTCATTAGATCTAAGCAAACACAAGATAAATTTAGCCTAACATGTTAATCAAAAGACAAGAATAAGATAAAATCAAACAACACATAGACATATTGAATGATTAATTGATAACTTATCTTCAATGTAACATGGAAGATCTCAAGGCAAAAAGCCTTGAAAAATGAAGCTAAATTCGTCTTAGGGTTTTCTCCCAAAATTCCACACACTAAGCTCTCCTCTAATGACAAAAAATTAGAAAACTATATATAGATTTTTGGATCTGACGGCGTCACGTTATGGAGTGTGACGCCGTCACCTCGCCGCTTCTAGGGTTCCCGGATGACCTTCTTGACGCCGTCCCTCTTTAGCTCTTCAAAAATCCATTCTGGCTTATCAAGGCTTGACGCCGTCGAACCTTGAACGTGACGCCGTCCCCTTTTGATTTAAGCCGTGACGCCCTTGATCAAGTTAAAGCGTGACGCCGTCAGAATTCACATGCTATTTTCACTGGCTTATCATGAGTAAATTTCACGTCCAACTTTTCTTGCCAAGGCATGACGCCGTCCAGAGTAAATTGTGACGCCGTCAAAGGTAACTTTTAGCCGATTTTTGAGACTTTGCCGTTTTCTTCACTTTTATGCTCCAAAAACGTCCAAAATGCCTCCTTTTCCAGATTTCTCCTCAAAAGTACCTAAAATGACAAAAGGAACGATTTAGGGCGATATTTGATCAAATAAATACGATTTAGGGCTTAAATGACCCCTTAAAAGCGGTACACTTTTCGCTTCATCAGTTACCTGCTAGGAGAGGTGAATCTTGGGGCATTGGCTCAGTTTCTTCCCTAGTTGGACTAGGAGGTACTCCTGAGCCACCCATATATTCCATTTGGCTTGGGGTTACATCACCTGTGGCAAGTCTTGAAGGACTTGGCACATTAGATGTTGCCATGGTAGGGGTCTTAAGGATGTTTACACTGCCCTGCCCAGCTACTAAGCCTGAAGCAGTAGTGTAAGCCTCATCCATACTATCAAAATTGATAGCCTCATCTGCTACAAAGGTGTAAGGAGGAGAACTAGGCTGAGGGACCATAGTTTCATGTCTGGTTCTTCTCCTATAGGTGTTGGTTACAGGGGGTGTATGGATAACATTTGGAACAACAATGGGTGTGTGTTGGGGCTCAGTTGGGATTACTGACCCTTCACCCTGAAAAGATTGCATCCTTTCCAACATTTCAGGAAAAAGAGGTATTACTACCCCATTGAAAAGTCTATTTGTCATTGCCATATTTTGAAAAAGCTTTTGTTGCAGGCAAGGTGTTGAAAAGATTTTCTTATGTTGCTTTAATTGATTCTTTTTCTTGTTCAAAAAATGCTTGCACAAATCTTGGATACATCAAAAACTTGGTTTTGCTTTTTACATTGTTCACCATACTCTCAAAAATAAATTTGGAAAAGTTAAAAGTATTATTTGTTGATAAGCAGATGAGAGCAATAGCAATATTGCTACTAAATTGCTCCCATGATGTTCTCTTTGGACTCAAACAATGTAAGAGAGTATGAATGAAAAACCTCCATTGTGGGGAGAAACATCCTTTTTGAAAAGTCAGTTTATGATTGGATGTGTCATACCCCATTTTAGCAATTTCTTGCCAAATTTCAGTGTTTGACAAATCATTGATACCATCAGAATCTTCTAATTTAAGATGTCTCATAATAGAATTTTCAGTAACAATGAATTTTTTACCATCCACATTAGCATGTATTTCTATGTTTCCATTTTCACTAGTTTCAACAGTGGCAGTCTACCAAAACATTGTGATTTGAGAGACATATAGAGTAGGGTTACAAGTGAGAGCATACCTTATATGAGTTGTGTTCAAGAAGTCCACAATCTCATGGAAGATTGGTCCATCACCCTGCTCTGTTTTCTCCAAGTAGGCTACCTAATTAAGAGTCTTGACAAATTCCAAATTAGCCATGATAATTTATGCAAGTTATAACAGAAAAGTGATCGTTTGTGGTTTAATTGAAGGTGTGAAAAGCCAATTGGGATTTTATAGATGAACAGTTAGAGTTGGAGATTTTTGCGTAAAGGATGAGAATTATCTTTAGAAAGAATAGGAGTAATATTTGGAAAGAAGATAATTATCCTAAGAAAAACCCTATATATATGGTAACAAACGGTATTTACCCAACGGCTATATTAAAAATTAGTTACTGACACAACAGTTACAACGGCTAGTTCAGCAGTACAAAGTTTTCACTATCAGTACAAACTTTGCACTACCAGTACTAATTTTTAAAGAAAAATTTTAAGGAGCAGTATAAACTCAATATTGATTTAAAACAATACTGCCCACTTATAGTTTTTAGCAAACTATCAGCTATCAACCGATTTGATGTGTCTTTACCAATAGCCGTTTGCTTTGGACTAGCCAACTATTTGCTGTGAAGTATGGTGAGTTAATAACCATATAGTTTTTGGTAAACTATCAACCATAAACGGATTTGAGAAGTCTTTACCAGAAACCGTTTGCTCTGGACTAGTTGGTTCTTGATGTGGGTTAGACATGGTGAACCAATAACCATTTGTTGTGTGCAAAGATTACACACTTCAAGCTCCAAAGCACCATACTATCTAAAACATAAAGCACTTGTAACTCTTTTGTGCTTAACATCCATACATGCAATTGTT
Source organism: Artemisia tridentata subsp. tridentata (assembly GCA_021014915.2). Lineage (NCBI taxonomy): Eukaryota > Viridiplantae > Streptophyta > Magnoliopsida > Asterales > Asteraceae > Artemisia > Artemisia tridentata. The sequence goes on from CP139505.1 coordinate 151,340,449, forward strand.
AATCCAAAACCAAGAAAACAAAGTGCAAAGCACTTGTCTCATAACATTATAAGCATATGACTAACAGTGCTAACAAAATAAGGAAATTAGTTTCCTTGGGGTACCCAAGCCATCACTGACTTAGGTTTGCCTCTTCCATCAATGAAGTCAATTCTATTTAAAACAATTGATGCACCATTGGATTTGATAGGTCTCCAAACCCAACATGCTGAGGCTTTAATATCATTACCCATCATTTCCCTAACAGTGTTTTTGATGTTGCCAGTACTAACTGCTTGGCTAGCAGTATGAACTGCTGGCTTTGTAGTTGTAGCCTTAGGTTTTCAAATTTGTTTCTTTACCACTGCTTTGTTATGAAAGGGCCTTTTAGCAGTTTTTGGTGCATATTTGAAAGATGTTTTTGCACTTTTAACTGCTTGTTTTGGGTAGACAGTCTTTAAGGGTCTGGCAATATGAACTGCTGGTCTAGCAGTACTAAGAGGTTTTGGTCCAGACTTCAATAAAACTGCTCTGGGTGTCATTCTAGCAATATTAGAGTGAGTGTGAGGCCTATTTAAGTTCACCCTATGGTTTGAATACTCAGTTACCCTTTTGTTGCAAAAAGCTGCAAGATTGTCAAAAGCTCCACAATTAAAACAAGCTTTCTTGTATAGGACAAAGTCATCACCTAGTTGGTGAGACTTGAGGTTGTTCCAATTCCTTTGGTTACCTCTGGGCTTGTGTGTGGTTCTATACATTTCACAATATCTTACTGGTTGCCTAACTTGTTTAACATTTGTTTTAGACCTAACAGTATCATTCTTGACCACCTTAGGAACACTTGTTCCTTCTACCTTAACAACATCAGGTTTAGCCATAACCTGATCATCCTCATCATCAGATGTCCAATCCTCTATGGTTGGAGCATCTGAGTTCCTACCAGAGGACACCTTGTCCTCAGTGAGTGAAGTATCACTTGCACTCTCAAAGGATTCACTTACTTCTACAGGCTTGTCAACTACTACATTTTCTTTTGGCTTAGGACCATATTCTAGCTTAGGTAGTTGAAATTCAGGCAAACCTGTGTGTTCTAGGTCTATACCTGGAGGTGCAGGTATTCCTCTGTGAGGAGGTGGAACAGTCTTATACCCTAGACCTGACTTAGCTTTGTTGATGAGTTGACATTCAATTATCTTGCTTACACCTTTGGAGGCATACTCTAATGTTTCTACACTTAATTGAATGTTTTCATTAGCCTGTTTAATCCTATCCAACTCAGCTCTTAAAAGACTAATTTCAGCATCTTTAAAAGATAAGTCCCTTTTAAGCACAGCTATGTCATCAGCAAAACTAGATTCATTGCTCTTATAGTGAACTATTTGCTCCTCTAAGACAGCTAAACCTCACTTATGATTTGCTAAATTATAACTAGTCTTGTTTATCTCAATTCTTTGTTCATCATATTGTTTCCTGAGAGTTTCTAGTTCTTTAGAAGCAAAACATGATTTAGAACACTTAGCAATTTGTACCTCATAATCAGAGAAAGCCATGAGTGCCATCTCTGTAGGTGCTGCTTCCTCTTCTTCCATAAAGCACCAATCAAATCCTAAACCATCAATGGCCACCATAGCCTTTGAGCTTGAGTCAGTAATCTCCACAGTCTTGGTCTTTCCTTCATAGCTCTTGTTCCTGCTATCTTGTTGTCTTGGCCTTCTGCATTCCCTTGAAAAGTGACCCATCTTATAGCAATTATAGCGTTCTATCTTTGACTTATCATAACCAGCAGTATCATTGCTGTTTATGGTAATCTTCTTTCCGTTCCTCAGATGGAATTTCCTAGCCCTCATGCTAAGAAGAGAAATTTTCCATTTGATATCCATCTCCTCCAGATCATCATCATTGATCTACTGGAGGTCTTCATATGTCAACATGGATCCATTATGCTGGGTTGTCAGGAATGCACAGCAAGTTGTCTCATCCATAATGCTTTTAGTACTGCTTGATGTGCTAGCAGTACCAATATTTGAGCTAGCAGTACCAACTGCTGCAGCAACCTTCACTTCTTCAGGACTTGAGTTACTAGGAGATGACACAAATGCCATATTCCCAGTGCTTGAGCTTGTTCCTGCAGTCTTCTTTACATCTTGCACCACAATCTTGAAGTTGCTATACAAGTCCATCAAGCTCATAGAATCATTGTCTGGCTTGTTTTTCCAGACAACAACATGCATAGCCCACTCTGATGGTAAACTTCTTTGGAATTTTGAGTTGAGGTCTTCCTGAGGTATATCAATTCCAAGAACAGCAAGTTGGCTCACAAGCTTTTAAAGTCTGTTGAACATGTGATCCAATGATTCATTGCTTGTTGCAGAAAAGTTCTCAAAATTTTGCTTGAGGAGTGTCTTCTGAGTCTTTTTGGTGGCTTCATTCCCACCATACCTAGCAACAATGGCCTCAAACAATGACTTAGCATCCTTGAACTTGCTGAAGTTCAATAGTTGATCATTAGGTATTGTCATCATGAGCATACTCCTAGCCTTGAGGTCATTCTTCATCTGAACCTTTTCTTCAGCAGTTACTGGTTTTGTCTGCACAATAGTCTAAACCTTTCCATCTACAGTTGATGTTGTGGTTGTAGGCTTGAAGGAGTTCCCCTCTTCAATAATTTCCCAAAGTGCATAGTCCTGCACTTGGAAGTATTGTTCAATACGTAGCCTCCACATGTCGAACTCATTCTGCTTAAACATAGGTAACTTTGCCGCCACATTAGTCTGAGTAGTCTCCATGTCCATTGCTTCTAAATCAATAGTATCAAACCTGTCTCTGATACCACTTGAGAGGATTTTGATACACTTAGGATGTTAGTCCTGTTAACATGTATATGATACTATGAGTTAATATCATAGGTTATTATGAATATAGATAACATATTATTAATAAACAAACGCAGCGGATAAATCACCTATCAACGGATCCATAGTGTCATATGATCAATCAAAGTAAAACAAACAAGATTATACCTTTGTAGCGTGATTGGTAGAATTCAATGGAGACCTTCTAACACCAATCTACCCTTGGAACCAAGTGACCAAAGTAGATCACCTCTATGAAAGTCCACACTACACTTCACTGTATACCTCTTGGATGCTAGTCCTTCACCCGGTAACCTTGGAATCACCTTTATTATGACTGAAAATCACGTATTTGTGGTTCGGGTGGCCTCGGTTGGCTGTTAAAGATGAAGGTGTTCATCTTAGAGAGAGAGTAGTGAGAGGGTGGAGAGAATACCGGTTTAATGTTTAACTTTATTAAAAGAAGCAAATGAATACACAATATTTTCCACACACCCACATGGAGAGTCATGTGGGTACTTATAGGCCCTTTTACATCACTAGTTTGCCTATTACACATAAGTAGTCCCTGTGTGAGCTGCTTAATACAAACCTAGTCCAATTCACGTGAGTGACGACATCTTTATAAAAAAGCGAGTCTAACAATCTCCCTCCAAGATGTCGTCACAAGTGAATGGTTACAATGAGACCTATAAACAATACAAAGTAAATTACAATAATAAACTTTTGCTGAAGTGCAGAGTCTCTGTAGTCTAGATCTTTTGGCGGACTTGAAGTTCTCTCTTATCCGAAGATCGTGGCATCGATCTTTGGTGCTGACGGCACACATCCTTGTAGCTCTGAACTTCAACTGTAATGTACTAGTTAGGTTATTACTCCCTCCTAACTAGTGAGCCCTTTATTCTTTTCTGCTCCCTCCTGAATCGACAACTCTCTTTAGCCTTTAAACACGCAGCGGAGACTGTAAGCACAATGGTTGTCGTTCGGGAGCATTAACATATCTCACAAAGTATTTGCATCCAAGTTGGTAATAAGCCGTACTTCTCCCTCTTGATGATTGCGAGGTATCGGAATCATCATCCTTTAGTGTACACGCCTTTGATTACCTTTAACTTGAAGCAATATTAAATCCATAATAGCACGTCGACAACCCGTCGAAGCTTAATTATCGTGAGAATATGTTGAAAAATACTCTCAATACGTCTCTTAAACCAACCTTAAAGTTCACCGGCTTTTATTAAATAACCACATGTGGAGACAACCCGATATTACCAATTTGAAGACGAAGTAAAGCATCCCCCCTCTAATGTGACTTAATCTTGTACGATAATGTGACTAAGAACCTATACTGAGCACTACAACGTAACTCCTTAAAGCATAGGTCGTTTCATATACCCATCCATCCTTCCTTAACTGTATATGAACCTCTCTTGAATTATCCACATCTTTGTGTGACACTGAGTACACCAGCTCAGTTTAATTGATAGTTAACTAGGTCTTCGTCCATCCACCCCTTGACCTATGAAAACTAGATAATTCAAGACTTAATCACTACACCTATGAGTGCCCAAACAAGTATCTCGAAAAGTCATGCATCCAACCAACCTCTAGACTTTGAGATAAATAAGTACACATGCACGAAAAATGTTACTTCAAAATCAAATCAATAATACCATTCTTCCCCGTAGTCATTTTCCTTAACCATAATGCTTTTAGCCGTGAACTATGTATCCCCGTGATTGTTGCGATGGTATCCCTATATCCCTCCAATTTTTTTTTTTTTTTTTTTTTTTTTTTTTTTTTTTCATAATTTGAAATATACTAGGAAATGCCGTTACAAGAAGGCTAGAAAAATTTGAGTGTAACAGATTTTGACGTCAATTTTCACCTAAAAAATTTGAATTTTGACCTAAAAATTTGAATTTTGGGCCAATTTTTTTTTTTTTTTTTTTTTTTTTTTTTGGAAGGGATTCTAAGTTGAACGGTATAAAAGTGGAAGGGTTATAAGCGGACATATTTCTCAATTTCAATGGAATAGAATTGCGAAAAAACTCCACAATTGCGAAAGAAGCAGCAATTGCGAGAAACTCCTCAATTGCGAAAGAATCACCAATTGCGAAAGACTCCTCAATTGCGAGAAAAATGGCCAATTGCGAAAGACTCCACAATTGCGAAAGTCTCCACAATTTCGAAAAAATCATAATTTCGCAATTCTTATACAAGAATGCGAAAAGCCCACAATTGCGAGAAAATCACCATGTGCGAAAAAATCAACAATTGCGAAAGAGTTGACTTTTTATCGAAATTCCACCAATAATTGAGGTCCACTGTTCACTTTTCCGACCATCTTTTTTCTGCCCAAATCTGACCATAAAACCCATTTTGAGCATAAAACTCAACCATATATCCATCAGATCGGACCATTGTCACGGATTAAAGGACAAAAACGAGCTCAAGCAAACCTTTAAGCTAGAACTGTTACCAGATCTAACCTCGTATGACCATGGATTGGAGATGTTTTTGACCATCAAAGATACATAAGACCAGTAATAGGACTGTTTTTATCGTATGAAGCGGAAAAAATATTCCGATGACCGGAAAAAAATTTTCCGATGACTAAAAAGAGGATAAAAAGCAGCCTAAAACACATAAACGAACCACAAAAATCAGTAAACTCACCAAGAATCGTCTCCTGGTTAGCTCTTGATACCAATTATTATGACTGAAAATCACGTATTTGTGGTTCGGGTGGCCTCGGTTGGCTGTTAAAGATGAAGGTGTTCATCTTAGAGAGAGAGTAGTGAGAGGGTGGAGAGAATACCGGTTTAATGTTTAACTTTATTAAAAGAAGCAAATGAATACACAATATTTTCCACACACCCACATGGAGAGTCATGTGGGTACTTATAGGCCCTTTTACATCACTAGTTTGCCTATTACACATAAGTAGTCCCTGTGTGAGCTACTTAATACAAACCTAGTCCAATTCACGTAAGTGACGACATCTTTATAAAAAAGCGAGTCTGATGAGTGTGTAAATACTCATCATTTTTGTCGTATCTAAACTGCCAAAACATCCAAAAACACTCAGAAATGCATCAAAATACTGAAAATATCCCAGGAGTGTGTTTTATAAGTTTCAAATACAAAATGTTTGAAAACAATTGAAAAACAAACAAAGTTTGCAAAATTGGCAGTTTCAGTCCCTCAACTTTCAAAACATGTCAAAACTAGTCCCTGGTTATTCAAAACATGTAAAATATCATTAAAGGTCCTTGGGAATTCACAAGTTGTCAAAAGAAATCCTTTAAAGTTAAAAATTGCAAATTGACAACTTTAGTCCCCCAAGTTTGAAAAATGTCATATTTGATCCCCGGGTGTTCTAAATTGGAGAAAATGCATTTATGGTCCTTGGGTTATTATAATATGGCAAGATTGGTTCCTTGTGATACTTTGGGAAAGTTACAACTTCAGCCCCTCAAAATCCAAAAGTTACAAAAATGGTCCTTGTTATTAAACTATAAACCGGACCATGTTTTAATAATAACCCAAAAATCCAAAACAATTAACCCACTACCCAAAATAAAAACAACCCAGCCCAACCATAAAACCCCTTGACCCGGCCCAATCCCAACTTAAATAATTAAACCAGGGTTTGACCCCAGTCAAACCCATCCTCCCTCTCACACTCACCCCGCCAAAACCACCCTTCCACCATCAATACCAGAAACCACTTCACCTTTACACCTCAACCTTCCAACTCACCCCCCAGCTGTTTAACCTCTCCCCTCCACCTCTACATATCTCCAAAATTCCTTAATTGAAAAAACCTGCTTGTGTACGTTTTGGCGCCAAAAGTCCAAATGGACGATTATGATGATTTTGGCTAAATCAAGGGTCAAGATGTGGTGGGAATTACTCAGAGATGTCGAAAAAGGGATTAAAGTCTATAAAGAAAGGATGGGAAGCAATGTAATACAGTATCTAGTTTAATCATAGTTTATGTATGTCGTTTTAATCAATTTCCCTTTTCTAGTGTATGTTTAAGCTTTTAAGCATTGTACTAAGTTATTTCAGTGTATTGTAAACATTTTCAAGCAATCAATTTCAAGTTTCCTTTACAAATTCAGTTGTTGCCATTTTTAAGCTAAAATTCTCATAATCACTTGTATGTTGTTATAGTTGATGATATGGACTGAATTAGATCATATAAGCTCCCAGAAAGCTTTTAAAAGCTTTTAGAAACCATAACAATCAGTTTAGCATAAAAAACCAAAAATACAAAAAAATCACATATTTAGAATAAAAAAATCAGAAATCCATTGAAGATGATGAAGATGGCTGGAGCATGGTGAATCTTGGATGGCCATGGGTTAGTGGTTCTGTGGAGAACCTATAGGAGTGTTCCTTGGTCCTTGTTCTTGGTTTCAAGCTGGATCACAGTTGTAAGCCTTTTTAGTCAATTTTTGCATTTCACTGTATTAGTAGCTTAAACCTTAAATCTCTGTGTTTTTATGTTCTTGTGTTGTAGTTAAGTAGATTCATTCACTAAAACAAGTTGCTTGTTCATTAGATATCATAGTTGCTTAAAATTCCATTTTACACAGTCAAAATAGCATTTTAGTGAATCCTGAGTATTATGCTTGAATTGTTGTTGGTTTATGCTTATTTAGTCCTACTTAATGATAAAATGAAGCTTTGAATCAGTGTTGTGGTCTAAATCCTTGAAATCCTTTGAAAATCACAAAAACTGAGATTTTAAGGGCTGTTTGGTTTTGCTGTGTGAAATCTGTGTTAGAGGTTGAATGTGGTGTTGTTCTTGTTTGATATATGTCACATTAGGTCCTAATAGCTCAGAGAAACCATAAAAACCTATCCTCATTTGATCAAAAGTCAAAATTGCCTTTGAACCCTCTTGATTTGTTGACTGTCATGATTTTAGAATCCATGATCATGATTTTGGCTTCATAAGTTGTTAAACTTGCTCAATCTAGTCTAATTACACCTTATTGCATCATAATCAGTTAGTATAATAAGATCAAATTTCACCAAAGTCAACCCTTGTGTTTTTCTGCAAAAGTCAAAAATTCAGGTTTGGGTTCTGAATCCCATCTGATCTAGGGTCAAATTAGACTTCAATTGGTGTGTTTCTGATGGGGCTTTTTAGTTTTTAAGATAGCTCATAGTTCAGGCTAGCTTTTGCCCCCTTTATGTTGCTTTTCTATAGCTTATTTAACTGCTTATTCTGCTCTGCAAATTGTCCCATTTCCTGAGTTTCTGTGCAATTTTTGCTACTGCTCAATTGTTGAATTAGCTTAATTTGTGGGATTATCTGTGTGTTTTAAGTTGTTTTAAGCTTATATAAGTTTGTTAAACTTGTTCTGAGCATTTGGTGCATTTTTGTGTTTATTAGCTTATTTTTAGCTTATTAGCCAAACTGCTTATCTGTCCAACTGCTTATCAGTGATCAGTGAACTTGTGATTTTAATTTTCCTAGCTTTTTAATATTAATTTAGACTTAAATTAAATTTTTCAGATTTTTCCTAAGTTATTTGATATTTTTAATCTTTTTAATTAGTTTAAAATAGTAATTAAATCATAATAAATAAAATAATAATCAGAAAAATATATATCTAATTTTCGTAATTTTATTTTGTCATTTTTAATCTAGGAAAAATATAATTATATTTTTAGACCTTAAGAAAAACAAAAATAGAAAAATAGTGATAGCTTCTATTTAATAGAATTTATCTTTTTAAATTTTAATTAAGTAATTTTCATTTTTATAATTTTCTTATCTTCTTGTCACCTTAGAGTATTTATATAAAAAAATTCAGATTTTTCTTTGATCTTTTAGTATTTATTAGCATTTTAATTAGTTTAAATAATTATTAAATAGTTTTTAATTAATAATAATTAATTAAATAGTCTAAAAAATAATTTTCTTTTTCCAATAATTTTCTTTTATTATTAGGATTGTAAAAATATAATTTTCATATCTGTAGGCCTTTTATTTATCAAATCTCACTTTTTATTTTGTACGTTTACGTTTATTTAAATTTAAACGTACGTTTTTAGATTTTAGACGTTTTAAGTAATTTGGTTCCCTTTATTTATTTTCATAGCTTGTTTTAAGCCATTCTCTTTTATTTCCTTAGCTCAATAATTCCAAAACCCTTTTCCCTTCAATTGCACTTGATCACAAGCCGTTTTTAAAGCACAATTTCACATCTCGCTGGGACTTAAACGACCCGGGGATAAAACTATACTCCTTGGTTAATTGTCCTCAATTGGTTTGACTTTTTTTGACCATATCCGTGGTTAATTTAAGTTGACTGTTTTAGGGCCAATCAAATTTTGGCGCCGCTGCCGGGGAGGTGTGCTACGTGTTCTAAACGTTTTGCAGTATCGTGTTTTTGAAACCCAATCTGTGTATATCTTCTATCTCTTGTATATTCATCATATATATAAAGCAAAACGCTCGTGAAGTTAATTCGTTTAACGGATCGAGTACCAAAAATATCGTATTCCTATTTCCCATAAACCATATAAAAAACAAAAATATTTTTCTTTTCTTTTCTATATATATTATCATATAAAAAATAAAAATACCAAAAATATTTTCCGTTTTCTTTGCTTAATAAATAAACAACAATAAAAATTACCATCGAGAACCAAGACAGAGTACTACCTAACTGGGGGTACGGCCATAATAAGTTCCCAAACCTAAGATAAAAACTTGCCTTTGTATCACTTGCGAATATCGGCTCACCTTTAATTGATAAACAAACTATAACGGAGGTTTAAGGATAGTCTGACATTAAATTGTCGGACTGAAAGAAGCGGGTTTTTAAGGAGCATTTAATTGCCCACCTCTGCTTCTCCGCCACTCTGTGCGTTTATCTTTTAGAGAGCTACCGTACGCCTGTTGATTATTGGTTTAAGTTCACTTGTGCTTTTTCTCGATCTTGATTTTAATTGAAAATTTTTGTTTTTATCTTCACTTTTCAAAAAACAAATAAAATCCAAAAAGAATCTTCTTACCCCTTTTCTGAGTTTCCTCCACTATAAAGGATTCTTAGACTCATCTTAGTGCATGCGCACTCGTTCTTCTAGGTCATCAAGCCCTCTCCGTGAGCTTGGAAACATACCTCGAAGACGTCGTAGACGTTCTGCCCCATCAGTCGTATCTGAGGAACGTACTGATCCTGTCGTCATGGCAGATTTGCCGATGAATGAGCTTCTCCAAGCACCCATCGAGGGTTATGGAGATGCCATTGTTGTTCCAGCTATTGTAGCTGAGAGTTTTGAGCTCAAAACCGGGTTACTGAATCTTGTAACCTCAAGCCAATTCTACGGTTTTGAGAGGGATGATCCTCATGCTCACATTCGATGGTTTAACAAGATTACATCTACCATCAAATACAAGAACATCCCTTCTAACTCAATCAAACTTCTTCTATTCCCATTTTCTCTCGAGGGACAAGCCCGGATATGGCTTGAAAAACAACCCCCTCGTTCAATTGAGACATGGGAGGACTTAGTTACAAAGTTTGTAAACGAATTCTTTCCACCGTCTAGAACGACAAGTCTTAAAAATGAAATCATCAAATTCACACAAAGATTTTATGAATCATTTAGTGACGCGTGGGATCGTTTCAAAGAATTGCTTCGTAAATGTCCTCATCATGGTTTCACCGAGTTGATGCAAATCGACACTTTCTATAATGGTGTGAGCCAATCTGACCAAGATTCTCTCAATGCCTCCTCTGGAGGTAACTTTTTGAGCAAAACTGTCAAAGAAGCTTTAGCGATTATTGAAAATAAGTCTAAGGTCCGTACTGCACGAACAAAGCCACATCATTCTCAGGCTAGTGCTGGTCCTTCTACTACATCTCCCGTGAGTACTTCTAGCACCGATGCTAAGATTGACAAACTCACGGACGCTATTCAATCTTTGGTTCTCTCAAACCAAAAGAAAGTCACTTTCACACAAAATCCTTCACATGCTGAAGTGAAGAAAGTGGAAGTCTGTGTTACGTGTGGTGGTCCTCACGCATACTACGACTGTACTGCCACCGATGGTAGTCCTTTTGAAGCTAATGCTATAGCCGGTACTTCAAATCAGGGAGGTAATCAATACCGTCCTCAAATGGAACCAAGTTACCGAGCTAGCACCTACCAAGGACCACCCGGTTTTAATCAGAACCAGAATTTGCAAAACCGAAACCAGAACCAACCTCGAATGAACCAAGGTTATCAAAACCAAGGGAATTTCAATTCTGGACAAAATCAAGGTTTCCAACACCAAGGAAACTTTAACCGAAACAATTACAACCAGGGAAATCATTTTCAGGGAAATGGTAATCCAAATCAAGGGAATTTTCAACATCAAGGTTATAATCAAAATAACCGAATGCAAAATTTCCCTAATCAACATCAAGCCATTCCAGGCCCACAACCATCATCTGATGAGTTATTGAGGCAATTTATGAAAGCTCAAGAGGACACAAACAGGTTGTTGGTCAACCAGATCTCTGAGATTAAAAAATCTTTAAATGATCAACCTTCGGGCTCAGGAAAACTTCTGAGCAACACGATCGTCAACCCGAAGGGCGATGTTAAGGCGATCACAACCCGAAGTGGTGTTTCATATGATGGACCCACTATTTCCACTACCACTTCTTCTTCCCCCAAGGTAGTGGAAAGTGAGCCTGAGGTGACTAAGGACCAGGTACTTCCTACTAATAACGGAGGTACCAACAACATCCAACCTCAAGTTGTCCCGAAACCCAAAACTAAACCTCAAGTTGTCTTTGAACATCCTAAAACCCCGGTTGAAAACCCTAAATCCAAACCTTCTATTCCTTACCCATCACGTTTATATGAGCAAAAGCTCCGCGAAAAAGCTAGTCAACAAATGGATAAATTCTTCCAAATTTTTCAAGAATTACATTTTGACATAAGCTTTGCGGATGCTATCATTCTGATGCCCAAGTTTGCATCCACAATCAAACACTTGTTAAGCAACAAGGAAAAACTATTTGAAATGGAAAAGACTCCATTAAATGAGAACTGCTCAGCAGTTATCTTGAAAAAGCTTCCCGAGAAGCTTGGAGATCCTGGAAGATTTCTACTACCTTGTGTCTTTCCAGGAATGGTTGAATGCTATGCCTTGGCCGATCTTGGTGCAAGCATCAACCTGATGCCTTATTCAGTATGGGAGAAACTTTCTCTGCCAGAACTCACTCCTACCTGCATGACTCTTGAGCTTGCAGACCGTTCTACATCTCATCCACGCGGCATTGCTGAAGATGTATTTGTGAAAGTAGGAAAGTTCCATTTTCCAGCTGACTTTGTGGTTGTTGATTTCGATGCTGATCCTAGGGTTCCTCTCATTCTTGGAAGAGGATTCCTAAGAACGGGCCGTGCTCTCATAGATGTATTTGAGCATGAAATCACATTACGTGTGGGTAATGAAGCTGTTACCTTTAACCTCGATCAAACTTCGAGGTACTCCTCAAATTATGATTCTGAATCGGTTAACCGAATCGATGTCATTGATATTGTTTCAGAGGAGTACTCTCAAGAGTTTCTTGGTTATTCTCATAATTCTGTGAGTGGGGATCCCACCACATCTTCTCTACCTATCATTTCCGACTCTTCCCCTTCTCTCACTCCGTTTGAGAGAAATGATTTCATTTTGGAAGAGATCGATGATTTTCTCAAGTGTGATTCATTCCTAGAGGGGATTGATAACGCTGAGATTGATCTGGAGGGAGATATTCTTCTTCTTGAGAAATTGTTGAATCAGGACAATTCTCCTCCTCTCCCTCCCGTTGAACTTCATAATGAGGAAATCAAATCAGTTGATAAAACCGATGAATTTCCTGAGGTCGAACTCAAAGACTTACCACCTCATCTTGAGTACGCATTTTTGGAGGGTAATGATAAATTACCCGTCATTATTGCTAAATATTTAAGTGATGAGGAAAAGACTGCTCTAATAAAGGTCTTAAAGTCACACAAGCAAGCCATTGCTTGGAAACTCTCCGACATAAAGGGTATCGACCCTGAATTTTGTACTCACAAGATTTTAATGGAGGATGACTTTAAACCAGCAGTCCAACATCAAAGAAGGGTGAATCCTAAAATCCACGATGTTATCAAACAAGAGGTTCTCAAACTTCTTGATGCAGGATTGATTTATCCCATCTCTGATAGTCCTTGGGTTAGTCCCATTCACTGTGTTCCAAAAAAGGGTGGCATAACTGTTGTCACAAATGATGAAAATGAGTTGATTCCAACTCGATTGGTTACGGGGTGGCGTGTTTGCATTGACTATCGTAAGTTAAATGATGCCACCCGTAAAGACCATTTTCCTCTACCTTTTATGGATCAGATGCTTGAGAGATTAGCAGGGAACGAGTACTATTGTTTCCTTGATGGTTTCTCGGGTTACTTTCAAATTCCCATTGATCCACAAGATCAAGAAAAGACTACCTTCACATGCCCTTATGGAACCTTTGCTTATAAACGTATGCCTTTCGGCTTATGTAATGCTCCAGGCACGTTCCAGAGGTGTATGATGGCCATATTTACCGACATGATTGGTAAAACAATGGAGGTCTTTATGGATGACTTCTCGGTCATTGGGGATTCGTTCCAAGCGTGTCTCTCCAATTTAGAAAACATGTTGAAACGGTGTAAAGACACCAATCTTTGTCTAAATTGGGAGAAGAGTCATTTTATGGTCAAAGAGGGCATTGTCCTCGGGCATAAGATATCAAAGAACGGGATTGAGGTTGACAGAGCTAAAGTTGATGTCATTGGTAAATTACCTCATCCCACTACCGTCAAAGGTATTAGGAGTTTTTTGGGTCACGCCGGTTTCTATCGTAGATTCATACAAGATTTTTCCAAAATCGCCCGGCCTATGACTCATCTCCTTGAAAAGGATGCTCCTTTTATCTTCTCACCCGAGTGCATCAAAGCTTTTGAAATATTAAAGAAAAAGCTTACTGAGGCACCCATTTTAGTTGCCCCCGACTGGGATTTTCCCTTTGAGCTCATGTGCGATGCAAGTGATTTTGCTATCGGTGCAGTCCTGGGGCAACGAAAAGCCAAACACTTTCAGCCTATCCACTACGCAAGTAAAACTATGACTGAAGCTCAAACTCATTACACCACTACAGAAAAAGAATTGTTGGCTGTGGTGTATGCCTTTGAGAAGTTTCGGCCATATTTAATCTTGACAAAATGTGTAGTGTATACGGATCACTCGGCTCTCAAATATCTCTTTGCAAAACAAGATGCAAAGCCGAGACTGCTCCGTTGGGTTCTCCTCCTGCAAGAATTTGATATCATTATACGTGATAAAAAAAGGAGCTGAGAACCTAGCTGCTGATCATTTATCCCGATTAGAGAACCCACACCAAGATGTTTTCGAGAAAAAGGAAATAAATGAAACATTTCCTCTCGAGACACTCAATGCGGTTACTTTTCGAGGAGATTCTACTACCCCATGGTTTGCTGACTTCGCAAATTACCATGCGGGTAACTTCATAGTGAAAGGAATGTCGACCCAACAGAAGAATAAATTCTTCAAGGATGTTAAACATTACTTCTGGGACGACCCCTACTTGTTCAAAATCTGTGCGGATCAAGTCATCCGACGGTGTGTTTACGGATAGGAAGCTATTGACATTCTCAAAGCTTGCCATGCTGGACCCACTGGGGGCCATCATAGTCCAAACTACACCGCCAAAAAGGTGTTTGATTCCGGGTTTTATTGGCCCACAATCTATAAGGATGCCCAAGAACTCATAAAAACTTGTGAAGCTTGTCAGCGTCACGAAAATATTTCACAACGAAATGAAATGCCACAAAATGCAATTCAAGTATGTGAAATCTTTGATGTCTGGGGCATTGACTTTATGGGGCCATTTCCATCATCTCAAGGAAATAAATACATTCTCGTGGCTGTTGACTATTTGTCAAAATGGGTTGAAGCAAAAGCTTTACCCACTAATGATGCCCGAGTTGTTGTAAAATTCCTGAAAGCTCTTTTTGCCCGTTTTGGAACTCCACGTGCTATAATTAGTGATCGTGGTACGCATTTTTGCAATGACAAATTTGATAAAGTCATGCAAAAGTATGGTGTAACTCACCGTCTTTCTACTGCGTATCACCCACAAACAAGTGGGCAAGTAGAAGTTTCAAATCGGGGTATTAAAAGAATCTTGGAAAGGACTGTAGGAGAAAATCGTGCATCCTGGTCGGATAAATTGGATGATGCACTATGGGCCTTTCGTACAGCTTACAAAACACCCATCGGGTGTACACCTTACAAGCTTGTGTACGGAAAGGCATGTCATCTTCCGATCGAATTAGAGCACAAAGCCTACTGGGCCTTGAAACATGCTAACTTTGACCTTCAAACTGCGGGTGATCACCGTAAAGTTCAAATGAATGAATTAAATGAACTGCGTGATCAAGCATACGAGAACTCTTTGATCTATAAAGAAAAGACAAAGAAGATTCATGACTCTAAAATCAAGAACCGCGTTTTTAATGTTGGTGATCGAGTCCTTCTTTTCAATTCAAGATTGAAGATTTTCTCGGGAAAACTCAAATCCCGTTGGTCTGGTCCATTCACTGTTACAAAAGTTTATCCATATGGTACCGTTGAGTTATCTCAAAATGACGGACCAAATTTCAAAGTGAATGGTCATCGGTTAAAACACTACTTTGGAGAGGACATACCATTCATGGTTGTCCCGGATCTTCAAACTTTCCCCATGAACCAATAAATGCGGGGATCGAGTCAAGCTAGTGACTCGGTGATCAAAAACATTAGCCCACAACATGGGTTTTCACCCATGTCTCTGACTTCTTTCTCTTTTCTAACACCCAAGTGTGGGGGAGATGCCCCACATGTTGTATATATGTACATTCAAAAAAAAAAATGTGTATATAAAATAATGGCTATTCAGTATTTCCCTTTCACGTTCTAAGTGTTGGTTTAACAACCGGTACTTTGAATATTGAGGGCAATATTCAGTTCTAAGTGTGGGGGGGGGGGGGGAATTCTAGCGAATTTGATCAAATGTACCATCTAGTACCCCCATTTTTAGCCAAAATTTTAAAATTTTTTCTCACTTAGAACGCAATAAATGGTTATCAGTCCGCCATGTCTAACCCACATAAGGATTGGCTAATCCAGGAGCAAACGGCTCTTGGTAAAGATATATCAAATCCGTTTATGGCCTGAAATTTGCCAAAAATTGTATGGTATTCGACTCACCATATCTTTATAAGTGAAGAGTTGGCTAGCCCGCAAGGTTATGGCTTGTGGTAAAGGCTTTGGAATTCCATAATTGGTAATCAGCTCACCAAAGATAATAATTATTTTATCTAAGAGTTGGCTAGTCCAGAAGCAAACGGCTTCTGGTAAAGACAAATCAAACCCGTTTACAGCTGATGGTTTGCTCAAAATCATTTGGTTATCATTGTACCAAAGTATCACATACTAAAACATTGGCTAGTCCAGAAGCAAACGGCTTCTGGTAAAGACAAATCAAAACCGTTTACAGCTGGTGATTTGCTCAAAATCATATGGTTATCAGTGTACCATAGTTCTTACTTGAACTGAAACATTTGGCTACTCCAGAAGTAATGGCTTTTGGTAAAGAGATTAAATCCATTAAATTTTCAAAAATATTGCTAGGGACTAGCAATAGTTTAGTGTGGGGGATTGATGAGTGTGTAAATACTCATCATTTTTGTCGTATCTAAACTGCTAAAACATCCAAAAACACTCAGAAATGCATCAAAATACTAAAAATATCCCAGGAGTGTGTTTTATAAGTTTCAAATACAAAATGTTTGAAAACAATTGAAAAACAAACAAAGTTTGCAAAATTGGCAGTTTCAGTCCCTCAACTTTCAAAACATGTCAAAACTAGTCCCTGGTTATTCAAAACATGTAAAATATCATTAAAGGTCCTTGGGAATTCACAAGTTGTCAAAAGAAATCCTTTAAAGTTAAAAATTGCAAATTGACAACTTTAGTCCCCCAAGTTTGAAAAATGTCATATTTGATCCCCGGGTGTTCTAAATTGGAGAAAATGCATTTATGGTCCTTGGGTTATTATAATATGGCAAGATTGGTTCCTTGTGATACTTTGGGAAAGTTACAACTTCAGCCCCTCAAAATCCAAAAGTTACAAAAATGGTCCTTGTTATTAAACTATAAACCGGACCATGTTTTAATAATAACCCAAAAATCCAAAACAATTAACCCACTACCCAAAATAAAAACAACCCAGCCCAACCATAAAACCCCTTGACCCGGCCCAATCCCAACTTAAATAATTAAACCAGGGTTTGACCCCAGTCAAACCCATCCTCCCTCTCACACTCACCCCGCCAAAACCACCCTTCCACCATCAATACCAGAAACCACTTCACCTTTACACCTCAACCTTCCAACTCACCCCCCAGCTGTTTAACCTCTCCCCTCCACCTCTACATATCTCCAAAATTCCTTAATTGAAAAAACCTGCTTGTGTACGTTTTGGCGCCAAAAGTCCAAATGGACGATTATGATGATTTTGGCTAAATCAAGGGTCAAGATGTGGTGGGAATTACTCAGAGATGTCGAAAAAGGGATTAAAGTCTATAAAGAAAGGATGGGAAGCAATGTAATACAGTATCTAGTTTAATCATAGTTTATGTATGTCGTTTTAATCAATTTCCCTTTTCTAGTGTATGTTTAAGCTTTTAAGCATTGTACTAAGTTATTTCAATGTATTGTAAACATTTTCAAGCAATCAATTTCAAGTTTCCTTTACAAATTCAGTTGTTGCCATTTTTAAGCTCAAATTCTCATAATCACTTGTATGTTGTTATAGTTGATGATATGGACTGAATTAGATCATATAAGCTCCCAGAAAGCTTTTAAAAGCTTTTAGAAACCATAACAATCAGTTTAGCATAAAAAACCAAAAATACAAAAAAAATCACATATTTAGAATAAAAAAATCAGAAATCCATTGAAGATGATGAAGATGGCTGGAGCATGGTGAATCTTGGATGGCCATGGGTTAGTGGTTCTGTGGAGAACCTATAGGAGTGTTCCTTGGTCCTTGTTCTTGGTTTCAAGCTGGATCACAGTTGTAAGCCTTTTTAGTCAATTTTTGCATTTCACTGTATTAGTAGCTTAAACCTTAAATCTCTGTGTTTTTATGTTCTTGTTTTGTAGTTAAGTAGATTCATTCACTAAAACAAGTTGCTTGTTCATTAGATATCATAGTTGCTTAAAATTCCATTTTACACAGTCAAAATAGCATTTTAGTGAATCCTGAGTATTATGCTTGCATTGTTGTTGGTTTATGCTTATTTAGTCCTACTTAATGATAAAATGAAGCTTTGAATCAGTGTTGTGGTCTAAATCCTTGAAATCCTTTGAAAATCACAAAAACTGAGATTTTAAGGGCTGTTTGGTTTTGCTGTGTGAAATCTGTGTTAGAGGTTGAATGTGGTGTTGTTCTTGTTTGATATATGTCACATTAGGTCTTAATAGCTCAGAGAAACCATAAAAACCTATCCTCATTTGATCAAAAGTCAAAATTGCCTTTGAACCCTCTTGATTTGTTGACTGTCATGATTTTAGAATCCATGATCATGATTTTGGCTTTATAAGTTGTTAAACTTGCTCAATCTAGTCTCATTATATCATAATACATCATAATCAGTTAGTATAATAAGATCAAATTTCACCAAAGTCAACCCTTGTGTTTTTCTGCAAAAGTCAAAAATTCAGGTTTGGGTTCTGAATCCCATCTGATCTAGGGTCAAATTAGACTTCAATTGGTGTGTTTCTGATGGGGCTTTTTAGTTTTTAAGATAGCTCATAGTTCAGGCTAGCTTTTTCCCCCATTAGGTTGCTTTTCTATAGCTTATTTAACTGCTTATTCTGCTCTGCAAATTGTCCCATTTCCTGAGTTTCTGTGCAATTTTTGCTACTGCTCAATTGTTGAATTAGCTTAATTTGTGGGATTATCTGTGTGTTTTAAGTTGTTTTAAGCTTATATAAGTTTGTTAAACTTGTTCTGAGCATTTGGTGCATTTTTGTGCTTATTAGCTTATTTTTAGCTTATTAGCCAAACTGCTTATCTGTCCAACTGCTTATCAGTGATCAGTGAACTTGTGATTTTAATTTTCCTAGCTTTTTAATATTAATTTAGACTTAAATTAAATTTTTCAGATTTTTCCTAAGTTATTTGATATTTTTAATCTTTTTAATTAGTTTAAAATAGTAATTAAATCATAATAAATAAAATAATAATCAAAAAAATATAAATCTAATTTTCATAATTTTCTTTTGTCATTTTTAATCTAGGAAAAATATAATTATATTTTTAGACCTTAAGAAAAACAAAAATAGAAAAATAGTGATAGCTTCTATTTAATAGAATTTATCTTTTTAAATTTTAATTAAGTAATTTTCATTTTTATAATTTTCTTATCTTCTTGTCACCTTATAGTATTTATATAAAAAATTTCAGATTTTTCTTTGATCTTTTAGTATTTATTAGCATTTTAATTAGTTTAAATAATTATTAAATAGTTTTTAATTAATAATAATTAATTAAATAGTCTAAAAAATAATTTTCTTTTTCCAATAATTTTATTTTATTATTAGGATTATAAAAATATAATTTTCATATCTGTAGGCCTTTTATTTATCAAATCTCACTTTTTATTTTGTACGTTTACGTTTATTTTGTACACTACACTTCACCGTATACCTCTTGGATGCTAGTCCTTCACCTGGTAACCTTGGAATCACCTTGAATGAACAAGATTCAAAGTGAGAGATCAAGAAAAACAAAAACCCTAGGTCGAATATTTGTTTGTGCTGTGTAAATGAGAGAGGAAAGAGGGGAGGGAATTTTGGTAAATTGATATCACAATTATGAGGAGATTATAATCATGTATTTAACCAAAATTCCATCCAAATCCCTCCCTTGAATCCCTCCTAGGCCGGCCTCAATGTGGGCTAAAATGGGCTTGCCATTTGTCTTCTAAGTCCAATGGATTAAATACTTTACTTAGCCATTAGAAGCCCAATAGTGATCCCGAGTTACATTAGGTTATTTATATACCGTAAATACAATAAAAACGATATATAAAGTGGTACCTCAGTGTATATGTGTGTGACCCCATAGGCTCACATATGTCTAGCCATATAATTATTTATTATGACACAAGCATACTCCAACAGCTCCCACTTGCGACGTCATAATAATCGAGTAATTATACAAGCAAAGGTTAGCGTCTAGCAACACGCCAATGCCCCTAGAAATATGTGAGGGTAGTTTCTTAAACGTCTCATTTAAATGGTTTATATGTCATCCATCCTTTTGTTGCAGATACCTTGTTGAACATTAGACATGGATCAAATGTCATTCTAATTGTTCAACTACTATGTTTCTCGATATAGATATTGAACAAGATTACCAAGTGGATTAAGATTCATCTTAATCTCATTTTGGGTACGGCCATATAAACATCTGTTCAATTCATCGAGGGGCCCAATAGTATCTAACTCCATAACATGTAGAGGAACAAATCCTGTTTTGACTGCACGTGTCATTCATGTGCTTCATGTGACTCCTGATGATGGTTTTTATAACTACCTTATTCAGGACAACGTTTAACCATATCAAGGAATGAAATTCCACACATGCAAGACCTACTTGCATCTCAAGTCTAAGGATAAGAGACATAACCACTTGCGAGATTCACTATTGACGACGATCCATGTAGTGAACACTCGTAGGTTGGGTCAATTCAATGCTCATCACAATGAACAATATGTGAGTTTGGTAAATAAATCACCAACATACTCACATTTGCCTTAATTTGATGATACTCCCGTATCGTCAACCGACAATGGACAATTTTAGAATAATTAAATCATTCACGGATTAAACATGCAAATATAGAATACAGTTGATATGATTGAAAACGATCATAACCAGTACATCAATTCATTATAAATATAAACTGTTTAACATTCCAATTATTCAAATACTAAAAAACAGATCTACTTGAGACTATTAGCAAGTCGAAGCCCAATGTTCCTAGCATGCTCGACATGTTTGGTACAAGGCATTGGTTTCGTAAAATGATCAGCTAAGTTGTCATCTGTGTGAACTTTGAGAAGACGAATATCACCTCTTTTGATAACTTCTCGAATGTAGTGAACCTTCCGACGAAAGTGTTTGGCACACTTTTGAACACCTGGTTCATTGGCTATGATAATGGCACCGGTATTGTCACAGTACATATCCATAGGTCGTTCATTGCTGGGGACAACGCCAAGCCCATAAATGAATTTTCGTATCCAAATCGCCTCCATTGCAGCTTCAGAAGCAGCTATGTATTCAGCTTCTGTAGAGGACATTGCAATAGTACTTTGTTTGGCACTCTTCCAGTCAACAGCACCTCCGTTCATGATGAAAACATATCCTGTCTGGGATTTGGTGTCATCACGATCCGTCTCCCAGCCTGCGTCAGTGTAACAAGTAACACTGAGCTCACGCTTGACATCACCACCATAAACAAGAAACATATCTTTAGTATTTTGCAGATACTTTAATATGTTCTTAACAGCAGTCCAGTGACATTCTCCTGGATTCTGTTGAAATCTACTCGTTAGGTTCTGAGAGAACGCTACATCAGGTCTAGTGTACCTAACCGCATACATTATGGATCCCACAGCCGAAGCATAAGGGACTCCTTTCATCCTCTTCACCTCAGTAGGTGTAGAGGGTCCTTGAGCTTTACTCAATTATGTATTTGGTTGCATTGGAAGACTTCCACGTTTGGAATCTTGCATCTTAAATCACTTCAGGATTTTGTCAATGTATGTACTTTGACATAAGCCGATTAACCGCTTTGATCTATCTCGATAGATCTTGACTCCAAGTATGTATGCAGCTTCTCCTAGGTCTTTCATGGCAAAGCAATTTCCAAGCCAGGATTTTACATCTTGTAGCATTGGAATGTTGTTTCCCATGAGTAATATGTCATCGACATATAAGACTAGGAACACGACAATACTTCCACTAGTTTTCATATATACACATGGCTCATCGAGATTTTGAGTAAAACCAATTTTCTTGATTTCCTCATCAAATCTCTTATTCCAGCTTCTGGATGCTTGCTTTAATCCATAAATGGATCTTTGAAGCTTGCATACCTTAGCGGGATGTTTAGGATTCACGAAGCCCTCGGGTTGCACCGTATAAACGTCTTCGTTCAGGTAGCCGTTCAAGAAAGCTGTCTTGACATCCATTTGCCAAATCTCATAGTCATAGTACGCTACTATGGCTATAAGAATCCTAATTGCTTTAACGTCTGCAACAGGCGAGAAGGTTTCTTCATAGTCAATCCCATAGGTTTGAGTGTAACCTTTTGCTACTAGATGAGCTTTATAGTTGTGTACATTTCCATCCATGTCGGTCTTCTTCTTGAAGAGCCATTTACTCCCAACTGTTTTAGCATTAGGAGGTAGGTCTACTTCGACCCAGACATCATTGTCTTTCATGGATTGCATCTCTGCATTCATAGCTTCGATCCATTTATCGTGTTCAGGACTCGATAATGCATCTCGATAGTTAGCGGGTTCACCATGATCCCCTAACTCATGTTCCTCAGCATCGACATAGAAACCATATCGCTCAGGTGCTTGAGGTATCCTTGCGGATCTACGAATGGGAGCAACATCTTGATGAGCTTCAACATTTTCATGTTCAATCTCATTTTGATGTTTACTAGTGTTACCAGAAGGTTGTGCATCTTCCTCTTGAATTTCATCAAGGTCTACTTTGCTCCCACTTGCTTCCTGTGAAATGAGACTGTTCTCAAGAAACTCAGCATACCGAGCAACAAATATTTTGTTCTCGAGTGGGTAGTAGAAGTAGTAACCCATTGTTTCCTTTGGGTATCCTACAAAGATACATTTGATAGCTCTGGGCTCAAGTTTGTTAGGTGTGTCTCGTTTCACGAGAGCCTCACAACCCCAGACTTTCAAGTAAGATAGATTAGGGACCTTCCCATGCCATATTTCGTATGGTGTCTTATCAACCTTCTTGGTTGGAACCATGTTGAGAATGCGTGCAGCAGACTCTAGAGCATAACCCCAAAAGGACATTGGCAATGTTGTTAGACTCATCATGGATCGAACCATGTCAAGCAAGGTTCGATTTCTCCTTTCAGATACACCATTATGTTGTGGTCTGTATGGAGGAGTGAATTGTGAGATGATCCCACACCTTTTTAGATGATCTAAAAACTCTTGACTCATATATTTACCTCCTCGATCAAATCGAAGAGCCTTTATGGTCTTGCCGAGTTGATTTTCTACTTCATTTTGAAAGACTTTGAACGTTTCAAAGACTTCATGTTTATGTTTAATCAAGTAAACATAACCATATCTACTGAAATCATCAGTGAATGTAATGAAGTAGTTAGCTCCTTCCCTAGACGTTGTTCTAAATGGGCCACATACGTCAGTATGTATGAGTCCAAGTAGATCGTTAGCTCTTTCTCCAACATGGGAGAAAGGCTTTCGTGCCATTTTACCAGATATGCAAGAAATGCATTTATCAAAT
Organism: Artemisia tridentata subsp. tridentata; assembly: GCA_021014915.2. Taxonomy (NCBI): domain Eukaryota; kingdom Viridiplantae; phylum Streptophyta; class Magnoliopsida; order Asterales; family Asteraceae; genus Artemisia; species Artemisia tridentata. Next base: position 151,363,967 of record CP139505.1, read on the forward strand.
GACTCATGGTCGGTTGACTCTAAAAGCCCATCGTGTTGCAGCTTCGTAATGCGTTTCTTGTTTATGTGGCAAAGACGGCAATGCCATAGAAAAGCGGAATCTAAGTTACGTTTAGATTTCTTTTTGCTAACATTATATATAGAACTATCGTTTGAAATAGAATCACGCATATCAATTTCAAAAATACCATCACAAGGAATAGCATTAAAATAAAAAACATTATCCTTAGAAACTGAAATGCCAAAATCTGTAAAAGTATGAATGTAACCATCATCCTTCAAACGTGAAAGTGAAACAACACCTCTTGTGATAGTAGGTGCAAAATGGCAATTATTCAAAACAATAACTAATCCATTAGGGAGGATGAGATCAAAGCTCCTTATCGCTTCGACAGCTGCACGGTTGCCATTACCCACGCACAGGTTCAAAGCTCCTTGTTTCAACTTCCTGCTTCCCCTAAGACCCTGCACATTATTACAAATGTGAGTACCACAACCTGTACCATATACCCAGGATTTGTTAGGAAAAGTATAGAGTTCTATAGTGAAGATACCTGATGTGCTAGCTCTGCTAGCTTTGTTCTTCTTTAACTCTTTGAGGTAGGTCGGACAGTTCCACCTCCAGTGCCCCTTCACTCCACAATGGTGGCAGGGGGTGTCCTTAGCCGGGTGCTCCTTCTTGGCAGGTGGGGGGACTTTTGGTATGGGGGCGTAAGCACGCTTACCCTTGCCCTTACTTTGTCCCTTGCCATGTGCCTTCGGCTTGTTATTTTTCTGGATTCTGCCTTGTTTGATAGCTAGGACCATTGGAGCCTTCTTGGGCATGCCCTTTTCTGCAAGTTTAAGCATGTTGTGCAGTTCGGGAATAGTCTTGCCCATGCTGTGCATGTTGTAATTCTGCACAAATTGATCATAATCCTTTGACAGTGAGGTAAGAATCAAGCTCACTCCAAGGATATGAGGCATGGGGTATCCCAGACGCTCCATTTGGTCCAGATAGCCTTTCATTTTCATGACATAGCTACTGACCGATTGGCCGATAGGTGACTTATCCGTTGCGTTTGTTTATTAATAATATGTTATCTATATTCATAATCACCTATAGTGGTATCAGAGTCATATGATCAATCAAAGTAAAACAAACAAGATTATACCTTTGTAGTATGATCGGTAGAATTCAATGGAGACCTTTTAACACCAATCTACCCTTGGAACCAAGTGACCAAAGTAGATCACCTCTATGAAAGTCCACACTACACTTCACCGTATACCTCTTGGATGCTAGTCCTTCACCCGGTAACCTTGGAATCACCTTGAATGAACAAGATTCAAAGTGAGAGATCAAGAAAAACAAAAACCCTAGGTCGGATATTTGTTTGTGCTGTGTAAATGAGAGAGGAAAGAGGGGAGGGAATTTTGGTAAATTGATATCACAATTATGAGGAGATTATAATCATGTATTTAACCAAAATTCCATCCAAATCCCTCCCTTGAATCCCTCCTAGTCCGGCCTCAATGTGAGCTAAAATGGGCTAGCCATTTGTCTTCTAAGTCCAATGGATTAAGTACTTTACTTAGCCATTAGAAGCCCAATAGTGATCCCGAGTTATGTTAGGTTATTTATATACCGTAAATACAATAAACACGATATATAAAGTGGTACCTCAGTGTATATGTGTGTGACCCCATAGGCTCACATATGTCTAGCCATATAATTATTTATTATGACACGAGCATACTCCAACAAATATAACCAAGTATGGGGAATCTACTTGATTATACTTAGAAGAATATTTGTTTGAGTAATGGAACAGTAAAGTATGTGTATGAACAATGAAGACAATGATTAACACCAAAAGATTCAATATTATTGAGAATAATACGAGTGATCTTAGCTATCACTAGGGTTACAAAATCTTGAATCTATTCGTATGACTTCTATATCAAAAACCTAACCTAGGACCTCCTTTTATAGCACAAGGAGTCCTGTACAAGTAAACTACAATATTCGTATCAATCTATAACTAGAAGGTATACATAAAATCTATTCTATATTTATCCACACGAGTCTTCATCTTTGTCTTCATCACATAAGCAGTACAAACTATTTGTACTGACAATACTAACCCAGTTAGTACTGCTAGTTCTAACTTGAACCAGTTGAAACCTTGAACCTGGCAGTATTAACTGTTAGTTTAATTCCCAACAAAACACATATATTAGAAGGATTTTAATTTCAAACCCTCTCAAATTCCTACAATTTGCCCCAACCAAACGCAACCTAAGGTGACTTTTGCAAATCCAAAACCATAATGGACCCTACATCTAAATCCTTCCTCACAATCTATACATAAATTAATTATTAAAAAACAAAGTCGTGATACTTTCTTTCCAATAATTTATGTGAAAACGTAGAGGGGGGCAGGGGGTGAATACGTTACCGTTTTAAAATCTGTATACTTGTTGTATCAAATATCTGATTAAGCTTGTTGTAATATGAAAAATGCCAATTGTAGTCTATGACTAGCATATACTAAAACAAGTTGTCACACAAGTATAACCATCAAGTCACACTACAAGCAATAATATAATGCAAGCAGTAAGTAAAAGAAAGTGCAAACCGGACACGAGGATTTATAGTGGTTCGGTCACGGATCTCCTCTCCGCCCTACTCCACTCCCCGAGTACCCAACCCGAGAGTTACTTCACTAGATCAACAAGCTCCTTTCTCGACGGAGAAAACCTTACAAACGTCGCTTACACTTTTTCTGGTACAAAGCTAAATACCGGGTTCTAGTTCGAGGTAGAACCAACCTAACGTCGCCTATACAATATTTCCGACACTAAGCTAGATGTCGAGTTCTTTTACAAGGGTACAACCATTCCAGTTATGTTTTATGGCCTAACATAAAAACCTTGTGTTTTATGGCACAAACACATAAACCATCTAATCTAGTTTGGTGAATATATTGTGATGATACTGTGATGTTTACAATGATGATCCATGACACAAATGTCTAATGGAAATGTATGACTAATCCAAATGAACTTCCATTGATAGGAAGCCTTCAATGAATGAAGATCACAAGTTCCCTAAGCTTGTTGTGATAGATCTCCATATATGTATGCTTGTGGTGGATAATGACTCAAGATCTCTGAGCTTACTTCACAGGATCATTTCGGGAGTATGCTTACAATATAATGAAAGTTAGAAGCATTATGATCACGATAATGAGGGTGTTTAATGTATGTTACTACATTGTTAATGACTAATCTAAATGTATGCAAGATGTTATAGAAAATGTGTTTTGAAGTGGTGATTAAACAACATGGTGTGGGCTGCTATTTATAGCCATTTGGCTTCAGCAACCCACGGATTGGAAAAAACCAAAAATAGGTTCCGCCCTTGTTAATTTTTGGTTCCGTCAGTCCTGACATAAAATCTTCTAAAATCTTTGCAAATCTTATTTCAATAGGTTAGATGATCCAATGATAAAATCACTATGCTTATGAAAATACATATTAGAAGGTAAGTTAAGATGAATGTTAGTCCAAAGACCAATTCATAACTGAGGTGTAATGAAATTTCTTGTAACACAACCGTCCATGTTACAAGGAGAGAATGATGCATAGGATATACAATATCCTTTGTTACCTTTTTAACAAAAGGAACAATTAATGCATTGATTCTTTAGGTATAATATTTTCCAAAACATCATGTTTTCCTAAATGAAGATATGAAGCTAAAATGTTTGAATCGGATAGTCCTATCCTAAATATACCCGGTCTCAAGATGACAAGAGGAATTCACTCGAGTTTCTTATGTATACTCCTCAAGAGGCATTGTCACTCGGGGTGCATGAGGTTGGCTTTGAGATTGCATTTTAACATATGTTGTTAAAATGTTCATTTAAGGTTTAACGAAACTTATGCAAAGGTTTAACGACAAAGTATTACTTTGATTTATAATACTTTGATAACTTGTGAAAGTAGCACTACTTATACCTAGTGGAAATTGATAAAAATGACCAGGAGCATCATGTTCATTTGATAGTGGAGGTTCTAGCCATAATGAATCATCTAAGTACTTATAGGTGGGAAAGTATGTTTGAGTTAGTTCAATATGCATTTGATTTGGTACGAGTGTTGGACAAAGGACTTTTTTTTAGGCAACGGAATCAAATGATGATAAAGATTGTGGATTGGTCGATCTAGGTGGTAGGTCTTCTAGTGTGTCTAAATAAGGATGTGGTGATGTAGAGGTTTGTTGTACTATAGGAGTACTTAGGTTGATTATTTGTTCATAGATGTTGTAAACAACAAAGATGGATACTAATTCTTGTGGTCCATTGGTTGTTACAACTAGTAGGTGAAGTTCTTGAAGTTTTGGTCATGTTTGTGAAGCTTAAGGGCTTAGATATATCATAAAGGTAAATGTGATGGGATGATGGTGAAAGAACAAGTGAACTTAAGTGCTAAATGTTCAAGGATGAAAACATATTGACATTTATTTTATTCCTATTGATTGGGAGAGTGTTATGATAAGTGTTTTAACATATGTTGTTAAAATACTTTGATTTTTCGGATATGACTTTTAATGACTAAAATCGTAAGTCAATTTTACTTGAATATTTTGGACAAAATACTTAAGTTGTCAATCCTACTTTGTTGAGATTATATCGCACTCAAGGATAGCAAGACTTGATAATACATCTTTAACATGAGTGTGAGTTATGACTCGATGTAAATCCTTATCGTCTTGAAGGATGACACATTATTTTCATGTTAACCAAGTGAGGCAACATATGTGGATACAAGACAATATCTGCAGTCATAAGTTGGACTTGTGATTTTTGATATTATATGTTATCTTTGCAAACAATGAGTCTGGATTTGTTAGGAAGTTGTCAATTCATAAAACAAATCAAGCTAATGGATAAAGGATAAGTGAAGGATGGAAGAATGCAACGAATGTGTGTAATGATTACAAAATCTCAGTGGTCCACGGATCGCAAGGAACCAATTTTAGGTTTCCTTCCTTTATATAGAAAGGTACCTCGGAGCATTTTCATGAAATTTGAAAGTATGATCAGAGATGGTTATCCTATTGGTGCAAGTGAGATGACATGATCCTAATATGAGTGAATATCAGTGAAAAGTATCCTAGTAACAAAAGTGAGTGATCTAGAGTGCGGGATTTAAACGAAAATGAAAATGTGTTATTGCAGGCTGGCGGCACCAAAACATATAACGGGCGGAACTCATATTTTGGTGCCGCCCCATCCGTGGGTAAGTGGTGTTATCCAAAGTATATTTATGTAATATATAATAGTAAGAAACGCGACCAAACGGTCAATTCTCTCTCTAACCAAGAGTGAAAATCCCATGTAGTCGAAGAAAAGTCAAACTATATATATTTTCCGGAAGTATTAGATATTCCCGGGTCGTTTATGTCCCAACGAAGTGTGAATGGAATCTCGGATTCGGTTTGTGATCAGGTGATTTGAATATGGAAAGATATTTTGGATTTATGACTAAAAATAGAAAACATAAACTAAAAAAAAAACAAATAATAAGCACATAAAACATGATAGCAAAGCACAAATAAGCAATAACGCAATTTAAACTAAAAACGCACACTTAACGGGAATTTAACGAGCATAGAAACCTAAATTCTCAAATTTAAACCCTAGGAGTGAAAATTTAATTTCTACCTAAGTGATTAAAAATAATTTTAGAAAAAAGAATTATATTTTTTTGATTTTTATTTTATTTATTATGAATTAAAAACACTTTTAAACTAAAAATATTATTAAAAATACTAAACTATTTAAGAAAAATCTGAAAATTTTATGAAAAATAATTTAGACTATAAGGAATCTAGGAAAAATAAAATGGAAGTTCCAGCTTGTAAAAATAAGCTGGAAATAAGCTAACAAGGGCTAAAAGCTAAAATGGGAAATAATGGTTAAATAAATAACAAAAGCAGTCTTAAACGGAAAAGACCCAAGGGCGCAGTGGTTTGGTGTGTTTGTAATATGGTTGAGGCTGTGTTGAGGTCCAAGGTTCGAGCCTGGCTCACCCTTGGCTTCCCCAGCTTCCCATATTTTTATTTTTGCAAATTTTCTTTTTGAAACTTTTAAATAAGCTGGAAATGAAGACTTTTTGTGAAAGCACTATTTTTAAAAGTTATAAAATAAGCTGGAAAAAACTGATTAAGAAAACAGTTACCTAGAAACTAAAAAGAAACTTAAAAGCTAAAACGGTAAACTGATTGAATAGCACAAGCTTCTATAAGCTTGTGCTTTTCCCTAATAAGCTTCTAAAACCTAGAATATGGAATGAATAACCAAATCTAATCCTAAATAAGAATTCTAATCAAGCAATAAGCTCATAAACTAACTTAAGCTAAAAAGCACAACTGTTATGAAAACAGCCTGATAGGGCACCTTTAAGCTTCTAAATAAGCCACTAAATCGATAAGCTAGTATTCCAAAATCTTAAAACAGCAAAGATCACATACCAAGGAACTCATAAAATCAAATTCGGACATTTTGAATCAAAATTTGAGCTTAAAAACTAGCTGATAAAAAGGACAGTTTAGACACTTTTTGGTGTTTGTGTTTTTTTTTTTTTTTTTTTTTTTTTTTTTTTTTTTTTTTTTTTTTTTTTTTTTTGATAAAAACAAACAGACCTGAACCCCTACTTTTAAAGTAAAAAATAAGCTACTAGAAGCTATTGAAATAAGCTAAAGAAATCTAAAACAGCATAAATTACCAACCAGAGAACACATAAAATTATTTGCAGACAATTTGAATTAAAAAGGAGCTTAAAAATAAGCTGATAAGAAGCTGACAAATACACTATTTTTGGTTTTTCTGATTTTTGACCAAACCTTGCAAACAATGTTGAGCAATTAAAACTAGACTCGAATCACTTAAAATGGACTTATCTAGACCAAAAGAAGCTGAGTTAAACTAAATTAAGCTGAAACAAAACCTGTTTTAACTAAAATAAGTTAGACTATTACTATTTTTTAAGAGCTATGCTGAAAAATCAGAAAATTTAAACAATGAAAACTTATTTAGACTTGACTCAAAACTCAGACCTTAAAACCTAAAGATAAAACATGAATCCTAAACTGATATAGACTCAACACCAACAACTAAAAAGGACTTTTGAAGAACTTTTCAAAATTAGCTATTGACTACAGTTTTAAACTTTGAAACTTTGAAAATTTAACTAAAATCTATTAAACTAGATAAAAATGCTTTGATCTAACTTTAAACTACCACTAAGACTGAATTCATGCTAAATTAATTTGAACTTTTGACTAAAACACACTAAAACAGGCTTAACCCAAACACCCCTTTAAAAACTGAAAATGCTATTTAAAACATATTGAAGCTTTAAAACCCACGTTTTATTGAAAACAGATTAACATTAAGTGTAATAAATGAATTTTAAGCAAAAAGCAAAGAAAAATAAGCACAATCCAATAAGCTAAGCTTATTGGATTGAAATGACAGTTTTAGAAAATTTAGAGTAAATGATTATAAAACTATTAATTAAGCAACTAAATTGACAGATCTAACACAAATAAGCATATAAAAGACAAATTAAGCACTAATAAACAGATAATAAGCAGAAATAAGCAGATAAGCAATGAGCAATTTAAAAGCTAAAAATGAAAAGTACCTTGTTCCTAGCTCAACAAGGATCAAATAAGCTCGAGGAGCTACTCTACAAGCTCCAGCTTATTAGATGATAAGCTGGTAAAGACCTATAAGCCTTTCCATTTCTGGCTTATCTTCCACTTAAGTTTATTTTGGTTTTTAACAAAATTTCTAAACTAAACTGATTTCAAATTAAACACAAAGCTACTCAATACTCAAACAAGCTATTGAAGAGCTTATTTAAGTATAAGTGAAGTAAATAGAGCTTATCAACAACTTATTAATCAAACACAAACAACATATTAAAAGCTTATAAGTAAATTTGAACTCAAATTTAAAGGTAAACTGAATTTTTATTAATAACAAAGGAGGATTACAATACTTTGAAAAGGAAATACAGTATTTAAATGACAAGTAATTAAAAATGCTAGAAAATAAGCTTAAAATTAAGACACTTAAGCTAAAAACTACCCCCTCTAGGTATGAGTGAGGAGCCTGTTGATGCAAATAATGTTCTAAAAACGTTATTTATATCTTTCGATAGCTTCACGTTTTGAGGATGGCAAAATGTGAAAACACTTTACGTTAAAATTAATGTAAACAAGTTTTTAGTCGAAAGATCCCATTTCTACGCAAATCACTCTAGGTATGCACAAACAAATTTACAACTTGACAAATGATCAAAGAAGTGAACTTGTGTTTAAAACTTCACATTTTTAATGTGACAAAACATTTTTTCAAAAATATACTTTACAAGTTATTTTTTAATAATTAACAAATGTTTTATTGGAAAAATAAGTTCAAATAACATAACAGCTATTTTTCCCTCAAAATCAGCTCCAAACTTCCCCAAATAAATTTTCACCACTAAAGACAAAAAGATGAGCGTTTTTGTCTGGTATGGTACCACGGTACCACTAAATTTAGTGGTACCATGGGTGATTTAGTGGTACCGTGTACACATACCAGCTAGAATTTTTCTGCATATAAATACCAGCCCTCTTCACAGTTATTAGGCATCCTTTTTCACACAACTTTCTAAGTTCAATACTCTTATCACATCTTCTCTTCTAGATCATTTAGTTTAGTTTTCTTTTGTTTAAAGAGTGATCCAATCATCCAACCAAGTGATCACCTTCATTCCTCTTCTAGTGCAAGAGAAGAACACAAGGTATCAAAGAAGATACAAAGTGTTGTAGTTGTAGTTAGAGTACTTGTAACATTTGTTACACCCTTGTTGTATCTTTGTATACATCAAGTTCATTTTTCTTTTGAGAGTTTGTGAGAGAAGATCATTGTGATCTTATAGAGATATTGAATATCTCTTGTAGCTTGTGAGCTAGTGTGTTGATCAAGTTTATCAAGGGTAGATAGGGTAGATTGAGTCAAGTGAGAGTTGATCATTGTGATCTTGTGAGATCTTGGAGATCTCTTGAAGCTTGTGGGCTTGTGTGTTGATCAAGTGGATCAAGGGTAGATCGGGTAGATCGAGTCTAGTGTGTTGATTGTGTGAAGTAGAAAGGATCGAGTGGATCGTGGTAGATTGGTGCTAGCTAAGATTAGCACTCGACATTTAGCTTAGTGTCGGAAAATAGGATAAGCGACGTTGTACGGTTTTCTCTGCCTGAAGGGAGGTTTTGTTGACATAGTGCTTGAAACTCTCGAGTGTGGTACTTGGGGAGTGGAGTAGGGTGAAGAAGAGCTTCGTGACCGAACCGCTATAAATCTCTTTGTCCCGGTTTGATCTTTCCATCTCTTTTCTTTACTTTCATTATTTACATTAGATAGTGTAGTTTAGTGTTCATATTGGTGTTGATTGATTACACATAAGATTCAAATCAAGGTTTTTCAAAAGTAAAGTTTTTGAAACAAATTAAAAACCGGTAAAATTATTCAACCCCCCCTTCTAGTTTTCCACAATTGGTACCAGAGCCACGTCAGTCAAGATTTTAAAGTAAATTGTATTTCAAAACTTGAATCGATCAATGGATTCTGACAAATATCTAGAAGGGCAATCCATGAAAAGACCACCACTTTTCGAAACCGATTATTTTATATATTGGAAAACAAGATTCGAAACGTATGTGAAATCAAAAGACATTGATCTTTGGCATATTATTACCAAGGGTGATTTTCAACCGATTCAAAAGAATCCGAAAACTAAAAGGGATGAAATAGTTCCTTATAGTAAACAAAGTGATGAACTTAAAAGAAAACTAGCCAAAAATGATGAGGCTAAAATGATGATTTATAATGGTTTGCCGAAAAAGGAATTTGAAAGAATTTTTATGTGTAATACGGCTAAATATATTTGGAAAACCTTGTTAGTCACTCACCAAGGTAATAATCAAGTCAAATAGAACAAGATAGATCTTCTTGTGCAACAATATGAACAATTTTCCATTTCGGAAAATAAATCTATTGATAATGCTTTTGCTAGATTTAATACTATTATTACTAGTCATAAAGCTCTTGATAATGCTTTTGCTAGATTTAATACAATTTTCCACTGAAAACCAACATCCAAAGAGCTTTCATAGGAGGCTCTTGGAGTGATAGCGGTGAAGAAGAAGAGAAGAAGCCCAATGACGAAACATGTCTTATGGCTCAGGCTTCAAATGAGATATGCTTGGAAATCGAGTTGGAGCCTGACGAATGGGTCAAGGATAGTGGATGCACTAATCATATGATGGGTAACCGACATCTATTCTCATCATACAAGGCGTACAAATGGTTTTTAAAATAGAGTACGATCCATGTATCAAATTACCTTTGAAGCAGAATGTAATATGAAAAATGTTTCGCTAAGTATACTTAGAAATTTTGTTGTTAAATATTACTTTGTATACAAGTTTGAAGATGTCTTTGGAAAATCAAAAGAAAAGATTTCTTAAAATGATTAAGTGTCAAATTGTGTGCGTAAAGCTAATTTACGAAAAACACGGGTTTTAAAGTAGCGTTTGGGATAACTATTAATTTAGTTGAAAAATCACCTCTGTAATGTTTAGATAAGTCACATAAGTAGAAATGTTGTTAAATATGTGTAATATATGTTTAATATTAAGTCTAGCAAGTCCTACACGTTTTCTCTATGTCAAAATACGAGTTTAGGAGAATCTGTCACAGACACCCACGGATCCCTTTGTTACAAAGGGCGGATCCCTAAAAAAGGATCCGCCAAATCCGTCTTCAAAAATTCATAACTAATTAACCGTAAGTCCGTAGGAGTCGTGCCACCTATCATTTTGAAGGAAATTAAGTCTACTTTCATTTAAAAATAATCTCATGTCCTAAATCTAAATTGAAGTAGGTAAAACAAATCAAATACTACAACCTGTTCAAAATATTAAGTTTCATTTTGACACAGTAACTTAAACTTTTACGTCGGGCAATGTAAGTTGGTATTCTTTGAACATTGATATGATTTCTTTTGAAACTAAAGAATTTGGTAATATAAAGGAAACAAATCAAGCTTGGCATACATCGTCATATTTAAACGCAAAGTGACGAAAAGTATCTTTTCATTTATGCTATGCTATGTGACTATCTGTTCTAAGTTATTTGCATACATGTGATTTTCCTGTTGGCAATTGTGATTGCATTTGTTGATAGGAAATACATAAGTGTTTTGCCATGACATTATTTGCTTGTTTATCAATTGCTTGTTTGATGCACAATAGGACTTTTGCTAGATCTTGTGCACTAAGTTGATAAACTGTGTTTGTTTTACTTATAGAGTTAGATATTTTTGTTTGCATATGTTATGTGAAAACTTTGCATAACTTACTTAGAAATGTGAACTGAGTGAAACTAGTTTAGTATCTTAAAATGTATTGTCTTGCACAAATATTCACTTAATTTCAAGTGTTAAAATGTGTAAACATGTTGTATCTGTGTAAGTGTGTTTGGTATAAGAAAATTTCAAACAATAATGTGATGACTTGTTATGTTTTTAGGATATTATGTTGGCATTATACTTTTATGTGAACTAACATAACAATGCAGGATGATAACATTTTGATGTTGTCAAGGTTTCGGGCTTAAGCCACTGTTTGGCTTAACTTCCATTAATGGTAAGTTCGTTATCCTCGGATTGATCTATATGTTAACATATGTTACTACCTGTGTTTTTGTTATGAATCTATCACAACTACGTAGTTACATATGTTTGAGGACAATTTTCGGAATTTGAACGAGTAACGAAAATTTTGACATATGTTCTGTTAAGAATCTGAATCTCCATATGGCGGATTCGGCGGATCCCAAATTTTGGATCCGCCTAGTGTATGCTTTGGATCCGCCAGTCCTGATCCTGCGGATTCCACGGAACCAAAAATTTGGTTCCGCCTTTGTTGTCGATTGGATCCGCAGGCTTCAACAGTAACTTTTTCAAAATTCCCGACTAATCCCGATCCTTAAATTATTGATTCTAGTTTTTAGGTTTATTCTACTGATCATTTATGATCATTACGCTCATTCACCTGTATTCACATATGTTGCCTCACTTGGTTAACATGTCATCTTTCAAGATGATTTACATCGAGTCGTAACTCACACTTAGGTTATAGATGTAATTATCAAGTCTTGTCATCCTTTTCTCCAAGTAGGATTGACAACTTAAGTATTTCGTCCGAAATATTCAAGTATATCTGACTTACGATTGTAGTCATTAAAAGTCATATCTGAAACAATCAACTCACAAGTATTTTAACAACGTATGTTAAAACACTTATCTTATCATGACTAGAATATTTGTTCTTCATCCCATTTAGCCCCTAGGTTTCACAAACATAACCAAGCACTTCATTCACTAGTAAACCACAAGAATCAATATCCATTCTTGTCATTTTCAACATTCATGAAACCCAAAGTACTTCTATAGTACAACAGATCACTGCATAACCACATCCTTAGTTAGACACTCCATCTAAATCAACCAATCCACAATCCTTTCCATTATTTGAATCAGTTAAGAGCATTGCTCAAAAAGCCTGTAGTTCAACACTCATCAAATCCACGTTGAATCAACTCAACCATACTTTATCACCTATAGGATTAGAACCTTCACCATCAGATGAGCATGATGCTCACATTCATTGTTTATCAATTTCCACTAGGTTTAAGTAGTATCACAAGTCATCAAAGTATTGGTAATACTTTGTCATTTGACTTCTGCATTAGTTTCATTAAACCTTAGATCAACATTGTAGCAACTTATGTTATAATGTAATCTCTAAACAAATCCCATGTAACAATGACTCTTGAGGAGTATACATAAGAAACTCAAGTGAATTCTTCGTGTCATCCCCAAGTTTATTTAGGACTATCAAACACTTTGGCTTCATTTAGGAAAACATGATGTTTGGGAAAGCATCATGCCTTAGAAATTATGCGTTTAGGATAATGTATATCCTATGCATCATTCTCTCCTTGCAACATGAATGGTTATGTTACAAGAGATTTCATTACATCTCATCTGCAAGTTCTATGAACTAGCATATCTCCCTCATCTTATCATACTTATTCTCATAAGCATGATAATCTTACTTGAAATATACTATATATATCTATTTCATTTCAAGCGTACATCATATCCAAACCTTGCTCAAACCTTGTGCACATCCACATCTCTGGAGCATACACAAGATCTATAAAAGTTGGTAACTTTATTTAGATACTTGTTCCAAAGAACTTTCTTGGAAACGTTCTCAAACACATCTCTTGGTCTTAGATAATCATATCACATAATTAAACTCAACATAAAAGATGTCACCCTTTAGATCATTCAATCTTAGATTCCAAACACAAAGATTAAAATCTGTTGACACATATTTTTCAAATTCCCGTGTATAACATGACATCTTCATCACCTTAGTTTTAATAGAAATAGTTGAGTCTTATTAAAGTCAAGTATTGGTGAATTATCATCTTTATATACTTCAAATAGACAAAAATAGGAATTCTTATCTTTCAGAAATGAGAACGACTATTGGAGAACCTATTGCACTAGAAACTCAATTTAACCTAACGGTTAAATTGCTTCCAGCAGAGAAGTTGGGTATGTGGAATCACCCGTAAAAATGATTGTGTTTAGCCTGAATTGAGCACCGCTAGTAATAGTCTCATATTCATTCTCCAACTTGAAAAATCTGTATTCCTATACTTACCTAAAGTAAGTATTAAAAGATGATAGTTTATCTTGTCTTAGGAATATTAATCAAACAAGTAGTAGATGTGATTTTTATTTAAATTACTTGCATTACACATACATGTGTTGATTACATGTTATTTTTTATTTATTTATTTATTTATTTTTTGATATGATTTAGTATCTTGACGTTATCATGATTGATAGTCAAATGTGTAAACCTTCGAAAGGTTTTGTCTGCATGCTTATATATGTTTCATGCTACTAGATGTTAACATGATTTGCATGATACTTATTTCACAAGATTAACATGGTTCTTGTTAACTCACGATATGTCATTGTTAATACATGGTGTTAGATAGCTCTTGTATTTAGTTGACATTCATTGAGCTTTTTTGTAGGATTGTCTAAATGACGCATGCTTCTAAAATGTTAGAATTGTTTGTATGAACCTGTCGTTTCATTACTTTTGTAATCATGTCACACTATTTGTTTGCCATGTGTGTGCTTTGTCTAAATGGTTTTGGTATGATGAACATTTACAAGTCATTTTATTTTACACATAGATCATTGTGTTAATTAATGGGTAAGTATGTTTAAGTGACTAAGCCTAGCTTCAAAACAATTTCACAATGTAGTATCTAAAACAATGTCATGCTATCTTGCAATATGAATATATGATTATTTGTCTTGATGCCATGTGGTAGCTTTTTGTCTAGTAGATGAATATTTGTTTTTGTTTACATAAGATGCTATGATTTTTATGATATTCACATCTTTTGTCATTAAGACTTTTGTCTTGTAGATTGATAACAAATTATTTGTTATTTCTCTTTGTTATTTTACATAATTATTGTCCCATTATTGCTACTTTGATTAGTAATGTGTTTATAAGATCCATTTTCTTGCATATAGCTTCAAAAGCTAATAGGATTAAGTTTTAGAGGTTTAAAATTTGTGTTTTGGTATCTTTCAACATGCCTCTCTCCAAATCATATTGTTGCTTCCGCTTTCCTAACAACATCTCCATCATCCTTTAGTTATAACAATACACCTTCCATGAGGCAACCACATACCTCGTCGTGCAATCATCTTGCATTGATAGAGAAGAGCTACATAACTTCGAGGATGAAGTACTTTGTATACTAACCAACTTCCCCAAAAACATTACTAAGCTCATCGCTTTCATTAACTTGCTTCGTCATCCTTAACATTACACATTATGATGGATGTCCACCGATTAAGGGGGAGAGAAATTCATTCACATAATTGTCTGTTTGTATTAAAGAACACTTTGTTTCTTACATCCTTAAATACTAACATGTTGGTTCACAACATTTAGCTAAAATCAAAGCTCACAAAGTCACAAGTATGTCAAACCTTCTTTAATCAACATCACAGTTTTACACCATTACCTCATCAAGTGAAAAACACATCATGTGTTTGACAAACCTCTTAAATGAGAAGCATTAAGTCTCCTTAGACTTTGACTAGGATTAGTGAAATCAAATCAGAAGTTATAAGTAAATAGACCTTAGCTTGAACCTTCGTTTAATCAAAATCGACAAAACGTGACCAAATCTATTCCGGTCCCACGGCACCCTAGGATAAGACGGACGGAACCAAAGCTTTGGTTCCGCCCAATCCGCGGGTACCTGGTTCAGTTTTAACCAATCATAACAGACAACCCTCTCACAACCAACGAGTCTAGGATTTACTTTCACATCTTCATTGTCTAGAACAACTTCATTATCAAGAACACCTTCATTGTCTAGAACACCATCATAGGATCTCATCCTTTTCATTCTTGATACATATCAAGCACGTCATTGTCAGTGCAAACAGAACCATCATTCTCAGCACGTTGGTCTAACCAACACTCTCATCATATGATATCATTTTTATCCGTATATAGGTATCTAGTATTTCTAATTGTTGCATATGGAATTTCTATTCCTAAGTAATCATTGTCTTCACTTTGTCTTATTTTCATTCGAGCATTTACTATGGCACGATTCATCATCTTTGGTAGATGATAGTATCATAACCGTAATCGTCTTCAAATACTCTTATAGCATTTGCTATACATTAGAGTTTCTGAATTCATTGCATTCATTATAACCACCACCTTCCCTCACCTCTTTCACTAGTCATCAACCACATGGATTAGCGAAAAACCTACTTGCATCAACCTTTAGTTATAAATTGAGTTATCACTAGTAAACTAACACCAACATTAGCATCACTAACTTTAACTCCATTTCATATACTCATCATAGGCATTGTTTTGTAGGAGTATATTCTTGTAAATGTAATTCTTATTAGAAGATTACACACTTTATAACATGGTTTACTAGATAATCACGATTGATATCACAATTGGTATGATGCATCATATTTTTCTTTGATTAGACAATCACAATAGGTAAGTTGCTTGTGATTAGATTATTAATATGTTGCATAATATTTTTCTTTGAGATAAAATATATTGCACTAACCATTTCATTGTAGGTTCATCATCATATACGCTCGATCGTATATAGCTTACTCATCATAGGATGAAGTTTGCATTGATTATTTTTCTTCTTTTATAGGTGCTGCTTAACGCTCTCAAACCAGGAGGATTATCAGTCTAGCACTCATATTGCATCGTCTATATACTTTGGTCGTATATGACTTAAGACATAGCTTCTAGTGCACTAATCTTTTGTTTTTTTAGGTTCATCTTGACGCCCTAGAGCAAGGGGGCTTTCATCAAGCATTTTTAGAATGCATCATATACACGCATTGTTGTATATCATATACTAACCTTTATTTTGTAGCATTTTTCATCCTTGGATCATATACGTCGGTACCCTAGCAACGGGGAGTATTGATCAAGGGGGAGCATATCATGTACTAATCCTTGTTTTGTAGCATTCATAATCTTTACCTCATATACGTTGGTACCCTAGCAACGGGGAGTATTGATTAAGGGGGAGCTACAGTCAAGGGGGAGCATGCTCGCATTCTTAAGAATTCTCATTCTTCGACACACTTTTGTGTTCGACAAAAAGGAGGAGATAGGTCAACATAGTCCAACATAGCTTA
Organism: Artemisia tridentata subsp. tridentata; assembly: GCA_021014915.2. NCBI lineage: Eukaryota > Viridiplantae > Streptophyta > Magnoliopsida > Asterales > Asteraceae > Artemisia > Artemisia tridentata. The sequence continues at coordinate 151,380,880 of CP139505.1, forward strand.
CCCACGTGTATCGTTGGCTATTTGCATTTCATTCGTCATGCATTTTTCATATATATTCTTTTTATGTTGCACACCACTAACCTTGATGTAGGTTAAGAGTCTAGTTTGATCTATGGATCCGCTAACAACCTAGGGGATGCAACAACAATAGGAGATTGGAGTAGTATATTTAACTTCACTAGGGATGATGCAAGCTCGCCATTTTGGGGAGAAATGAAGTTAACTCCAAGGACACACCCTTTTTGCTTCGACAAAAGGGGGAGAAAGGTGTAAACGGAGAAGGTAATATTAAAGGTAGTACGGACACAAGTAACTTTATACATTTTACTTTCTATCACGTTTACATATTTTGTCATCATCAAAATGGGGGAGATTGTTAGTGCAAACAGTCTCGTTGGGGAGATTGTTAGTGCAAGCAGTCTCGTTTGTTTTGATTGATGACAAACATGTAACTTGATACATAACGTAAAATGTACAAGTTACTTGTAATCATATCTTGTCTCAATATACATTCAACACCTCTCGAGTCCTCGTATGATACAACATAGGTTTGTACATGTTTGTTATGTGACATTATGATCAAACCCTTAACAAACCATTTAGAATGTTTAAAATACGACTAGGTCATTAAGTATTTTAAAAAGGCTAACTATTCTACTTAGAACCTCATTTGTCATGTTTCCTAAATAGGATAAGTACACTTTAGGTGTCAAACTAACATGATACATATTGGCAAACATATATTAGTTAAGCTAGTATATACATAGGAAATACATATATACATTTACATTATTTACATTTTAAGAATTAAAATGGAAATATGTTCATGACATCATTGCATACATCATTAGAAAATCTTGGAAGATATGGAAAGATATATTTTGGAAAGATTCTTAAGTAACAAAGTTGACATTGGTAGATATGGAAAGATCTTGGATAGATTTCATGAAGATTTGATTTAGGTGATATTTTGAAAAGATCTTTCAGTTACATAGTTGACTTTGCAAGATCTTGACATGACTTAACATGATATGGGATGATATGGAAAGATTTGTTGAAATCTTAGCTTTCATGTACCCACGGATCCAAACCAATACAAAGACGGATCCAATTTTTGGGATCCGCCAAATCCGTGGCATGTACAAATTATTTTCCTATAAATAGTAGTCCATTGTTTACCCATAGTTTCATCCAACTAGAACACACATTCCTTTCATCATTTCACGCACTTAGATCAGTAGCAAACCATGTAGATTCATAAATTAATCACCCTTTACATAATGATCATAATGTTACTAACTTTCATTATGTTGTAAGCATACACTGTTAAGGATCCTGTGAAGCAAACTCAAGATCATGAGTCATTATCCATAGCATACTTCCTGATCCACCATGAAGGTTAGAAGATCTTGAAGTCATTATCCATCATAGTATTCCAACATATGAAGATTCAAGAGCACTTGACATCCTCAATAATTGAAGACTTCTTATTCAAGAAGTTCATGTAGATTCCATATGCATATATGAAGATCCATCACAACAAGTTTAGGGAGCTTGTGATCTTCATCCATTAAAGGCTTCCTATCAACGGAAGTTCATTTAGATTAGGCATTCATATCCATGACCCATTTATGTCATGGATCATCATTGTAATCTATTCTTATTAGATTAGATGGTTTATGTGTTTGTGCCATAAAACACAAGGTTTCTATGTTGGGCCATAAAACATAGCGGGAGTAGTTGTACCCTTGTAAAGAACTCGGTATCTAGCTTAGTACCGGAAAAAGGTTAAGCGACGACGGGAGTGGTTGTACCCATGTAAAAGAACTCGACATCTAGCTTAGTGTCGGAAATTGTATAGGCGACGTTAGGTTGGTTCTACCTCTAACTAGAACCCGGTATTTAGCTTTGTACCGGAAAAAGTATAAGCGACGTGTGTAAGGTTTTCTCCGCCGAGAAGGGAGCTTGTTGATCTAGTGAAGTAACTCTCGAGTTGGGTACTCGGGGAGTGGAGTAGGGCGGAGAGGAGCTCCGTGACCGAACCACTATAAATCATCGTGTTTGGTTTGCGCTTTCTTTTACTTATCTCTTTACTTTTATGTTTGCATTATGTGATTGCTTGTGTTGTGATTAGTTGATAATACTTATGTGACAACTTGGTAGACATAAACTACAACAGACAACTTTCATATTAGAATAAGCCAAATTGGAAATTTGATACAACAAGTTTTAAGTTTTTCAAACGGGAACGTATTCACCCCCCCCCCTCTACATTTTCACAGAGTCTATTAGGATACTCCTTGCCTATGCTTGCGCCTTAGACTTTAAATTATACCAAATGGATGTGAAAAGTGCATTTCTAAATGGTTATATCAATGAGGAGGTATACGTTGCACAACCTCCGGGATTTGTTGATTTCGAGAAACCAAATCATGTCTATAAACTCAAGAAAGCTCTCTATGGTCTCAAACAAGCTCCTAAAGCTTGGTATGATAGACTAAAGGCATTCTTGATTGAACATGAATATACCATGGGAATGGTTGACAACACACTTTTCACAAAGAAACAAAATTCACATCTCATCCATTGTTCAAATATATGTCGACGACATCATATTTGGCTCAACTTGTCCAGAGCTGTGCGATGATTTCTCTAAGATCATGCGTGATGAGTTTGGGATGAGCATGATGGGCGAATTAAATTTCTTCCTTGGTCTACAAATAAAACAAATGGAAGATGGTATATTCTTTAATCAATCTAATTATAGTAAGGAGATGCTTAAGAAATTTAGTTTAGAAGAGTCTAAGCCCATGAAAACTCCCATGTCCACGGAAATGAAACTCACAAAAGATGAAGAAGGTGAGTCCGTGGATAGCACTAAGTATAGAGGTATGATAGAAAGTTTATTGTACCTCATGGCAAGTAGGCCCGATATCATGTTTAGTGTCTGCCTTTGTGCTCGCTTCTAAGAGGATCCCAAAACCTCTCACCTTGAAGCGGTTAAGCGTATCTTCCGATACATTAACGGCACTATACACTTTGAATTATTCTATCCCAAGGGGACCGGTGTAGAAACTGTTGTCTATGCCGACTCTGATCATGCGGGAGATTATGTGGATCGAAAAAGTACGAGTGGCGTTTGTACCTTCATGGGTTGTTGTCTAATTTCTTGGTTCTCCAAGAAACAAACGGCTCTTGCTATCTCCACTACCGAAGCCGAATATGTAAGCGCCGGAAAGGCATGTCAACAAGGACTATGGATGAAACAAGCTCTTATTGACTATGACATCCATCTAGACGACTTTCCCATTATGTGCGATAATAAATGTGCTATTGACTTGAGCAAAAACCCCGTTCAACACTCTCGTACTAAACACATCAAAATTCGTCACCACTTCCTTCGCGTTAACGTTCAGAAAGGAAACATTTCTATTGAGAAAGTTCCCTCTCAAGACAATATCGCTGACATCCTGACCAAACCTCTCAAACGAGAATCCTTCTACTATCTTCGTCTAGGTCTAGGAATGATGGAACATATTCCATAAATCTCATGACTATTTAAATATTTCACTGGAAATATTGAAGTCATCTCGTGTGTCTCGTTTCATGACTCTTTAAATATTTCACTGGAAATATTGAGTCATCTTCACATCCCTCGTATGACTACTTGAATATTTCACTGGAAATATTAAAATCATCTCCTTTCGTCTAGTCTAGGTTCTCCTCGTCAAAAGAATTTATTAGGTATAAATTCTTTCCTCGTGTCAAAAAGTCTCACTAAAACAGCGAGACTTATTCGTCAAAAATCAAAATGGGACGAAAATTCATCCCAGCAGATCACGGCACCACTAAAGTGGCACGACACAATTAAATTTAATGGTACCGTGGTACCGTGTATCTGATACAATTCGTATTTCAGTCCACTTTTCCCACATTATTCATTTTAAACCTTCCCAACTTCTGTAATTGATGTCAAAACCAAACCTCACAACCCAAAATTCAATTACACCCCTTCAAGATCTAATTCAAGGCATTGATTCTCAAGATTACCAACTACTTTTATCTTTTCAACATGACTTGTAAGTCATTTAACTCTGCTTTTCTTTAATCTTGAGTCTAGGGTTTGTTCATACATGAAAATTGAATTGGGGTTTTTCAATTTTGATTAAGTTTCTATGAAATTAGGACTAGGATTAGGCAATGTATAACCTTCATGATTCTCTTAACATAGGATTTGCATAAACCCACTTTAATCACATATTTTGGTTTAAACCTTGTTTTTACTAGATTAAGTAGGTTTAAGAGGAATCATGTCTAGAATACTTGCAATTAGGACTAGAAGTCATTAACATTCTAACTTTTCAAATTTTTGGCACCAAAACATTGAGGTTGCCAAACACCCCAATTCCATTGCTTTCGAAAAATTTCATGAAACTAGGATCATGAAGCATTTTTCGTGCATTGTTGATACAAACTAAAAATGTTTTTCTCATGCATACATGATCTCACGAATATTGATTGAATTACATAACTAATATGTATTTATCAACATATTCGTTTGAGCAAAAGTGAAGATTAGGATAGTTTGGGTAATCTCATTATTTTAGTTATAGAGCCGAGATTACCGCACCTCCACATATTTTGCATATAGGCACACACTAGGCACATGTCTTTAAATGAAATATTCTCAATTTTAATCTTTGATAAATTTTTCATAGGTAACAAGAGATATCACATGTTTGATTACGATCATGAACTGACAGCCGATTACATTCCCAAACCATCACTTGAACCACCCACCCCACTTTGTCACATACAAAGCTTCCGTCACCTAGAGTCTCGTCTCTTCCACGAAGGACGTATTTTCGAGTCCTCCTTTCTCAATCATGATCATATCCAAACCATGTTTCAGGAAATCGGGTTCGATTGCTTGTTTCGGACTAATGATCTAATATGTCCTCGGTTTGTCCTTGAGTTCTACAGACAAGTTAAACTCATACATAACGAGGATCAAACTTTGTCTCTCAAATTCGTGATACAAAACCAAGAAATCTCACTTACTCTTGACCAATTTGCTAACATTCTTGAACTTCCGAACCATGGACAATGTTCCTACTCGGAAGGTTGGTCTCTCAAAACCCTCACGAGTCACCAAATTGAGTCCGGTCCTTACAATACTCTCATTCCCACTCCATGTGAGATTAAAGAGCACATTCGTCTTCCTCAAAAAGTTCATGGTTTTCTTAAAGAAAACGGTGAAATTGAGTTCGGTGAGTCTCATGAGTATGACTTGGATCCACTCAAAGTCTATGTTGATGAAATTCATCCACATCTACGTAGATGGATAGAAGTCATTCGTGAAAATGTCTTTTGTCTTCCTCACAACTGTGAGCACCTTCCAGCGTGTTGTGCTCATACGTTGTATTATCTAGTCACCGAGCAACCCTACAATCTCGCTTACTTTGTTGTTAACTCGTCTATATCGGTTTGTCATGAATTCATTCCCTCACCTCCAAAATAATCGATATCTCCTTGTCAATCCCACCATGGCTCCTTTAACTCAAACCACCTACACCTCTCTCTATTGGGAATGTACATCATCTCAAGGGAATCATGATGACAGTTTGGTATCGTGTTATGATGTCTCATCGAGTGATGATGAATGAGGGTGTGCTCAAGCCAATGGAACTATTTTCATAATTAGGACTTATTTATGATTAATTATAGTAGGGATTACTACTTCTTTGCTATCTTGCATGCTTGACATTTATCCTATCACCTTGCATGAATTTTATATATGATTCTTGGATGATAGCTTATTTTGTCCTTTGTGTTTGCATGCTGATGCGCGTGATGTGTCGTTGCGGTTTAGCAGTTTTAATGCCTACTCAAGTTTTAAATTTATATTTAGCCGACTTATCAATAACACACACACTTAACGAGCAGTGTACTCGGTCAGTATGAAGATAATGGTAAGTAGAGTGTCGATCACTAAGAGTGGAACGTATTATCTCGTTATTCTAATCAGTATTTTAATATCCTAACGCAAGGGGGTTTCAGCCTGAGAGACTGGCACGATTTGTTTGCAATTAAATAATAAAATAAACCAATAGGCACGAATCAGCAAGTAGCACACACGTACACAGATAGATACTTGAGACAATAAGAGGGCTGTCCTTATGATTAAGTAGATTGTCACTTGTTTTATTGATAGCTTTATATGAAGTGTATGTAGTTAACCCTTTCTCGTTGGTCCTAATCTTATCGGCGAGTAAACCCTTAATGATTACTTATGTCTAAAAGTTATTCCTAAGTGATCAATTTAGTAATAACCGTGGGAGCCACATTATGTCCCGCAGTCAAATGCCCGCAAGCCACTAATAAACACAGAGGTTATCAATGCACTAATAAGTAGTAACCAAAGACATCAACATATAAACTTTAATTGATGGGAAAACAAGTATTAAAGGGAGTGCAATCTTTCATTGTCACATTACACAAGCCACCAATCCTGATGAATTAAAGTTTGCTAACACAATAAAACAAAACTACTTAATGAATTAAACACATGCAGCACCTTCTTACAGCTCTTGTATCTTTGATTTGGGTGTGTCTTGTGCTGCCTCCTTGACTGAATTCGTCCTAGGTTTCTCCTGTTCGGTCTTCGAAACTTATATATTCCTCTCGAAATTCGTCTGGTCTTGGGGTATTTATAGTTTCTGTCTGAGGGAAGATGCGGCGCATCTAAGGAGTAGATGCGGCGCATGTACTTAACTTCGCGTGGGGTCCAAGATTATAATATTCAGGAATATTCGTACACCGCCAGAAGATGCGGCGTAACTCCATGATTAGATGCGGCGCATGTCCTCTTGTATCTTGGATCGTATCTGGTGATATCTTGATAGAGATGCGGCGCATGTCATGAGTGAGATGCGGCGCATCTGGAGCAGATTAGTCTTGATCTTCTTCATTTCAGTAGACTCTTCACATTATGCATGTTTTGCTCCATTATTAGTCCAAAATCGCTAAGTTTCACCAAATGCTTGTTTTTACCTGAGAATTACAAAAGTAAACGATTAAGTATCAATCCTCATACATAATATAGTAAAACAAGTCAAATAAATAGGATAAATGATAGTAATAAAATGAACTTATTTGAGTTCATCAAATATCCCCCCACTTGAACTTTACTTGTCCCCAAGTAAACCTTAGAATTTCTTTTATGAAAATGTATCCTAAAAGATGTTAGGATTTATTTTTATATTTAAGCATGTATTCGTTTATTTCATAATCACACAACTAAACACTTAACGAATTAGAAGTAAAATAAAATAAGTCGATAAAAGCAAATCTAATCGTTTAACTGTCCAGTCGTGACGAATATTCTATCATAAGCTTGGCAAGTATACACATCTCCACCACTAAAGCTAAGGAATAACAAGTCTAAAGCGGTAAAAAAGGGTTTTTAGGCTTAAGGGTTAATTATTCTTTTTCACTATCGATTTCAAATTCCAGAAAAGGCGACAAAATCACAAATACATGATCGAATCCACGAACACGATACTTGCAATTGCTCAAATCCTTAACTCGAATAGGCTAAAGATAGGTCCAAACTTCACCAATAATAATATATCAAAAAGGGCGACAAAATCATAAATACATAGCCGAATCCACGACTACGATACTTATGATTGCTCAAATCCCTAATCTCAATAAATCAAAGGTTTGGTTGGATAAAGAATAATAAAGGGTATGGTAACATTTGAGATATAAATTGGTGTAAAATGAAAATAAACAAAACAAATAAATTAAAATCCTAAGTGTGGTTAATCACTATCCCAACCATCCCATGAATAAGACTCATATCATAGAATAACTCACGCTTTAACACTTAAAACACACGCTTTAGGTAGACACGAATTATACTCAACAAGATCTTAATCAAAGAATAAACCTTAATTGGCGTTCCCATAACTGCCAATTCCCATTCAATCCATAAATATAGTACAACAAATAGTGGTGATATCGACCACTTACATAACTTTACATAAGTTGGTTAAAATTAACTTCCAACTTTTCTTTCTTTCTTTTTCTTTTCTTATTTTTTCGATTTTTATTTTATTTTTTATTTTTATTTTTTTTAACTTGAAACATAAACATAGATGTGTAAAATTTCACCACATCACTACAACTTTCTTTCCGGATAATTTTTCTATACTTTTCATACTTCAGAAATAACGGTAATAGTGAAAGTAGTAAACACACGAAAAATAAACTCAAAAATATATAATATTTACTTTCACTCCAATTGCATTGTGCAATTTCCCGACCTAACCATAGATAATGAATTACGCACGCGAACACAGGTAATGTAAGGAAACACACTTTGCCTATAACAATTAACCAACTACGGATTCTAATCTACAGGGTAGGCTAAGGTGTAAGGGTGTAACGAAACATTTTAAACATAGGTGTAAGAAACGAAAGGAATGGCTCTGAGTGTTTTTCTAGGGGTATCTTACTCTAAAAATGAGAGTAACAAAAGGGTTTATATGGGGGTTAACTAACCAGTGTAGTTAGTTAATAACACATAACATATAATAGGCTATTTTGGGTGTAATCCTAGAAATTTACCAATTTAGACAAGTCATTCCAATTATATAAAATAATACTCATTATGGTGGTCTCGAATAGTATACAAGCCAAGTTCTAAAGTTTACAAGTCACCGGCACACTCATAGATTTGTGAATTTTGGAAAATCACAATTTTTGAAAATAACGTCATGTGTGCAGTTATGCAACTTAGATCTTAAACAAAAACATGCTAATTTTTTTTTTAAGTTTGATATATTAAGCACATTTTAAGCATAATTTTTGAAAAAGTTTAGGACAAGTAAGTGTTAAGTGTTCTAATTCTCCAATCCCCCCACTTAAGTTAAACAACGTCCTCGTTGTTTGTATAAAAGGTTAAAAACTGGAAAATAAAAGAATTAGAACAGAAAAACTCCCCTGAGATTTGCTCGGTATGATCCTCCATTAGTATAAGAGCAAAAATCATCTTTCTTGTGGATTAGAACGTTAAAGCTTCATACTTGATGTATCCACAGGAAATCCAGGAAACTATAATACCACCAACACTTTAAAACACACCTAAGATAAGAAAGGTTCAACTTGCATAATACATTAGTAGTTAGATAAGAATAAAACTTAAAAATTAAAACTGAAAATCATCAGGTCAGTCGATGCGCCGTATCTTATGGAAGAAGATACGCCGTATCGAGCCTGGAATTAATACGGATCAGAATAAAGATGCGCCGCATCCTTAACCAGGGATGCGCCGCATTAAAAATAAACTGATAAAGAGTTTTAAAGTCGAAAATAAAAATGCAGAAAAATAAAATAAGATATGACCATTGCAGGAGATGCGTCGCATCTCAGGATGGAGATGCGCCGTATCTTCGTGCGGGCCTGACTGACTCGACACAGAAAACAGAATAATTAAAAGATAAATCCGGGTTGTCTCCCGGTAAGCACTTGTCTTTATTCCAGAGTCTTCAAGTTAGACTCATGTTCAGCTCTTTATTCAGTCCTTGTCACGGTCCATCCTTCTTCCTTCATCCGAAAGATTTTCCCGTATATCTCTGCGATGTTTTCTTCCGTTCGACTTAATCTAGTATAATTCTTTGTCTTCACCGCAGTATATTCTTCATCAGGACCCAAAGAATATTTGATGATTTTAAATTTTTCAGAAATAATCATGGGTGGCTCATTGTAAGGAATCCCAAGTAGTTGACACTTTCTTTTGGTGAATTCTTCCTCGTCTTTATCAACAAACTTAAAATAAGGATCCTTAATCAAATAATCATCTAGTTCTTCAATCAACGACTCATTATTATAATCGTCTTGAATCGCCTCCCATTCTCTTTCCAAATCATATTTTAACTGACGACTAAGCTTTGTGAAATCATCAAACTGTTTATGCACCCATTCCCAGAAAGTAGTATCCGATGTCCCCTTAAGTCCTTTCAAGCGTTCAATTCTCCCCTTTTCTTGTAAAGCCTCCGCTTTTTGTGGACAGTCTTCAACATTATCGTACCACTCATAATCTTCAAAGGTTACATCGTTTCCAACCCGTCTCATCCCAATTATACTTCCCCCATTACAGGTTCCGTCACTCTTATAGTCACAGGTCGGCCAAACACTACTCCCGTCCTTGAAAACGAAGGGTGTACAAGTGTGATTAATGTGCGCAAATTCCCATGGTTTATCCCAAACCCATGGTACTTGGTCATTCCATTCATAGTACCAGGTGTTTTTGAAATCGTCATAAGTCTTAAATCCTGGTAGATCTCCAGTAAGCACATCATCGTCGACTTGAAGAAGGTAGTTAAATTCCTTGAACTGCTTGCACAAGGGTGTCTCATAATCGAACACATCAATGTCAATCCTGAAAAGTTCTTCAATGCCCTCATTGATTGTTGAATCATGAAGTGACGACCCGTAATCGCTTTCTACTTCTTCATCTTCTCCTCTCATCCAATATACCCATAATGCATCCTTAGTAGCACGATCCATGCTCTTATGGTTATTAAACTTACTAGACAACCATTCTGAAAAATCAACATCGTGAGGATCGTGGTTAACGTCAAAGCAAACCTTTCCAATCATATTCTTTTTTATCTCCATGAACTCGTTAAATTGCTTCTTAAAACTCCGAGTCAACCATGAAGTCATAATCTCCTTGACTTCATTTGCAGGGGCAAATTCCGGACTACCATATTTGAGTTCTAGCCAATCATTGAGGGAGAGGTCTATCAATCTTACCAATCTCCCATGAAATAGTAACTCTGCCAAAGCATAATCCATGTCATTATCCTGATAGTTCTCATTCAATCCCCAGTACTGTTCGGAATAAGGCATGTAAGAGATTTGGGCATTGCCTCCACCACAACTTTCGTTGCTTGAATCCATGTATGCAAGATAGAATTTCCCATCATCTTCTTCGATAGTAGTCCAGTTCAATCCTTCGGCTTCAATGATAGGCCATAAGAGCGACAATTCTTCTCCAGTGTACCTCACAAATACATCATAAGAGAATACCTCTTTGTCAATATTGCATAAACGCATGAATTCCTTAAAAGCAGCTTCAAGAGGAGTCTCCCAAGAGAATAAATCTGCATCGATCATGAGTACATTGAATGAATCTGAAAACAAGCATTCCTTAGCAAGATATCCGTTAACTGACATGTCTTCCATAGCAAAATCTGTCATCCAAGGTAAAATCATCAGTAGGATTTGTTCGCTAGAAGAGAAATTAATGAATATAGAAACGGATATATGAATACAAATAGCTGATATCTGCAGACGATGCGCCGTATCCAAAAAGTTGGATACGCCGTATCTTAATACGTTAAAATTAAATCAGACTTTATTCAGAAAATAGATACGCCGCTTAGAATTTTGAATGCGCCGTATCGAATTAATTAATCAAAAATCAGCTTATCTAATTAAAATTAAATGCGTCGTATTAACGAAAGTTAATGCGCCGTATTTTCGTTACGTTTAAAAATAAATATCGATTTTTGATTCAGAAAGATGCGCCGTATCGACAAAGATCGATACGCCGTATCTGTTTAATAATTCGCAAACTGTTTTTAATTAAAATAATAGATACGCCGTATCTACGAAAGCAGATGCGTCGTATGGCGTTAACGTTTAGAAAAAAAAATTTATCAAAAACAGATACGCCGTATCTGCAAAAGCAGATGCGTCGTATTACTTTATCGCTATTTGAAAAAAAAATTCGTATTAAAAACAGATACGCCGTATCTTGGGGAAAAGATGCGTCGTATCGAATTAATTAAACGCGTTGTATTTTTAAAAATTAAACGCAATACGCCGTATCTGAGAGATCAGATGCGCCGTATCGTTTGATTTAGCACAGTACAACGATAGCAGAACAGAAAAATATACGAAAAATAAAAACAAAAAATTAAACACACAAACAAAAAATAAAACACACAAAAATAAAAATAAAAGCAAACAATTAACACACAATACAACAAATATGCAAAATAGTACAATGATGCAATTAATCTAATAAAAAGAAAAACCTAATTAAAATACTAATCAAATTAACAGATAATAACAATTCACTCCCCGGCAACGGCGCCAAAAATTTGATGCGCGTGATGTGTCGTTGCGGTTTAGCAGTTTTAATGCCTACTCAAGTTTTAAATTTATATTTAGCCGACTTATCAATAACACACACACTTAACGAGCAGTGTACCCGGTCAGTATGAAGATAATGGTAAGTAGAGTGTCGATCACTAAGAGTGGAACGTATTATCTCGTTATTCTAATCAGTATTTTAATATCCTAACGCAAGGGGGTTTCAGCCTGAGAGACTGGCACGATTTGTTTGCAATTAAATAATAAAATAAACCAATAGGCACGAATCAGCAAGTAGCACACACGTACACAGATAGATACTTGAGACAATAAGAGGGCTGTCCTTATGATTAAGTAGATTGTCACTTGTTTTATTGATAGCTTTATATGAAGTGTATGTAGTTAACCCTTTCTCGTTGGTCCTAATCTTATCGGCGAGTAAACCCTTAATGATTACTTATGTCTAAAATTTATTCCTAAGTGATCAATTTAGTAATAACCGTGGGAGCCACATTATGTCCCGCAGTCAAATGCCCGCAAGCCACTAATAAACACAGAGGTTATCAATGCACTAATAAGTAGTAACCAAAGACATCAACATATAAACTTTAATTGATGGGAAAGCAAGTATTAAAGGGAGTGCAATCTTTCGTTGTCACATTACACAAGCCACCAATCCTGATGAATTAAAGTTTGCTAACACAATAAAACAAAACTACTTAATGAATTAAACACATGCAGCACCTTCTTACAGCTCTTGTATCTTTGATTTGGGTGTGTCTTGTGCTGCCTCCTTGACTGAATTCGTCCTAGGTTTCTCCTGTTCGGTCTTCGAAACTTATATATTCCTCTCGAAATTCGTCTGGTCTTGGGGTATTTATAGTTTCTGTCTGAGGGAAGATGCGGCGCATCTAAGGAGTAGATGCGGGGCATGTACTTAACTTCGCGTGGGGTCCAAGATTATAATATTCAGGAATATTCGTACACCGCCAGAAGATGCGGCGTAACTCCATGATTAGATGCGGCGCATGTCCTCTTGTATCTTGGATCGTATCTGGTGATATCTTGATAAAGATGCGGCGCATGTCATGAGTGAGATGCGGCGCATCTGGAGCAGATTAGCCTTGATCTTCTTCATTTCAGTAGACTCTTCACATTATGCATGTTTTGCTCCATTATTAGTCCAAAATCGCTAAGTTTCACCAAATGCTTGTTTTTACCTGAGAATTACAAAAGTAAACGATTAAGTATCAATCCTCATACATAATATAGTAAAACAAGTCAAATAAATAGGATAAATGATAGTAATAAAATGTACTTATTTGAGTTCATCAGCATGCTTATGGATTATCTTATAAAATTACATGATAATCTTTATTTGCTAGGAGTAGCTTAATATGGGACACATTAGGAAAATAAATCTTTACTGATTTGAGGCACCAACATTTCCTACAAATAGTTCCCCTAGAAAACTCCCTTTAGCTGCCTAGAACTAGGTTGCACAGGAAAATTCGTGACTTCCAGGTCACGGTACCCTTAATTAGGCCACGGTACCGTTAAATTTAACGGTACCGTGTGATATTTAGTGGTACCGTGCCCTTGTTTGACAAATTTTCACTGTTTCCTCTAGAAACATGCATCCCTAACCTCAAACCTGCAAATTTTGCATACTCATATACACCCCAAGATTCCCTTACTACACCATAGGACACTACCATCATCTTTAATTCAAATCCCCCAACTCTTGCCTATATAAGGCCTTACCATTGCAAGCTTATCTTGCATTTCATCTTCAACCTCACACAACTCAATCACCATGTCTTCCACACAAGGATCAACAAACCACATTTCCAAGAAACCTAGGATAACCGTAAGACCACCATCCAAACCTATCTTTGTTGATCTAACAAAGGATGATGAAGTTACAACACCACCTTCCCAAGCCACTCCTCACACACCATCTCCACCTAATGCTCCTTTCAAAACATCTTCCACTAGAACAACGTCTTCATCATCTCCCTCTCTCAACACCATGCCATCATCCATGGACTACACACTTTCACCCATCACTCCATTGGATTATGTCATGCCAACTCCATCACCAACTAACTCACCACCACCTCCTTCCCCAATCATGGGTCAACCTATCCAACCTCATCAATTTGATCTATATAGTGCAAATTGCCTATGTTGCATCCACAACCGTAACCTCGTCTTCTCCTTGAGGAATGAGATACATTTCATGTTCTCCTATGTAGAGCATCTTTTGACACCACCACCACCCCCAATCATGTCACCATCTCCACCTCCTTCTAGCCCACATAACTAAACCATGTTTAGTTTCCTACAATAAACCTTTAGGACCCTTTTTGAAAATGAAGCTTGCCTCTAGTCATTAAGGATTTATGCTTCTTGATTTTTGTCTTTGTGTTTGTGATGTAGTCATACCTATGTATGACATTTATTTTTATGAATGAATGGGCTTTTTATGTGGTTGTTTTATTCTTTTGGTGCTTGGCTACTTAGTCATATTTTTGTTTGTGGTTGGATATTTGTCTTAATTGTTGCATGTTAGATATTGTATATTTGTCATCTAACTTTGTTTTGTAGCAAGAATCATTGCTCGATTCCTTGGTTTCCTCTAAACAAGGGGGGGTATACATCAAGGGGGAGCTTTAGCAACCTTTTTGCTTCGACAAAAAAGGGGAGAAATGGGATATAAACTCATTAAAAACTTGTTAAAATTAATTTTAACTTAAAATGAGTTTAGGTTTTTGTCATCATCAAAAAGGGGGAGATTGTTGATGCAAATAATGTTCTAAAAACGTTATTTATATCTTTCGATAACTTCTCGTTTTGAGGGTGACAAAATGTGAAAACACTTTACGTTAAAATTAACGTAAACAAGTTTTTAGTCGAAAGATCCCATTTCTACACAAATCACTCTAGGTATGCACAAACAAATTTACAACTTGACAAATGATCAAAGAAGTGAACTTGTGTTTAAAACTTCACATTTTTAATGTGACAAAACATTTTTTCAAAAATACACTTTACAAGTTATTTTTGAATAATTAAGAAATGTTTTATTGGAAAAATAAGTTCAAATAACATAACAGCTATTTTTCCACCCAAAATCAGCTCCAAACTTCCCCAAACAAATTTTCACCACTAAAGACAAAAAGAGGAGCGTTTTTGTCTGGCACGGTACCACTAAATTTAGTGGTACCGTGGGTGATTTAGTGGTAGCGTGTACACATAACGGCTAGAATTTTTATGCCTATAAATACCAGCCCTCTTCACAGTTTTTGGGCATCCTTTTTCACACACAACTTTTTGAGTTCAATACTCTTATCACATCTTCTCTTCTAGATCATTTAATTTAGTTTTCTTTTGTTTAAAGAGTGATCCAATCATCCAACCAAGTGATCACCTTCATTCATCTTCTAGTGCAAGAGAAGAACACAAGGTATCAAAGAAGATACAAGGTGTTGTAGTTGTAGTTAGAGCACTTGTAACATTTGTTACACACTTGTTGTATCTTTGTATACATCAAGTTCATTTTTCTTTTGAGAGTTTGTGAGAGAAGATCATTGTGATCTTATAGAGATATTGAATATCTCTTGTAGCTTGTGAGCTAGTGTGTTGATCAAGTTGATTAAGGGTAGATTGAGTCAAGTGAGAGTTGATCATTGTGATCTTGTGAGATCTTGGAGATCTCTTGAAGCTTGTAGGCTTGTGTGTTGATCAAGTGGATCAAGGGTAGATCGAGTCTAGTGTGTTGATTGTATGAAGTAGAAAGGATCGAGTGGATCGTGGTAGATTGGTGCTAGCTAAGATTAGCACTCGACATTTAGCTTAGTGTCGGAAAATAGGATAAGCGACGTTGTACGGTTTTCTCCGCCTGAAGGGAGGTTTGTTGACATAGTGCTTGAAACTCTCGAGTTTGGTACTCGGGGAGTGGAGTAGGGCGAAGAAGAGCTTCATGACCGAACCACTATAAATCTCTTTGTACCGGTTTGATCTTTCCATCTCTTTTCTTTACTTTCATTATTTACATTATATAGTGTAGTTTAGTGTTCATATTGGTGTTGATTGATTACACATAAGATTCGAATCAAGGTTTTTCGAAAGTAAAGTTTTTGAAACAAATTAAAAACCGGTAAAACTATTCAACCCCCTTCTAGTTTTCCACAGAGCCCTCTATTTATAGGAATCTGAGGAGGATTCTAGGGTTTGAGGAGCGCCTTTAGCTTCTAATCATAGCCCTTGATTCCACTCCGTCCATTTAGCACCATTAGATTTCATCCATGAACCTTAGCCAATAGGATACCTTGGAATTGCAAGTGTGGACTGAAATGCGCCACTTCTTCTGACATGTCAGATCTTCTAGAAGGGATTAATTCCACTTAAGCTGGGTTAATTAAGGTGCAGGGTAAAAAAAAGGGGAAGGAGGTGCAACAATAAAACCTTCGCGCCTTTTTTTTAAACTAAATGGTTGACCGGGTTTAATGAGGTTTGACTCGGGTAAAAGGGTTGGGCTGGTTGGGTTGTGTTGTTGGACTGGATTTGATTGTTTTTGGATTGGGTTTATTTTGGGTTTGGTTTAGTTATAAATAGGACTTAACGGGTGTTGGGAATTAAATATTCTGAAGTACAAGAATCGGGAAATGCTACAAGTGTGTTCCTGCTGGTAGTACATTTCATTCCTGCTGGTAGTGTATCATTCCTGCTGGTAGTGTATTGTTTCTACTGATGATAATGTTGCTGGTTGATGTTGCTGCTAGTGCATCTGTTCCTGCTGCTAGCATTATCTCATTCCTGCTGCTAGCGTTAACTCATTGCTGCTGCTATAAGCTTTCTGCTGCTAGATGGATAAGTATGGAAAAGATATTTGTACACTAAAGTCAATTATATACGGTAGATAATATCTTTCCCCATGTGCTTAGTTAACAAGTTGTGTACACAGATACATGTTGTATCTTATGTATTGACACACTCAAGATAAGTTAGCAAGTAGTTCGTCTAGACTTTAAGTAATATTGTAAAGATCTTCTTGGACTATAAAAGAAGATCTTAGACTCGATATTTTGTGTCGATAAGTTAGAAGTTGTGTGTTAAAATACTTAGAGCTTTCATAACTGTTAGAACTAGAACAAACACAACAATATCACAAGAACATAGAAACTTAAGATTCAAGGTTGTAACCCTAGTGATAACTCAAGATCACTCGTATTATTATCAATAATAATATTGAATAGTTTGGTGTTAATCTTTCATTGTTCCTTGTTCAATAACAAACACAACTGTTCTATTTCCATAACCATAATAACCTTCTAAGTGTGATTAAATAGATTCCGCATTCTTAATCATATTAACTCAATATATCATACACACAAAGAACAAAAGGTTTAACCACCTTAACCGTGTGTCGAATCCTCACAAGTGGTATCAGAGCAAGGCTGATATTATTGATTTAGAAGAAGAAGCTTTAGAAATGGATGTTCAGGATACTGCTACAAATGTTGCTGCAAAGTTGCCCATGATCAAACAAAATGAGTTTGAGCTATGGAGGTTGAGAATTGAGCAATATTTTATGGTTCAAGATTATTGATGCGTGGTTTTGCAACCTTACAACAGGTTTTACCTCTCGAGGGATCTCAAGAGGCTTACAACCCCACCAGGCAGTGTACCTGACCGATGTAGTATAGTGTAGTGGTAAGTACGGGGGATTGATCGTTCTCCACAGGGAATAGTGTTCGTTAGGTATGAAAAACTACTCTAATAGGTCTAAGGGTGAGAGAAGATTCTTTTTTATGTTTTTATAATTTTATGAAAGCAAGTAAAATCTCGGGTTTGAAGGAGTGGGCGGAATTAGTTGCTAGTCAACTAACCCAAGTTACTACGAATGCAAATAAAATAAAATAACAGAAAATGAAAAGGTGGTAAAACTGATATGGAGAGAAATGTGTTTACTTAGATTTCCTTACTCCCTAACTATCTTTTACCGGTTGATTAGTGTGTATTAGTTGCGTGGATGACGGGTGTATTCCTTAATACCAATCGTGGGGTGGCGTACGTACTTCCCCAACTCTACAAGCTCCTACTTCACTCTTATGTCGAGCCGGCTAGGAAGCTCCTAACATGGGATCACTAGAATTCGCTCATGCATTAAATACAACCATAAAAACCTTTAGTACGCATTGGTTCATGTTTCTTAAGACGTTCAAGCAAGTTACCGAATAGGAAGTTAGCCAGTTTTCTTAAGCCTAACATAGATGAACAATCATCCAATACAACTAACAACACACTAATAACCAATAATCAATAGCTAGGTTTCATTAGATCTAAGCAAACACAAGATAAATCTAGCCTAGCATGTTAAACAAAAGACAAGAACAAGATAGAATCAAACAACACATAGACATATTGAATGATTAATTGATAACTTATCTTCAATGTAACATGGAAGATCTCAAGGCAAAAAGCCTTGAAAAAGCTGCCAAATTCGTCTTAGGGTTTTCACACACAAATTTCCTCAATAAGTTCCACACTAATGACAAAAAATTGCAAAACTATATATAGACTTTCAGATCTGACGGCGTCACGTTATGGAGTGTGACGCCGTCACCTCGCCGCTTTTAGGGTTCCCGGATGACCTTCTTGACGCCGTCCCTCTTTAGCTCTCCAAAATCCGTTCTGGCTTATCAAGGCGTGACGCCGTCAGGATTATGCGTGACGCCGTCCCTCTTTAAATTAAGCCGTGACGACCTTGATCACATTAAAGCATGACGCCGTCAGAATTCCATGCAAATTTCTCTGGCTTATCATGAGTAATTTTCACATCCAACTTTTCTTGCCAAGCCATGACGCCGTCCAGAACAAATCCTGATGCCGTCAAAGGTAGTTTCCAGCACAATTTTGAGACTTTGTCGTTTTCTTCACTTTTATGCTCCAAAAACGTCCAAAATGCCTCCTTTTCCAGATTTCTCCTCAAAAGTACCTAAAATGACAAAAGGAACGATTTAGGGCAATATTTGATCAAATAAATACGATTTAGGGCTTAAATGACCCCTTAAAAGCGGTACACTTTTCGCTTCATCAAATACCCTTACACTTGAGATTTGCTTGTCCTCAAGCAAATGCGCTTTTATTCTAATCAAAATACAAGTTAGGGGTCATTTAATGCTAACATAAAAGTAATTACAACAAATATTCGTTCCACTTTAATCATAATAAGCAAGGAGATTACAAACTAGCACCTCACAAGTAGTGTTTAGATACTCACATCTCTCAAGTGTCATCAAAATAAATCTCATAAATGAAAACGGATAATATCTCTCACTACCTGTCATAGCAAATAGATTACCATAGGCTTGGGAAAGGATCGAAAACCTCCTCCACTAGGCGTAAGCACCTAAGATAAACTATCAAAGAGGGCTTTTAAACGGGTTATAACGTTAGGTGTAGGGAAAAGGAAAACACGGTTTTGTTGGATAAAGGATATTTTACTGGTGGCGAGTTAAAGATCTTGATCAATTACATGTACTATACAATGTTGCTAAGCCAAGACTCGACTCGATCTTAAGCTAAAAACAAAATAACAAAAACATAAAATAAACATAAAATAAAACGGGATGGTAGTCCGTATGATTTTTCTACTTTTTTTTTTTTTTTTTTTTTTTTTTTTTTTGCATACACTTTTGCCCTACCATCCAAAATAATACATCAAAGGGGCGATGCATTCCCCTTACACTTGAACTTTTACATAACTTTACAAATTACTATTCTAATGACTCGAATTAAGATAATTGAAAAACTTGGAGTACTTTTAAAATATTTAGCACATATGGGGGTAATAAATGATGTTCTTCCCCATTACTCCATTACACTAGTACTTTACCCATGAGTCCCAATCGTCCCAAAACAATATGTACAAGGATATGACTCGACTTAGCAACCATGTAATCAACTAGATAATTAACTTGGGTTTAAACAAATGTTGTCACAATAATGCACTAAAAATGAGTGCATACAAGGTAGGCTAAGGCGATTTGGGTGTACATTTAAGTGGGGTGTAAACAAATTCTTCCTTTAAGTAAAATGCTTAAAGTTAGAAACGAAAAGATAGGCTCTGAGGGGTGTACTAGGGGTATCGTGTACTAAAAATGAGTACAACGCAAAGGGTGTGGGAGAATTACTTGACCAATGTAGCCAATGTAATTATAACAAAAACACAGGTGTAAAACAATGGGTTAATCCTAATGCCTCTTATCATGTAGTAAATCTAACTACACGAATGTAGTCTCACTTGTGGCCTTGGAATGGTCCTAACGCAAGTTCTAGAATCTAAGTGCTACCGGTACACACATCATAGCATAAATGCTTTTCCTACCAATTCTAGGGGCGAACCTCACATATTTGGGGTGGAAAATTTTTTTTGTGGTACGGTTTTTGTGCTAGTCATATAACTCCTATCCGTGAGACGCTCATTAGAATCAAAGTTTCACTCCCATATGTTGTAAAAAATTTTAAATTTGGCACTAAAATTACCCTAACAGGTATTTATCTCAGTTTTATTACACATCTACTATTAAACAAACAAAAATCAAGCGTAATAGCATTCTCTAAAATCGTACTTTTACCCCCCCCCCCCCCCCCTTACACTTAAGATGAACATTGTCCCCAATGTTCAAATAACAAATGTAAAAGCATAAAGTAAAAGAATGAAATCAAATACTCCCCTGATTCGCTCGGTGGATAATGAAGTAACACGGTTAGATCTTCTTCCAAAGTAATGTTGAAGCTCCATGACTAATGCATCGCCAAAAGCTTGATCCAAAACATTTCCTTGTCCAAAATAACCTGTTAAACCTGAGAAAACAAACACGAAAACCTGCATAACATCGGCGGGATAAACTCTATATATAAGGATATAATGCTTGTGGAATGATAATTTTGCAGATTCCTGGAGATTATAAGTTAGAGATTTAATAAAAACTTTCTATGAAAACAAAACTTTCAAAAATTTTCAGAAAATTAAACCTGACGCCGTCAGGTTATAACTCCTGACGCCGTCAGAAATGATCTGACAGAATTCTCATGTTACGTTTCCGGAAAATTTTTGGAAAAACCTATACCTTACTTCCTGGAATTCCTGCAAAACATCATTATGACTCGATACAAGCATTTGACTCAAACAAATACTAATATGTATGTTAATTTATTATTATTATGATTCATGTTCATTTGTGTTCTAATAAACCGATTTAGATTTCCCTTACACTTATCTTTTGCAAAATACCTTTATATGTAGTTAAGACGAAGTTAAAAACAGGATAAAGCATTTTCACAAATTACTTTTTAACATGAATCAATAATAATAAAACTTAAACACACATACGGAAACAAATAAAATCAAACAAGCAAATAAACACACAAAGCAAATAAAACTTGGGTTGCCTCCCAAGAAGCGCTTTTCTTTATTAACGAGTCTTGTAGCTAGACTCAAAGTCACGCTACCCTATGTAAGTAAGCTCGTCATCGAGGACGTCTTTAGGGTTAAGCTTGGTTTGAAGTTTCCTATTGGTCCGCTTAGTACGATATATCTTTTCAAACTTCTCTCCATCCGGGTCATACAATGTCATCTTAATATGCCATGACCCATCTCCATCTTTGGGTGGTTTGTCCCAATCCCATTTATGATCATCTTCCTCACGAGTCCACTTATTCATTCCTAGGTTAATTGGCAAAACTCCTAGGAAATCAATCATCTTCCTAAAAACTAGAGGGTCCTCAAATGGATCCAATTCGGTGTCCCTAGCTAAGAGTTGCTCTACCGTATGTGTTCGGCTCACAAAGTCCTCTTCTAGGTAAAATGGGCGTTGGGGTCCTATGAAGTCTCTATCGATCCAAGGTCCATATCTAGATGGTCTCCTATTTAATTCTAACCAATGGGGTGTTGGTTCCTCACTAGTATCATAGGCATGTTTCTTAACATCATAGACTGACCAAGTATCACCTTCTCCTACCGCTATCTTGGATTCCTTACAATCAATCATAGCACTAGCGGTCGCCAAAAATCCTCTACCTATTAACAAGGGGCATGTAGGGTCGCTAACCATATCAAGGACGTGGAAATCGGCTAAAATGGTTAATTTCCCTATGTGTACTAACACGTCCTTGACTACTCCAACCAGGTAAGCAACACTTCCATCCGCTAAGCCAATTATTACCTCGGTTTCTTCAAGTTTTCCTAGTTTTAAAGAGGTGTAGAGAGGTAACGAAAGTAGGTTAAGGCTTGATCCAAGATCGGCTAATGTGTCATAAGCCTCCGAATTACCGATCTTGCAAGGTAGAACAAATAAGCCCGGATCATCTAATTTCTTAGGTAGTTTGTTTTGAACGAAGGCGGTCCCTTTTTCGCCTAACTTGAGCTTCTTCTCATCCAACACATCAACAACCGGACTTTCAAGGTGGAGCTCCTTGAATTCTTCGTCAAGGTTTTGAGTGGGAGGTGTTTCAACTATGTTGTTGACCAATTTGGATGTCATAACTTCTTGGTCGTTTGGAACGACTTGGGTTTGTTTGAAACACGTGCTCATGGAATTGACCGAATAATATTGTGGACAAGAACTAGGGGACGAAACCGATGAAATAGCGTTGACGTTTAGTTTCGGGTTCTTGACCGTGTTGCTAGGGAGTGCTCCCATTTCTCGTTCATTGAGGGCTTTCAACAAAGTGTCAATCTTATTGGTCATCTCGCTTTGTTTTTGTTTGAAATCGGCTTCAAACTTGGCTAAACGGGCTTCTTGAGATGCCATAAATTGGGAGATCAATCCTTCAAAGTTATTGGTACTACCATTGCTGGAAGGATTGTTGTTGAAAGTACGGTTCGAGTTGGAACCGCTTGATTGGAAACGATTAGGTGGGTTGGAAGAATTGGTTTGTTGTGCGTTTTGGTTTTGTTTCCACCTAAGGTTTGGGTGATTTTTCCATGAGGGGTTGTATGTATCACCGTAGGGGTTTGGCTCGGGTTTGAAACTGTACCACTTGTCTCCCGCTCCGTCGGTACGCAAGGATGCGTAGTCCGCAAAAGCTTGTTCGGGGAGTTCCATGCAATCACGAGTGTCGTGGGGACCACTACATAATTCACATGAAGAAGCGATTTTGTTCACTTGGCTTGAAGGTTTAGGAGCCTCGTAGGATTTCATGAGAAACTTGACTTGGTCTTCAAGTTCTATGATCCTACGGTCGGAAGTGCTTGAATTGTTCGAAGGCAAAGATATTGCCTTGACCATTTTATTCAAATCACGGGGATCACTCCAACTTTCGTTGTCATAAAGAGCAAGATCCTCTAGGAGAGCCCATGATTGTTCCGCACTTAGATCACGTAGCTTACCACCGGCCGATTGGTCAATGGTTTGCCTCGTGGAGAGATTGATATGGTCATAGAAGATTTGGACTTGGAGCCAAAGTTCTATGCCATGGTGAAGGACTTTTTGGAGTAAGTCCTTGAATCGAGTCCATGCCTCGTAGAGAGTTTCGCCTTGACGTTGTTGGAACATCAAGATATCATTCCTTAGCTTGGTAGTTCTCCCCGGTGGGAAAAACTGAGCAAGGAAACGAGTGGTGAGATCATCCCAAGAGGTGATGGATCCTGCGGGTTGACGTTCTAGCCATTGACTAGCTTGGTCCCGCAAAGAGAATTGAAAGAAACGCAGTCGGGTCGTCTCTCGAGTGGCAACATCAAGGTCTATAGAATCAACAATTTTGAGAAAGTCCTTGAGATGTTGATTAGGATCTTCAGAACGAAGTCCATGGAATGCGCATCCGCTTTGCACCAACCGGATGGTGTCGGATCGCAAGGGTGTGATATTGGCTCCTTGAGTGAGCTCAATGGTGTTTCGATAGCCATGGTGGCTAGGACGGGAGTATTCTCCTAAAGTACGGGCTCTAGGAGGTGGTGGTGGTTGTTGTGGTGGTGGGTTGTTGGGATCAAGGATATTACCATCTTCCATGATGTCTAATGGTAATGGTTACGAACAAAGAAACGAAGAAAATAGATAGATTAAAGAAAACCTAGAAAAAGAAAATAAAAATCTCACTAGAAGGGAGTCTAGTGAGTAGACCTATAAAATAAAAATTCAACCTAAACAATAACTATTCCCCGGCAGCGGCGCCAAAAACTTGATGCGTGGTTTTGCAACCTTACAACAGGTTTTACCTCTCGAGGGATCTCAAGAGGCTTACAACCCCGCCAGGCAGTGTACCTGACCGATGTAGTATAGTGTAGTGGTAAGTACGGGGATTGATCGTTCTCCACAGGGAATAGTGTTCGTTAGGTATGAAAAACTACTCTAATAGGTCTAAGGGTGAGAGAAGATTCTTTTTTATGTTTTTATAATTTTATGAAAGCAAGTAAAATCTCGGGTTTGAAGGAGTGGGCGGAATTAGTTGCTAGTCAACTAACCCAAGTTACTACGAATGCAAATAAAATAAAATAACAGAAAATGAAAAGGTGGTAAAACTTATATGGAGAGAAATGTGTTTACTTAGATTTCCTTACTCCCTAACTATCTTTTACCGGTTGATTAGTGTGTATTAGTTGCGTGGATGACGGGTGTATTCCTTAATACCAATCGTGGGGTGGCGTACGTACTTCCCCAACTCTACAAGCTTCTACTTCACTCCTATGTCGAGCCGGCTAGGAAGCTCCTAACATGGGATCACTAGAATTCGCTCATGCATTAAATACAACCATAAAAACCTTTAGTACGCATTGGTTCATGTTTCTTAAGACGTTCAAGCAAGTTACCGAATAGGAAGTTAGCCAGTTTTCTTAAGCCTAACATAGATGAACAATCATCCAATACAACTAACAACACACTAATAACCAATAATCAATAGCTAGGTTTCATTAGATCTAAGCAAACACAAGATAAATCTAGCCTAGCATGTTAAACAAAAGACAAGAACAAGATAGAATCAAACAACACATAGACATATTGAATGATTAATTGATAACTTATCTTCAATGTAACATGGAAGATCTCAAGGCAAAAAGCCTTGAAAAAGCTGCCAAATTCGTCTTAGGGTTTTCACACACAAATTTCTTCAATAAGTTCCACACTAATGACAAAAAATTGCAAAACTATATATAGACTTTCAGATCTGACGGCGTCACGTTATGGAGTGTGACGCCGTCACCTCGCCGCTTTTAGGGTTCCCGGATGACCTTCTTGACGCCGTCCCTCTTTAGCTCTCCAAAATCCGTTCTGGCTTATCAAGGTGTGACGCCGTCAGGATTATGCGTGACGCCGTCCCTCTTTAAATTAAGCCGTGACGACCTTGATCACATTAAAGCATGACGCCGTCAGAATTCCATGCAAATTTCTCTGGCTTATCATGAGTAATTTTCACATCCACCTTTTCTTGCCAAGCCATGACGCCGTCCAGAACAAATCCTGACGCCGTCAAAGGTAGTTTCCAGCACAATTTTGAGACTTTGTCGTTTTCTTCACTTTTATGCTCCAAAAACGTCCAAAATGCCTCCTTTTCCAGATTTCTCCTCAAAAGTACCTAAAATGACAAAAGGAACGATTTAGGGCAATATTTGATCAAATAAATACGATTTAGGGCTTAAATGACCCCTTAAAAGCGGTACACTTTTCGCTTCATCAATTATGCTCTTTGGGATATCATTATGTATGGTGATTTTTTTTCACTAGGCTATTCAGATGCTATCATTGAAGGCAAAACAATAAGACAAAGAAATATTGGACCAGTTTCAAATAAAGAAAGGATACAAAAGAGAAATGATCAAAAAGCAAGAAACTTGTTGCTTATGACCATTCCTGGTGAACAGATGCTATCCTTTAGCAAGTATCCATATGCAAAAACTCTTTTTGAAGAGATTTGTGCATGGTTTGGTGGTAATGAAACCACCAAGAAAACACAAAAGACATTGATGAAACAACAATTTGAAAATTTCAGTTCAAATAGCTATGAATCTCTTGACAAGTTGTTTTCTAGATTACACAAGCTTGTCAGTCAGCTAAGTGTATTGAGTGTTGAGATAGCAAAGGAAGATCTCAACATGAAGTTTTTGAGAAGTCTACCTGATGAGTTCCATACTCATGTGGTTGTCTGGATGAACAAGCCAGATATTGAAACCATGAAACTCAATGATTTGTTCAATAACTTCAAAATTGTTGAACAAAGTCTAAAGAAGTCTGGAATCTATGGTACTAGTTCTGGGAATGTGGCACTCTTGTCATCTCCTAGTATTAGTAAATCATTAGAGGTAGATGAAGATGGAAGTGTTTCTACTGCTATTTATGGTGGTCCTTCTACTAGTTCACAAAAGAATGTTGCTGGACTTGGAGATCCATCATTTTATGTATTCATGTCTAGTCAAACTAGTGGTTTTTCTCTAACTCATGAAGATCTTGATTAGTTGGATGATAATGATTTGGAAGAGATGGACATCAAATGGCAGGTTGCTTTGCTTAGCATGAGGGCTAAGAAGTTCTGGCAGAGAACTGGTAAGCAGATTACCATTGATGGTAATGAAACTGCTGGGTTTGATAAGAAGAAAGTGGAGTGTTTCAACTGTCATAGGTTAGGACACTTTACTAAAGAATGTAGAAACCCAAGGAAGCAGGATAATAGAAGCACACGGTATAGGCAAGAGTAGAAGAAGGAAGTCACAGTTGAAGAACCAAGGGCTATGCTAGCCATAGATGGGGTTAACTATGACTGGAGCTTCATGGCTGATGAAGAGGAAGCACCAACAAATGCTGCTCTTGTGGCCACTGAGACTGCTCTAATGGCCTTCTCTGATTTAGAGGTAAATTCCATAATCAAATGTTCTGAATCATGTTCTGCTCTTAAAGAAAATGAAGAACTTAGAAGAAAAGCTGATAATAGGCGAGAAGAACTAATTATTGCCTTAGCTAATTTAAGTAATCATAAAAGTGCTATAGGTGTGCTTGAAAAACAAATTGCACACTTTCAAGGTAATGAATCTAGGTTTACTGATGACTTAAATGCTCTAAAAAGAGGAATAGCATTTAGAGATGAATTACTTACTGGTCAAAGTAAACAGTTAGCTGAAGCCAATAATAAAACTGAAAATGTTAAGATAACTATAGATGCTTTAGCTCATGCCTCAGAAGGAATGAATAAGATTTGGGAAGCTCAAGTAATTGATAAAGCTAAGTCTGGTTTAGGATACAAATCTGTTCCTCCACCATATAGAGGTGTTCATTCACCTCCAGGTGTTGACCTAGCACACACAGGCTTTGTTGAGTTTCAAGAACCAATAATGGAATATGGTTCTAAGTCTACTGAGGGTCCTAAGATAGAAAAAGTAAGTGAAAGTTTAGATAAAACTTTACTTTATCAGGACAAGGTGTCCTTTGT
This sequence comes from Artemisia tridentata subsp. tridentata, assembly GCA_021014915.2. Taxonomy (NCBI): domain Eukaryota; kingdom Viridiplantae; phylum Streptophyta; class Magnoliopsida; order Asterales; family Asteraceae; genus Artemisia; species Artemisia tridentata. The sequence continues at coordinate 151,408,477 of CP139505.1, forward strand.
TAAGAAAGGAGATGCTATAGTTGTTGAGGATTGCACAACTGATAGTGATGAAGAAGAACAGGTTATGTCTAAACCTGAAGTAGTTAAGAAAGTAGGAACAAGTGTTCCTAAGACAGTCTAACACAATACTGCTAAGCCTAAATTAAGCATTAAGCATGTTAGGCAACCAGTTAGATATTGTGAGCAATATAGAACCACCAACAAGCCCAGAGGTAACCAAAGGAATTGGAACAACCTCAAGTCTAACCAATTAGGTGATGACTTTGCTTTTTATAACAAAGCTTGTTACACATGTGGTAGTTTTGACCATCTTGCAGCTTTCTGCAACCATTGGGTAACTGGGTATGAAAACAATAGAGTGAACCACAAAAGGCAAACACCTAAATCTCATCTTCACTCTAGTTCTAGTGTTAATAGAACAAAACCCAGAACAGTCTCAAATATCTCAAACATGGTTCCTGCTGGTAGACAAATGGTTCCTGCTGCTCGACCATCTATGACTGTTAACCCAAAATCAACAGCTAAGGGTGCAAAAACATTTTTCAAACATGCACTAAAGACTGTTCTAAGGCCCATTCAAACAAAAGAAGTGGTTCAAAAACAAGTTTGGAAACCAAAGGGTAGAACTGAAAAGTTAGCAGTTCCTGCTGCTAAGCAATCAGTTCATTCTGCTGCTAAGGGAAACAGGGCAAATGCTGTTAAGGCCTCAGCATGTTGGATTCTTAAATCCAATGTTGCATCAACTGTCCTTAAAAGATTAAATTACATTGATGCAAGAGGCAGATCCAAGTCAGTAATGGCTTGGGTCCCCAAAAGAAACTAATACTTCTCATTTGTGTGCAGGAACATTCAAATGATCAACAAGAGGATCAAGGATACTCAGATAGTGGATGTTCAAGGCACATGACAGGCAACAAGTCTTATCTCTAAGATTTTCAATCAATAGATGGAGGCTATGTTACCTTTGGAGGAGGTGTTGGTGGCAAAATTTCCGGTAAAGGTATCATTAAAACTGGAAATTTAGATTTTGAAGATGTGTTCTATGTAAAAGAGCTAAATTATAATCTTTTTAGTATCTCACAAATGTGTGACAAAAAGAACAATGTTCTTTTCTGTGAGACTGAATGTCTTGTACTTTCTCCTGATTTTAAGATGCCTGATGAAAGTCAAGTACTTCTTAGAATTCCTAGAAAGGGCAATATGTACAGTGTAGACATGAAGAACATTGTTCCTAAAAAGAATTTAACTTGTCTTGTTGCAAAGGCCACATTGGATGAATCAATGAAATGGCATAGAAGGCTTGGTCATATTAACTTCAAAACCATAAATAAAATTGTTAAGAATGGTTTGGTAAGAGGTTTACCCCACAAAAGATTTGAAAATGATCAAACATGCATTGCTTGTCTTAAAGGCAAACAACACAAAGCCACTTGTAAGCCCAAGATTTTTAACTCTTTCAATCAATCATTGTCTATGCTTCATATGGACTTATTTGGACCTGTTTCAGTAAGTAGTATAATGCATAAGTGATATTGTCTTGTTATAATTGATGACTATACTAGATTTACATAGGTTTTCTTTCTATCTACTAAGGATGAGACTACAAGCATCCTTAAGACATTCATTACTCAGATAGAAAACCAAGTAGACAAGAAAGTGAAAGTCATTAGATGTGATAATGGGACATAGTTTAAAAATAGAGTTATGGATGATTTCTGCAAAGAAAAGGGTATTAGGATAGAATTTAGTGTTGCTAGAACACCACAACAGAATAGTGTTGTTGAGAGAAAGAATAGAACACTAATTGAAGCTGCTAGAACTATGTTAGCTGATTCTAAGCTACCTATAACTTTTTGGCTGAAGCAGTCAACACTGCTTGCTATGTTCAAAATAGAGTTTTAGTTATACAGCCTTACAATAAGACATCATATGAACTTTTTAGAGGTAGAACTCCTGCAATAGGATTTCTTAGACCTTTTGGATGTCATGTGATAATTCTCAATACCTTAGACCATTTAGGAAAAATCGATGGTAAAGCAGATGAAGGATTCTTTGTTGGATATTCTCTTAATAGCAAAGCATTTAGAGTATACAACAAAAGAACTATGATTGTAGAAGAAAACCTACATGTGGAGTTTTTGGAAGATAAATCCAATCTAGAAGGTCAAGGACCAAAATGGCTATTTGATCTTGAATCTCTAACCAAATCAATGAATTATGTGCCTGTTGTTGCAGAAACTAATGATTTTTCAGGTTCACAAGCAACAGATGAGGCAAGGTTAGAAAAGGAGACAAACCAAGATCATGTTTGGATGCCAATATGGTCAAGTACAAGTGTGGAATCAACTTCAACAACTGATGAATCTTCTTCTGGCAAAGCTAAAGAAGGTGTTGAAGATGAAAGGAAAGAAGATGGAACTCAGGAACAACAAATTGTTTCTGCTGGTGATTCTGCTGCTAGGCTTACTGTTCCTGCTGCTAGGCCAAATGATTCTGCTGCTGGCCCTTCAGAAACGAAAGAAGCAGAATTCTCAGATAATCAGGTGTGAAGACAAGACAACAACTGATGTCTTCAGACCAACAAGGGCTTCTTGATGCCCTTTATGCTTCAAAGCAGCATGAGTTTTCAAACTCTTGCTTGTTTGTATGTTTTCTCTCACAAGATGAACCAAAGAACATTCTGAAAGCCTTAGATGATTCAAGCTGGGTAGAAGCTATGCAAGAGGAGCTTCTTCAGTTCAAGATTCAGAAGGTATGGGTGCTAGTTGATTTACCTAAGAATGCAAAGGTAATTGGCACTAGATGGGTTTTCAAGAATAAAAGGGATGAAAGGGGAATAGTGATTAGGAATAAGGCTAGATTAGTAGCCCAAGGGTACACACAAGAAGAAGGGATAGACTATGATGAAGTTTATGCTCCAGTAGCAAGGATTGAGGCAATTAGGCTGTTTCTAGCTTATGCTTCATTTTTAGGCTTCACAGTCTACCAAATGGATGTCAAGAGTGCATTTTTATATGGTAAAATTGAAGAAGAGGTGTATGTTACACAACCTCCAGGCTTCATTGACCCTGACCATCCAGACAAGGTGTACAGAGTAGTAAAAGCTCTATATGGCCTTCATCAGGCACCAAGAGCTTGGTATGCAACACTAGCTTCCTACTTATTGGAAAATGGATTTCAAAGAGGAAAGATTGATCAGACACTTTTCATCAAACAGCACAAGAAGGATCTTCTATTAGTGCAGGTGTATGTGGATGACATTATCTTTGGATCTACTAGGAAGGAGATGTGTTTAGAGTTTGGGAAGCTTATGCATGATAAGTTTCAAATGAGTTCTATGGGAGAACTTACATTCTTTTTGGGTTTGCAAGTTAAACAGTCACATGAAGGCATATTTATTAGTCAAGATAAATATGTTGCTGAGATACTAAGGAAGTTCAACTTTGCTGATTCAAAAATGGCAAGCACACCAATGGACTCTAAGAAGCCACTTCTAAAAGACTTAGATGGAGAAAATGTGGATGTACACACTTACAGATCTATGATAGGCTCCTTGATGTATCTTACATCATCGAGACCTGATATCATGTTCTCTGTTTGTGCCTGTACAAGATTTCAAGTTACTCCAAAGGTTTCTCATTTAACTGCAGTCAAGAGAATTTTTAGATATCTCAAGGGTCAACCTAGGTTGGGTCTATGGTATTCAAGGGAATCACCTTTTGACTTGGTAGCATTTTCGGATAGTGATTATGCTGGTGCTAGCTTGGACAGAAAGTCAACAACTGGAGGATGTCAATTCCTTGGGTGTAGACTTGTCTCATGGCAGTGTTAGAATCAAACAATGGTGGCTAATTCAACAACTGAAGCTGAATATGTAGCTGCTGCAAGTTGCTGTGGTCAGGTTCTATGGCTTCAAAACCAACTTCTTGACTATGGGTACAATTTCTTAAACACTGTTATTCATATTGATAATAGTAGTACAATTTGTATTATTAAAAATCCAGTGCAACATTCTAAAACAAAACACATTGAAATTCGACATCACTTTATAAGAGACTGCAATGAGAAAAGATTAATTCAAGTTCTTAAAATTGCTTCAGAATTTAATTTTGCAGATCTGCTAACCAAAGCTTTTGATGTTGGAAGGTTTCAGTACTTGGTAGCAAGTATTGGAATGCTTAATCCTCAATGATTTTAAACTTTGTGTTTTTGTAAATAAATTTTTGTTTGTGCTGCTAGTTTTAAAAGTTACTACTGCTATTACAAAAGTTTGTGCTGCTAGTACAAATTTTAATTTGTGTTATTCATACAATTAGTCCTATAATTATTCTAATACAAGACAACTACTTTGTACTTAGTTCTTTTGGTTTAGACTAACAATTTCAGGTATGAACATGTTTACACAAAGGATGTTTCAAGTGAAATGGAAGCAACAGAATCAGAATATCCAGTTGCTACATATTAGGTTTATGATGGACTGAGTTTGGGAATTTAAAATTCCTTAAAACTTCTTTCTTGAAACCTAAGTATGAAATTTCACATTGAATTGATGACTTAGTTGATCAGATAGTAACTGATGCAACTCACTTTCTATCATTTTATACTTTCAAGTATAATGAGCAAGTCTGAGGACATCTGATAGAAAGAACAGCTAGTGAAAGTGAATCTAACACTTGTGTTAGAGGCAACAATTACTATGAGCTGGAAACCCTGTTAAGAAAGCCTTTTGAATAGGTTTATCTTTACACAGGCAGTTATTTATAACTGAAAACATTGGTTCTCACACAACCAGAGGTTGCATTAAACCGAAATTTTGATTAAGTGTCTGTTATACTCTTAATCCCTCCAAAATGGTTGAAAGCGGTATGGTTTTTCATAATAAAATCAATTACATACTGCTATGGCAAAAGTTTCTTAAAAGGATTTTCAAAGGATTCACAAAAACCATCCATTGATGGACCATGAATCAATTGCCCCATGAATCACCTCTCATAGGAGTTAACACACCTAGAAGTGATGAGGGAAGTAACTTAAACTCTTAAGGAATTGATGGCTTCATGTACAATATTGTCTAATAACAAGTTCTCTTTGGTAGATCAGATAATGGAAAAAGAAATATTTTGGTACATAGTGAGAGATCTTCCAAACAAGGGGACGATAAAATTTTATTTGCTTCAGGGGAGGAAATAAAAGCCCAAGAAAGGAAGAAAAACCCAATGTAAGGGAGGAAAAGACAAGAGCATACAAGATGATGACATGGAGGTTGAAAATGACAAGAATAGAGCTTATTCAAGAATATTATATATATTCAGAAGGGATGAAGCATTCCAAAGGAGAAAGTTCTATCTAGGTCAAACGAAGAAAAGTTTCAATTTCAGTTTACCATGTTTGTTCATCACTTGCAAAGACATGCTGATAGATGATTTCACTTGTTGAAACAAGCATCCAAGATACACAGCATCATTGCCTCTTATAATTCCTCCATCCAAGGAAGTTGCACCATCTTTAGGATGTGTGTTGATATTGTTAAAGTCAAAAGAAAGCAGATGAGTTCAGAATATAAGAAAGTTCAGATCAAGGGTCTGACTATGAAGTGTTTGAAAGATCTTCACAAGTCCTCATTTAATTCAGAAAAACATGTTGAAATGGATTCACATGTTTAGGGGAGGATTGTTGGGAATTAAATATTCTGAAGTACAAGAATCGGGAAATACTACAAGTGTGTTCCTGCTGGTAGTACATTTCATTCCTGCTGGTAGTGTATTATTTCTACTGATGATAATGCTGTTGGTCGATGCTGCTGCTAGTGCATCTGTTCCTGCTGCTAGCATTATCTCATTCCTGCTGCTAGCGTTAACTCATTGCTGCTGCTATAAGCTTTCTGCTGCTAGATGGATAAGTATGGAAAAGATATTTGTACACTAAAGTTAATTATATACGGTAGATAATATCTTTCCCCATGTGCTTAGTTAACAAGTTGTGTACACAGATACATGTTGTATCTTATGTACTGACACACTCAAGATAAGTTAGCAAGTAGTTCGTCTAGACTTTAAGCAATATTGTAAAGATCTTCTTGGACTATAAAAGAAGATCTTAGACTCGATATTTTGTGTCGATAAGTTAGAAGTTGTGTGTTAAAATACTTAGAGCTTTCATAACTGTTAGAACTAGAACAAACACAACAATATCACAAGAACATAGAAACTTAAGATTCAAGGTTGTAACCCTAGTGATAACTCAAGATCACTCGTATTATTATCATTAATAATATTGAATCGTTTGGTGTTAATCTTTCATCGTTCCTTGTTCAATAACAAACACAACTGTTCCATTTCCATAACCATAATAACCTTCTAAGTGTGATTAAGTAGATTCCGCATTCTTAATCATATTAACTCAATATATCATACACACAAAGAACAAAAGGTTTAACCACCTTAACCGTGTGTCGAATCCTCACAACGGGTGTTAGGTTTAGGACTTATTTTGCAAATGTTTAGGACTAACTTTGCAATTGGTCTAGGACTTTTGGTGAAATAGATTTAACAATTAAGGTTTAGGTTTGGTATTTTGGTTTAGGTATGATCCAAAAATGTAGAAATCCATCCCCGGCTCCGGCTTTTCACACTCTGTTGGGAATTAAATATAATAGAAGTTTAAGTATCGGGAAAATCTCTCAAGTGATTAAATCTGGTAGCAGTAGAATTAAGTCTGGTGAGTTCCAAAGTTAAGTCTGCTGGTTATCTGATGGTTTAAGTCTGGTCATTGAAGTTAAGTCTGGTGGTTAAGTCAAGTGTTAATTCTGGTGACTATCAGAGTTAAGTCTACTTGATGAAGATATTAAGTCTGGTTGACTGAAAGTCAATAATACACGGTAAATAATATCTTACCCCATGTGCTCAGTCTTTATCTTATATTCTCAGAACAAGTTGTAATCTTAGATACATGTTGTATCTTAGTTACTGACACACATAAGATAAGCTAGCAAGTTGTTTGACAAGACTTAACATTATTGTAAAGATCTTTCTTATGTTATAAAAGAAAGATCTTAGACTAGAGATATAAGTGTGTGTTCGAATAAGTGCTAAAATATATATCTCTCAAGAACAAACACAAACAATATCACAAGATATAGAAACATAAGATTCAAGGTTGTAACCCTAGTGATAACTCAAGATCACTCGTATTATTATCTTAATAATATTGAATCGTTTAGTGATAAGCTTTCATTGTTCATTGTCATATAACAAACATAATTGTTCCATTTCCATAACCATAATAACCTTCTAAGTGTGATTAAGTAGTTTCCGCATACTTAATCATATTCACTCAATATATCATATACACAAAGTTGCAAAGGTTTAACCACCTTACAGTGTATCGAATCCTAACAAGTGGTATCAGAGCAAGGCTGATATTATTGATTTAGAAGAAGAAGAAATAGAAATGGATGCACAAGATTCTCGTGCAAATGTTGCTGCAAAGTTGCCCATGATCAAACAGAATGAGTTTGAGTTATAGAGGTTGAGAATTGAGCAATATTTCATGGTCCAAGATTATGCTCTTTGGGATATCATTCTGTTTGGTGATTCATTTACACTAGGTTATACAGATGTTATTCTTAAAGGTAAAACTAAAAGGAGAAGGAATACTGGACCATCTAACAATGATGAAAAAATACATAAGAGGAATGATCAAAAGGGAAGAAACTTATTGCTTATGACCATTCCTAGTGAACAAATGCTATCTTTTAGCAAGTATCCAGATGCAAAAACTCTCTTTGAAGAAATTTGTGCATGGTTTGGTGGTAATGAAACTACCAAGAAAACACAGAAGACATTGCTAAAGCAACAATTTGAAAACTTCAGTTCAAATAGCAATGAATCACTTGATAAGTTGTTCTCAAGATTACATAAGCTTGTCAGTCAGTTAGCTGTGTTGGGTGTTGAGATAGCCAAGGAAGATCTCAACATGAAGTTTTTGAGAAGCCTACCTGATGAGTTTCATACTCATGTGGTTGTCTGGATGAACAAGCCAGACATTGAAACCATGAAACTCAATGATTTGTTCAACAACTTCAAAATTGTTGAACAAAGTCTAAAGAAGTCTGGAATCTATAGTACTAGTTCTGGGAATTTGGCACTCTTGTCATCCCCTAGTATTAGCAAGCCAGTAGACGTAGATGAAGATGAAGGTGTTTCAAATACTATCTATGGTGGTCCTTCTACTAGTTTACAAAAGAATGTTGCTGGACTTGGAGATCCAACATTCTATGTATTCATGTCTAGTCAAACTAGTGGTTCTCCTCTAACTCATGAAGATCTTGATCAGTTGGATGATAATGATTTGGAAGAGATGGACATCAAATGGCAGGTTGCTTTACTTAGCATGAGGGCTAAGAAGTTCTGGCAGAGAACTGGTAAGCAGATTACCATTGATGGTAATGAAACTGCTGGGTTTGACAAGAAGAAAGTAGAGTGTTTCAACTGTCACAGGTTAGGACACTTTGCTAAAGAATGTAGAAACCCAAGGAAGCAGGACAATAGAAGCACATGGTATAGGCAAGAGAAGAAGAAGGAAGTCACAGTGGAAGAGCCAAGGGCTATGCTAGCCATAGATGGTGTTAACTATGATTGGAGCTTCATGGCTGATGAAGTTGAAGCACCAACAAATGCTGCACTAGTGGCCACTGAGACTGCTCTAATGGCCTTTTCTGATTCAGAGGTAAATTCCATAATTAAATGTACTGAATCATGCTCTGCTCTTAAAGCTTATGAAGATCTTAAAAAGAGATTTAATGATCAACTAAAATAGTTATATGATGCATTAGCCAACTTAGGTAATCATAAAAATGGTATATCTGTTGTTGAAAAACAACTTGTACATTTTCAAGAAAATGAGTCTAAGTTTGCTGATGACATGAATGCTCTCCAAAGAAAAATAGATTTTCAAGCTGACATAATTTGTTCAGAAAGAGCATCATTAGCTAAAGCCCTAAATAACAGTGAAAATGTTAAGATAACAATAGATGCTTTAGCTCATGCCTCAGATGGAGTTAATAAAATTTGGGAAGCTCAAGTAATCAATAAAGCTAAGTCTGGTTTAGGATACAAATCTGTCCCTCCACCATACAGAGGTGTTCCTTCACCTCCAGGTATTGACCTAGCACACACAGGTTTTGCTGAGTTTCAAGAACCAATTATGGAATATGGTTCTAAGTCTACTGAGGGTCCTAAGATAGAAAAAGTAAGTGAGAGTTTAAATAAAATTTCACTTCCTAAGGACAAGGTGTCCTTTGTTAAGAAAGGAGATGCTATAGTTGTTGAGGATTGTACAACTGATAGTGATGAAGATGAACAGGTTATGTCTAAACCTGAACAAGTTAAGAAAGCAGGAACAAAGGTTCCTAAAGTGATCAAAAAGGATACTGTTAAGCCTAAATCAAATATTCAACATGTTAGGCAACCAGTTAGGTATTGTGAACAATACAGATCCACTAGCAAGCCCAGAGGTAAACAAAAAAATTGGAATGGCCTCAAGTCTAACCAATTAGGTGATGACTTTTCTTTTTATAATAAAGCTTGTTATACATGTGGTAGTTTTGATCATCTTGCTGCTTTCTGTAACAAATGGGTATCTGGGTATGAAAACAATAGAGTGAACTACAAAAGGCAAACACTTAAATCTCACTTTCACTCTAGTTCTAATGTTAACAGAACTAAACCCAAAACAGTCTCTGTTAAGTCTGGTTTCAATAAAGTTAATTCTGCTAGACCATATATGACTGTTTACCCAAAATCAACAGCTAAGGGTGCAAAAACATCTTACAAACATGCACCAAAGACTGTTCAAAGGCCCATTCAAACAAAAGCAATGGTCCAAAAACAAGTTTGGAAACAAAAGGGGACAACTATAAAGCCAGCAGTTAATTCTGCTAAGCCAGCAGTTAATTCTGGTAGGCAAGTAGTTAAGTCTGCTGCTTGGGCAAAGAGGGAAAATGCTGTTAAGGCCTCAGCATGTTGGGTTTGGAATTCACCTAAATCCAATGTTGCATCAACTATTCTAAAAAGATTAAATTACATTGATGCAAGAGGCAGATCCAAGTCAGTAATGGCTTAGGTCCCCAAAAGAAACTAATACTTCTCATTTGTGTGCAGGAACATTCAATTGATCAACAAGAGGATCAAGGATACTTAGATAGTGGATGTTCAAGGCACATGACAGGCAACAAGTCCTATCTTTCTGATTTTTAAACATTAGATGGTGGCTATGTTACCTTTGGAGGAGGTGTTGGTGGCAAAATTTCCGGTAAAGGTACCATTAAAACTGGAAATTTAGATTTTGAAGATGTGTACTATGTACAAGAGCTAAATTATAATCTTTTTAGTGTCTCAAAAATGTGTGACAAAAAGAACAAAGTTCTTTTCTGTGACACTGAATGTCTTGTACTTTCTCCTGATTTTAAGATGCCTGATGAAAGTCAAGTACTTCTTAAAATTCCTAGAAAGGGCAATATGTACAGTATTGACATGAAGAACATTGTTCCCAAAAAGGATTTAACTTGTCTTGTTGCAAAGGCCACTTTGGATGAATCAATGAAATGGCATAGAAGGCTTGGTAATATTAATTTTAAAACCATAAATAAAATTGTTAAGAATGGTTTGGTAAGAGGTTTACCTCACAAAAGATTTGAAAATGATCAAACATGCATTGCTTGTCTTAAAGGCAAACAACACAAAGCCACTTGTAAGCCCAAGATTTTTAACTCTATCAATCAATCATTGTTTATGCTTCATATGGACTTATTTTGACCTGTTTCAGTAAGTAGTATAATGCATAAGAGATATTGTCTTGTTATATTTGATGACTATAGCAGATTTACAGGGGTTTTCTTTTTAGGTTCTAAGGATGAAATTTCTAGAATTCTTAAGACATTCATTACACAGATAGAAAACCAAGTAGACAAGAAAGTGAAAGTCATTAGATGTGATAATGGGACAGAGTTTAAGAATAGAGTTAGGGATGATTTCTGCAAACACAAAGGTATTAGGAGAGAATTTAGTGTTGCTAGAACTCCACAACAGAATGGTGTTGTTGAGAGAAAGAATAGAACACTGATAGAAGCTGCTAGAACTATGTTAGCTGACTCTAAGCTACCTATAACTTTTTGGGCTGAAGCAGTCAACACTGCTTGCTATGTTCAAAATAGAGTTTTAGTTGTACAGCCTCACAATAAGACATCATATGAACTTTTTAGAGGTAGAACTCCTGCAATAGGATTTCTTAGACCTTTTGGATGTCATGTGACAATTCTCAATACCTTAGACCATTTAGGAAAATTCGATGGTAAAGCAGATGAAGGTTTCTTAGTTGGATATTCTCTCAATAGCAAAGCTTTTAGAGTATACAACTCAAGAACTAGGATAGTAGAGGAAAATCTACATGTGGAGTTTTTGGAGAATAAATCCAATGTAGAAGGTCAAGGACCAACATGGCTATTTGATCTTGAGACACTAACCAAATCAATGAATTATGTGCCTGTTGTTGCAGAAACTAATGATTTTTCAGGTTCACAAGCAACAGATGAGGCAAGGTTAGAAAAGGAGACAAATCAAGATTATTTTTGGATGCCAATCTGGTCAAGTACAAGTGTGGAATCAACTTCAACAATTGGTGAATCTTCTTCTGGTAAAGCTAAAGAAGATGTTGAAGATGAAAGCAAAGAAGATGGAGCAAAGGAACAAGAAAATAGTTCTGCTATCAATAATGCTGCTGAAACAGACTTAACTGAAGAAGCAGAATTAACAGACGATGAGGTGGATTTGAGCAATCTCCCACCAAACTATCATGTTCCACTTACACCACACACCAGAATTCACAAAGTCCACTCCCTAGAAAATGTGATAGGAGATGTACAATCAGGGGTGAAGACAAGGCAACAACTGATGTCTTCAGACCAACAAGGGCTTCTTGATGCCCTTTATGCTTCAAAACAGCATGAGTTTTCAAACTCTTGCTTGTTTGTATGTTTTCTCTCACAAGCTGAACCAAAGAACATTCTGAAAGCCTTAGATGATTCTAGCTGGGTAGAAGCTATGCAAGAAGAGCTTCTTCAGTTCAAGATTCAGAAAGTTTGGGTGCTAGTTGATTTACCTAAGGATGCAAAGGTAATTGGCACTAGATGGGTTTTCAAGAATAAAAGGGATGAAAGGGGAATAGTGATTAGGAATAAGGCTAGATTAGTAGCCCAAGGGTACACACAACAAGAAGGTATAGACTATGATGAATTTTTTGCTCCAGTAGCAAGACTTGAGGCAATTAGGCTTTTCTTAGCTTATGCTTCATTTTTAGGCTTCACTGTTTATCAAATGGATGTCAAGAGTGCATTTTTATATGGCACAATTGAAGAAGAGGTGTATGTCTCACAACCTCTAGGGTTCATTGATCCTGACCATCCAGAAAAAGTGTACATAGTTGTAAAAGCTCTTTATGGCCTTCATCAGGCACCTAGAGCTTGGTATGAAACACTGGTTTCCTATTTAAAAGAAAATGGATTTCAAAGAGGAAAGATTGATCATAAAATTTTCATCAAACAGCACAAGAAGGATCTTCTGTTAGTTTAGGTGTATGTGGATGACATTATCTTTGAATCTACAAGGAAGGAGATGTGTTTGGAGTTTGAGAAGCTTATGCATGATAAGTTTTAGATGAGTTCCATGGGGGAGCTTACATTCTTTTTGGGTTTGCAAGTTAAACAGTCATATGAAGGCATATTTATTAGTCAAGATAAATATGTTGCTGAGATACTTAGGAAGTTCAACTTTGCTGATTCAAAAATGGAAAGCACACCAATAGATTCTGGGAAACAACTTCCAAAAGATTTAGATGGAGAAAATGTGGATGTACACACATACAGATCTATGATAGGATCTTTGATGTATCTCACATCATCAAGACCTGATATCATGTTCTCTGTTTGTGCTTGTGCAAGATTTCAAGTAACTCCAAAGGTTTCTCATTTAACAGCAGTCAAGAGGATTTTTAGATATCTCAAGGGTCAACCTAGGTTGGGTCTATGGTATTCAAGGGAATCACCTTTTGACTTGGTAGCATTTTCGGATAGTGATTATGCTGGTGCTAGCTTGGACAGAAAGTCAACAACTGGAGGATGTCAATTCCTTAGGTGTAGACTTATCTCATGGCAGTGTAAGAAGCAAACAATTGTGGCTAATTCAACAACTGAAGATGAATATGTAGCTGCTGCAAGTTGCTGTGCTCAAGTCCTATGGCTTCAAAACCAACTTCTTGACTATGGGTATAATTTCATGAACACTGTCATTCATATTGATAATAGTAGTACAATTTGCGTTATTAAAAATCCAGTACAAAATTCTAAAACAAAACACATTGAAATTAGACATCACTTTATAAGAGACTGCAATGAGAAAAGATTAATTCAAGTTCTTAAAATTGCTTCAGAATTCAACTTTGCAGATCTGCTAACAAAAGCTTTTGATGTTGGAAGGTTTCAGTACTTGGTAGCAAGTATTGGAATGCTTAATACTTAAATTTTTCAATCTATGTGTTTTTGTATACCAGTGTGGTTAATTCTGGTGATTACTCAGTTAATTCTGGTGGTTACCCAATTAAGTCTAGTAGTTAAATTTTTGTTTGTACTGTTGTCTTTGTAAATTTGTACTAGCTATTACTTTATAATTGTGTTATTTCATACAGTTAGTCATATGTTTATTCTAATATAAGACAAGTACTTTGTACATTGTTCTTTTGGTTTTAGACTAACAATTTCAGGTATGAACATTTGAGCACAAACGAAGTTTTCAAGTGAAATGGAAGCAGCAGAATGTTATATCAGTTGCTTACATAACAGGTTTATGATGGACTAAGTTTGGGAATTCTAAACAAAGGTTCACACCTAAGTTAATTAATTCTTTAAAACTTCTTTCTTGAAACCTGGTTATCATATTTCACATTGAATTGATGACTTAGTTGATCAGATTGTAACTGATACAACTCACTTTCTATCATTTTATACTTTTAAGTATAATGAGCAAGTCTCAGGACATCTGATAGAAAGAACAGCTAGTAAAAGTGAATCTAGCACTTGTGTTACAGGCAACAATTGCTATGAGCTGAAAACCCTGTCAAGAAAGCCTTTTAAATAGGTTTATCTTTACACAGGCAGTTATTTATAACTGAAAACATTGGTTCTCACACAACCAGAGGTTGCATTAAACCGAAATTTTGATTAAGTGTCTGTTATACACTTAATCCCTTCAAAATGGTTGAAAGCGGTATGATTTTTCATAATAAAATCATATGCATACTGCTAAAATTCAAAAAATTTCTTAAAAGGATCTTTGGAATAAAAATGACTCAGAAAATCATCTAATGATGGATTATGAGTTATTGCCCCATGAATCACCTCTCATAGGAGTTAACACACCTAAAAGTGATGAGGGCAGCAAATTAAACTCTTAAGGAATTGATGGCTACATGTACAACATTGTCTGATAACAAGTTCTATTTGATAGCTCAGATGATGGGGAGAAATATTTTGGTACATTATGAGAGATCTTCCAAACAGGGGAGGAAATGTTATTTGCATCTCAGGGGAGGAAATAAAGCCCAAGGAATATTAACCAATGAAAGGGAGGAAAAGATAAGAGCATACAAGATGATGACATAGAAGTTGAAAATGACAAGAATAGATTTGATTCTGGAGTATTATATATATTCAGAAGGGATGAAGCATTCCAAAGGAGAAAGTTCTATCTAGGTCAAAGGAAGAGAGCTTTCAGTTTCAATTTCAGTTCACTACGTTTGTTCATCACCTGCGAAGGCATGCTGATAGATGATTTCACTTGTTGAAACAAGCATCCAAGATACACAGCACCATTGCCTCTTATAATTCCTCCATCCAAGGAAATTGCACCATCTTTTAGGTCAATGAATGAAGCCTGAAGATGTGTAGTGATATTGTTAAAGTCAAAGATCAGAAAGCAAATGAGTTACTGAGTTAGATATTAACCTTTCAGAATAGAAGAAAGTTCAGTCCAAGGGTCTGACTATGAAGTGTTTGAAAGATCTTCACAATTCCTCATTTAATTCAGAAAACATGTTCAAATGGATTCACATGTTTAGGGGAGGATTGTTGGGAATTAAATATTCTGAAGTTTAAGTATCGAGAAAATCTCTCAAGTGATTAAATCTGGTAGCAGTAGAATTAAGTCTGGTGAGTTCCAAAGTTAAGTCTGCTGGTTATCTGATGGTTAAGTCTGGTCATTGAAGTTAAGTCTGGTGGTTAAGTCAAGTGTTAATTCTGGTGACTATCAGAGTTAAGTCTGCTTGATGAAGATATTAAGTCTGGTTGACTGAAAGTCAATAATACACGGTAGATAATATCTTACCCCATGTGCTCAGTCTTTATCTTATATTCTCAGAACAAGTTGTAATCTTAGATACATGTTGTATCTTAGTTACTGACACACATAAGATAATCTAGCAAGTTGTTTGACAAGACTTAACATTATTGTAAAGATCTTTCTTATGTTATAAAAGAAAGATCTTAGACTAGAGATATAAGTGTGTGTTCGAATAAGTGCTAAAATATATATCTCTCAAGAACAAACACAAACAATATCACAAGATATAGAAACATAAGATTCAAGGTTGTAACCCTAGTGATAACTCAAGATCACTCGTATTATTATCTTAATAATATTGAATCGTTTGGTGATAAGCTTTCATTGTTCATTGTCATATAACAAACATAATTGTTCCATTTCCATAACCATAATAACCTTCTAAGTGTGATTAAGTAGTTTCCGCATACTTAATCATATTCACTCAATATATCATATACACAAAGTTGCAAAGGTTTAACCACCTTACAGTGTATCGAATCCTAACACACTCTTTCCAATCCCGTGCTCGGTTTTGTCCGTTTTGTCTCTCTTTATGTCCTTTTCTCATATCCTTTACCTGCACATATACAAACACAAAAACAAGCATATATATGACATTTATGGTCAGTTTTTAGTCTTTTGAATCCGTTTTTTATAAAGAAAAGGTATGTGAAAATACACATACCAGTAAGATTTTGGCGGTACCAAAAAATTACACAAGCGGAACTAATTATTTGGTTCCGCCCCATCCGCCAAACCAAAAATCTTAACAGTGGGCATTTTTCAATCCCCGAAACCTATTCAAATCCCGTAATTTCTCCTAAAACATGTGTAATTAATTAGTTATGATTAGAAAACAACAATAAACCAGCTATAAACACATGTATGTGTAACACCCCCAAATTTAATAATCGCGGAAGCATACGGGTCATGGGGTGCTATTAAAATTGGTAATCACAACACAAGGTAATAATGAACGGAATACATACTCCGTTTAAATACATTAATTCAAGATTTATGGAGTTTACAATAGAGTTTCAAGTTCTGAAAATAAGGCCCATGAGTTTAGTTGTCCCATAAAAACAAGTCATAGTTATGCGTAAAATCACTTCAGGTAATAGTCTATGACCCTTGCCATGCCAATTCCTTGTAACCATCAGACAGATTAGATACCTGAGAAAAACAAGCTAAAAGTCAGCAAAAAAATGGTGAGTTCATAGGTTTAAAATGAAGCAGTAAAATACTAAATTTGGACCAATAGTTTTGTGTCCGAACATTACAACGCATATAATGCCATACAAAATAGTCTATCACGCTAGCACTAAGTTCATGCAACCGAGGCTCAACAGTTCAGTGCGCTTCAATATGGCACATAAATAATAATCCGGGGGCCCATAGCGAGTGTTTATCCCAATACACTCGTAGTCCGACTTGGTACACGCTCGCATTGACCTGTC
Source organism: Artemisia tridentata subsp. tridentata (assembly GCA_021014915.2). NCBI lineage: Eukaryota > Viridiplantae > Streptophyta > Magnoliopsida > Asterales > Asteraceae > Artemisia > Artemisia tridentata. The sequence goes on from CP139505.1 coordinate 151,425,362, forward strand.
TGGCCAACCGAATGGGGGAGTCACCCCAATAGATCTATTTATATCAATAGCGCTTCCCAGCAGGAATTAACGGTTTATGAGAGTGGGCATAACAGTGGGTTCCGGGGCTTAGGCTAACTACGCAATAGTTTTGAGAAATAAAACATTATTGTGGTCCAGAAATTGTTTTGCATATTTCACACCCCATAGTTGTAAAACGAGTATAAATAGAGTGGGGCTATAAATTCACCTCAATAAAGAAAACAGTGAATCAGAGAGTGTACGACACCAACACGTGACCTAGATTAGTAAGGCATGTTTTAGTTCACAGACTAAGTTTAAGACTCCACGAAATTTAATTCAAAAGTTTTAAAGTATTTACGTTGTTGTTGCTGGCAGCATTTAAGTTTGAAAACAGTTTTCTAAATAATTGTGTGTATTGGCTCTTGGAAGTACAATAGTGTATGACAATAAAATATCAAGGACGAATAAGATTTCGATTTGACAATAACCGAAAGATGATGAACGAAAAGTGATTATGGATAGTACTAGACGTTGTCGGAATATTGGAATATTATTGTTAAAGATATGTAAAAATAGTCGTTATAAAAATATATAAATAGTTATATATTTTGAAGTGTAGGAATAATTATGTGTAAGTGATGGTTTCATTTAAACGATTTGTAATTTGAAAACTAACGTATAAAGGTTGTATATAAAATGTTTTGTTTGTCTAGTTTTAATAAAAACATAATAAGTATATTTATGTGATAGAAGTCGGGCATGACCCGTGCATGTGTATTGATTTCTCGAGGTAATTAGGTGTTACTCAAAATATATGTTCATGTAATAGTCGTTTTATAATTGTTATAAAACTTGAGTGGATTTTCTAAAATACCGTTTTAGTGTTTACAAATTTAATAAGCGATATAAGTATATCAAATATTTACAATTTCAGGTTTGACTAAAGTTTACATGTTGCAATTGTATAAAAAGTTTATAATAGTAGGTATATACATATAGTGTTTCTGTCGTAATATATTTTTTCACAACCTGTTGTGATTTATGACGAGATTTGTAATTACGTGAAAAGAAATAAGCCGGAATTGATTTGTGAAGTAAATTGAATACGAGGCTATGTCGGTACACATTATTATACAACGGTTACAATATTGATTTTCATTTAATCGTATATATATACTCGGCAAATTTTAAGTACACGCACCCCTTACCAATGTTGGGTTGTGTCCTAATTAAAGCCAGGGGGATTTGAATGGACTGGACTGCCATTCATTAACTAATGCACCCACATTGGGCCTGGTGGGCCGTGAGCAGCACAAGACATATATACTTTTAATGGACTGGTCATAATTGAGTGGGCTTGAGATTCTTAAATTATACAAGAACACACACATGCCCATTGAGGACTTGTATGTTAACCTGGAAATATGGAAGTAAACCGTTTGACACCAGAACAAATTTTAGCACAAAATTTCATGTCAAGCTCGAGTGACGAGCTCGACACCACTCGACTTGGTGACTTCGAGGACTCTCGTATGAGGGCTGTTTGGCAGGGTTTTTCACCACAATCTCACCACTCACGACAATACTTTAACCAAGCATTTATCTAAGATTTTTGACCGCATGTAGACTCGAATACAACTCGACAACCCTTGAGGGTTTGAGTTTGGACTTGCACGAACAACACACCCTTCAGGGTGTTCTTGTGAGACTCAAACTAAGGCAGCCCTTTATGGGTTATCCTTGAGCCAAATGTGACTCGAATAACTCGCACAACGCAACCAAGGGAGGATTCTTACCTCGGCTGCTAGGTGAGCAAGATTTGGGGTCGTTTTGTTAAGCCTAACGAGACTCAAACAACGGCACGCACAACCTATATGGGTGGCCGCCTTGTGGGGATTGAACCGAACAAGAACCAACCGTAACACACCCTTGTGGTGTGGTTTTTCTTGACTGAAAACAACCATAGCATGACTACTAATTCAAATTCATGTTTCACTGTAACACGAAACACTTTATGACATGACCTATCTCTTGGTTTTATGGTCTTGGTCGAACATGTGGGTAACAAAGACCAAGGTCTCACTATGGTGGTTCGACCCAAAGGTTATACATGACTCGATAAAACTTAAACAGATTCTACATCAAAATCTTTAAGCCAAGATCCCTAAGGACTTCTAACCGTAACAAAAACCATTCGAATTGAGCAAATAAGGAAATCGAACCAAGACAACTAGCCATAGAACACCTCAAATTTTACGAGCCAATACTTAGATTTCGGTTATGTTTTTACGAGGCACAATAACAACAACAAACATAACATTTTCATAGGTTCCAAATCAATAACTTAAAACAATCATTCAATCACAACTCGTAAAATGAATGAATCTAGACAAAAGCATCAACAATGATTAATCTCAACGAAAGTGTTTATAATTGAAAAGAGATTTAAAAACCCTTACAATGGCGACGGATACAAGAAGGACCAAGAATCAAAACCCTAGCTTCGAACTGAGCAATCCAAATCTGAACCCCAGTAAATCCATACCTCCAACCGAAATTAGTCTTCCTTGCTTAGATCTCGACAAGCCTTTTTGTGAGTGAGTTAGGTTGTGTAGATCCACTGAGATTCGAGTAGCCATTAAAAAGGATAATACTTTTGAAAGGTTTCGACCTCCTTTTTAGTCTGGGGGTTGAAGAGCTTCCATTTGAAGCCTAAATCACTCTCCATCCGCGTCATCTTATCCTTCTACCGTGTTGACTCTCTTTGGGGAATAGATATGTGAGAGTGACGGCCATTTTTGGGAGTGGAGAAAGTATATAAGTCCATGGTAGTTGGTGATGGTTCGATTTCTTTCTGGGAAGATGGAGTTGAATGCTAAAGGGATGAAGGCGTTAAAATGAGGGTGGGAACATGTGAGAGAGAGAGAGGGCGGCAGTATAGAGAAAAAGAAGATAAGGAAAAGAAAAAAAAAACTAATATAAGGTTTGTTTTATTGTAATTAAGTGTAGTGTGTGTACCCCGTGTCCCGCTGAGCTGGGGTGAAATCATGTTTCCCCGGTTTGATATAAACGTGGAAAATAAAATTTCGGAGACGTTTTTATAAAACTGACATAAAAATATAATTTATCGACTCTAAAATAAATCATGAGATTAAATTGTTACTAACGTGGTGTCGGTACGCGTGTGGTATTGCTTTTCAAGAAAAGTGAGGTAACCTCTCACTTTCATTATGTTATAGTCTGTAAATGTGAAAAAATGGAAAATTCACTGTTTCTGGTGAGATTAAATAGTTTTGGTGAGGTACTGTGTGTTACAGTGTGCGGGTTTTACTTCCCGTAATAGTTATGTAAGCACATAAATGCTTAGTTTAACAGCTAAGTAATAATAAATTAACATTTATTATTAAAATATTATTGGAAAAATTATCGTTTGTCACATCCTTCCCGCCTTAGAAAGAAAACCGTCATCGGTTTTCACTTAGAGTTACCCGATAGATTTGAGAAAAGGTGCGGGTATTTACGCTTGATCTCGTCCTCACGCTCCCACGTGTATTCGGGTCCTCTTCGAGAGTTCCAACGAACTTTAACAATAGGAATACGGCTTTGCTTAAGCCGTGTGATTTCTCGATCCATTATCTCGACAGGTTCTTCGATGAAATTTAGTCTCTCATCGACCTGGATTTCCTCCAGAGGAATGGCAAGTGTTTCGACTGAGAGACATTTCTTCATGTTGCTCACGTGAAACACATTGTGCACAGAGCTGAGTTCTGGTGGTAATTCGAGTCGATAGGCTACTGGCCCGATTCTGGTGAGAATTTTGAAAGGTCCACTGCATCGGGGATTTAGTTTCCCACGCTTTCCAAAACAAATAACACCTTTCCATGTCGATACTTTTAACATAACCCGATCTCCAGCTTGGAACTCGAGTGGTTTTTGTCTCTTGTCTGCGTAGCTCTTCTGACGGTCTCGAGCTGCTTACATCCGGCTCTTGATTTGTACAATCTTTTCAATAGTTTCTTGTACAAGTTCGGGACCAGTGAGCTGACTTTCTCCAACTTCATCCCAACATATAGGTGATCTGCACTTCCACCCAAAGAGTGCCTCACAGGGTGCAGCTTTGATGCTTGTGTGATAGCTGTTATTGTAAGAGAACTCGGCTAACGGCAGATGTCTATCCCAACCGTTTCCAAAGTCTATCACACACGCTCGCAGCATGTCTTCTAAGGTTTGAATGGTTCTCACACTTTGATCATATGTTTGAGGATGGTATGCGGTGCTTATATCTAGATCAGTACCTAAGGCATCCCGTAGTGATCCCCAAAAGTTTGACGTGAAATGGCTTTCCCTACCGGAGATAATAGAGATCGGAACTCTATGTCTTGCCACGATCTCCTTTAAATACAATCGTGCAAGTTTACCCATGCTGTCATTTTTCATGATTGGTAGAAAGTCGGCGGACTTGGTGAGACGGTCGATGATTACCCAAATAGTGTCATAACCATTAGGGGTTTTGGTGGTTTTGGGGTGAAGTCCATAGTTATATGTTTCCAAATTTCCATTCTAGAATTTCTGGTTGTACTAGCAATTCGTAATGATTTCTGCTGATCAGCCTTAACTTTGTGATGAATTACAACTTTGTTTGGGTAGACACCACTAAATTTTTCTTAGCCTTAAACCATCTCTTTGGTCTAAATCCTGGTAGCGTAAAGTTTAATCATATTCTGATATATGGTGATAGGACAGCTGGTCCTTAAGGTTTGTTCCATAATTGGGTCTCTCCCTTTTCAGAGGCAGGGGTAAAATTTTATTCGAAAACTTTATTTGTGTAGTTGTTTATACAAATTTGACCAAAAGTGTTTTCCAAGCAATAGACATTTCTTTGTTTGAAACTACTAGTTATGTAATGTGGTATGACCTCGAAAGATTTATCATTTAGTGGAATAGATTTTTAAAGATGTTGTAGATAAAACGATTTTTCCAAAGTTGACATCTAGTTATTCCTTAATATGCCAAAAATCTTGATAAAGTTTAACCAAAATTTTTTTGACCCATCAGAATGAGTATTTCAGGAAAATGTCACTAAGAGGTTTTTTTTTTTTTTTTTTTTTTTTTTTTTTTTTTTTTTTTTTTTTTTTTTTATCGATATCAACGCATTTTTAAAGAACGGTCCTTAAAGAGAGAATATCGAAGGAGAAGGTGTAGTTGGGTATGTACATCTACATATGTTTCAAGTGTCCAAAGACAGATCCTAGTTGTCAAGGCTGAGTAGGGCTTGATGTTTAATATTAGGCGAAGCTTGTAGGTTTAAGTATTCGACTTACTTAAGCCGTGCTAATAGGTGTCATGACTTAGATTGTTGCACTAATGGTCTGGAATGAATAAATCAGTCGGATACTATGCAGAGAGCTGTCTTACTTGTTTACAAGTGAGGACTGTGTATGAATGATCGTTCGGTATGTTAAGGCTTCTTGGCATTTCGGTGTGGAAGTGATGTCAAAAATGATGGGGTCGAGTCATCTAGACCCCTAGAGTGCACAATGTTATAAGGTTAATGGTATATTGATAATCTGACATAATGCATCCGCTACTTATAAGGAAACCCCATTATAAGGAATGAAGAGAATAGATTGTACTTTGACGAAGCAATGTCAAAGTATGATATATCGATATCTATAGTCTGAGGCGGAGGTGCTTGATTTACCTCTAAGGTTTGGTTTAGTGAGTAACGGTGTTTTGATAAAACCTCGTGTCCTAGACCAGCTTGTATTCCCAAGGGATTAGTGAAGGGTTCGGCATCTGTCTCCACGATAGTGGTTCGGGTTACTTGTCACAACTCGTAATTTCAGGCCATTTTACCGAACCTCGACAATTTACTATTCACAAGTTACTATTTTTTTTACTATTCACCGATCACTATTCACTTTTACTATTCATCGTTTTCGAGGTCAGTTTGAGATTTTGAGAAGCGTTCAAAAATTTTACTATTCACGTGACACTATTCATTTCCGGAGAAAATTTCCGTTCATGATCAGCATTCATTATCTCGTAAGTCTAGTTTACGGGTATTCCAAATTCGCGTAACCAGTGTGGTTTAGCTGCGAATTCATGCATTTTCATTTAAGGACACCTCATTATAGACTAGAGGAGTCTGCATATCATTAGTATTTTAGTTCATACACGGGTGTGCGTTATTTCATATTACGTTAGGTTATTTAATTAATTAACGCTACCACTCAGTCAGTATTATTAAAAATAATACCTAGTACTCCAGACAATGATCCTAATAAATTTTTATACTAGTTTTAATAATATAAAGTTTATATTATTATTTTACCCGGTGTTATTACACCAATTGCTATAATTTTCTTTAAGGGCTTATAACTCCGTCAGATTACGACAAGTTAACCCGACAATTTTTCCGACACCCAAATTTTATCAGTAACATCGTTTTACCATTTATACAACTTCGTCGTATTTTACGTCACTTCGTTGATATTTATTTCAAGACAACCCGGTACCCGATAACACCCAAAGTATACACAATAACAACTAATACTTGCAATATCTACTAAAATATCTCATTTTTGCTTAAGTTTTCATCCAAGGGACGTCTACCCCATGTGTACCTTTCCACATTTTTCCTACTACACCATACTACATTTATTGTTTGTGTTTTTATGTTCTTTCATTTAATTTCAATAACATAACATACATACACTACACTAATTAAAACAAGATCAAAACACACACTCTTTCTCACCTAGTAATCCACGGCAGCCAAGAACAAAGGAGGAGATCCAAAAGTTTTTCAAGAAACAAGTGATTATTTAGTTCCATACATGATCTTTGTTAGGGTTTTGCAATAAAAACCCCAAAGTTATCATCCAAATCTCTTCAATCTCATCACACATTGTAAGTAACTTTAGGAACATTTATTTTTCATGTTTTCCTTTCATTTGATCTATATGATCATGTATTTTCATGTGGCTTTTGTTAAAAATGCAAGTTACATAAGTTAATGATACCATTTCTTTGTAAAACTATCTCTAATCACTAGATCTATAACTTTCACTAACATCCTCATGAATCACACTATATTTAGTGATGTTTAGGACCCCATGACCCTTTGAGAAGGTGTATGGTAGATCAAGAGTACTTGTGGAGTTGTGTGGAAGTAGTTTGATTAAGTTTTGGACTAGGAAAAATGTATTCTTAACCTATATATTTACCTACTGCCACGAATTGGAGTTTCTGGAAAACTCAGAATTCTGTGAACTATTTTGGTCTTAATATTTAGAAAATACACTAAAAAAACGAGAACGTGGGCGCTTGAATCACTAAAATCCGACTTATAACGAAGAAGTTATGAATTATTTAAGTTACGCGACGAAAATTATATTTTTCTGAAAAATAGGTGCTGATTGCCGAACATTAAAGGGTAAAATGAGTCGTTAGCCGTGATCTAGTTGAGCCGAGACATTGAAAATATGTTAGTTTATGTTGAGACGAACGCGTGGACATAAAGAACGTTGAAAACGAGCTTGTAACGACCGAGATACGAATTTTTGAAGATCCGACGATATATACAAATTTGGACAGCCCACTTTTTATAAGAAAATAAAGTATAAAAACTAGTATTTTCATAACTTGAAACATTGATAGCCGATTATCTATGTGATCGCGACGCATATGACCGAAAGTATATTAACACGACATTTAGATAATGTTACAAGGATTTCAAAAACGTCGAGTTTGATCACTAACATTTAATGTGCACAATTTCGCGACTAGTTTTACACGGCCGGTTTGACATATTTTCACAAGTTGTAAAAAGTGTTATTTTGCGACGAAATTAATATATTTGACTATATTACACCGAATATGGATCATGGAGTATCGTTTTAACATATTTACACGAAAAGTAGTATACGACTTAACGAGATGTTAAAAACGTATTTTTCGACAATAAATGATATTTTTAAAAGTAGCAAGTGGTATCGTTAACATACGTAATTACATGAGCTGAGTTGTATCATTACTCACGTTGAGTCATATCATTCATATTAGGTCGCGGTTAGAGACCGAGCCTCATTTCAGCATATTCATTATTATCATTGTAGCTATCGCACCAGGTGAGTTTCATAGCCCCTCCTTTTACTTGTTTTGTAACTGTTTTGGGGGAGAATACATGCTCGTTTTACAACTAAACTCCGTGCTTGTTTTACATTTAAACTTTATGTTTGTTTTACATTTAAATACACCGTTCATTCTGCAATAAAACACCGTGTTTGTTTTACCTGAAATGTGACTTGTCTTTTATTTTTAATTGATTATATGACCTCATTGTCAGATGTATTTATATGGCGGCATTGTCTTGACCACATTGTCAGAATTGTTATTATGACGTCATTGTCAGAATTTATCTTATGACCTCATTGTCATGGCGATATCATCACACTTATATATTTTTCATTAAGACATTGTCACACTAAACATTACATTTTGTGGTTCATAAATCATTTGATGTTCACTTAAACCAAATCATATTTGGCAATGGGTTGTGAACACACAGGTTGCAAGTCTTGTTATGGGCGGGACTTGGAACTGGGTGGATTTACAAGGCCTTTGCTGGGAAATCTTCATTCAAAGGCTTTACATTTTTCATAAACTCTATGAACTCACCAACCTCGTGTTGACGCTTTTAGCATGTATTTTCAGGTATAAGCAATAGCACGCTACTGGAGGTTTTGGCAGGGCATGGCATGGTCATAGAAGACTCTGATAAACATTTGGGACCGTTCTACTTATTTTAAAAGGGCCTATTTCCGCACTACTTTTAACAATGTAAATTCAATATTTTTGTTAAACAGTTTTATCTTAAATGATTGAGATGAAAACCGTTCTTTACACTTGTGTTGTGATACCAATTGAGTTACACCCCAGCGACACGTTGTCTTCCGCTGGACCCGAATTTGGGGGTGTGACATTACTTCATAAGGTCTTAAGGCTTCTGTTGGGTTACTAGTCAACTTCTGGTAAATCCCTAGATCCTTAAAAGCATAGTGGTTCACTCATTGTTCATTTCTACTGAAGGGTTCTTCTTGTGTTGCTAGGATTCTATTAACATACGGTACGTGAACAAGTTTTTCATCATAGGTGATTACGGAGTGGTATTTCGACATCCGGTATATACTGGGGGCGATGTCAAAATCTCCAGGTTTTGTGGGCATAGGATCACCCAAGGTAGTGCGGGGAGTTTTATACGTCTAGAGTACTACCTTGAATGATGGTGTTGATTGCTACTAGCAGTCAGTTGGTTGGCTCAGTAGTGTACTCGGTACTTAACGCGAAGAGTATAACCCTGTAGAACTATGTTGATTGCTGCCGAAAATTGTTCAGTCAAGTTGTTCAAGTATTTAGCATTCTACGCAGAAGGTAAAGTCTCTATTAAGGATCTGAATATCACCATTGCAGCTATTTGACACAATTTCTATAAGGCAAGGATATGTTTCAATAGCTTACAGGGTTATGAGTTATCCGATAGCTATCAAATTTAAAGATTTGTCTGATTGACGATGAGGTGTCTCAGAATCAGAAGGGGTAGTGTACAATGAGATGCTAATCGGTGGAGTCGTTCGATGATGGCTGGTGATGTAGCTTATTCTCTCAGATTAGAACGTGGTGTGAGATAAGGCTGATTTTTATGTGCTAAGATTGCGTTGAAGTCTATTTGGTTACTGTGCTTTTAGCACGGATGCCCAAGTCTTGCACTACTTTTATGTACCGCACACGCAATTTTTTGATTTCTCAAAATGGAAACAGAAAATTTGTCTTTTGGTAAAAATTTTAAGGCAACCATTCCTAGCATAGCATGGTTCTACCAGAATTATACATAGGTGATCAGGCTTTGTATAATTAAGGTCCAATGATGCAATGTTGGGTTTAGTTACAAGAATTTATATCGGTTATTTTGTTTATAAGTTAAAAGTACGAAATACTTTTCAAAGAAGTAATTAGTTTACAAGGTGATAACATGATAGTTTATAGGGCGGTTTGCAAAACAGTTTATAGGGTAGTAGGAAAAACACTTTATTCTCTACAAGATAGTAGAAAAGTTGCAGTTTGGTTTGTGATTAATAGCGGAGTAGTTTCGTAGGATAATAAGCAAATGGTTTGTGAGGTGACCGCAAAATAGTTTGTAGTGTAATAGCAAAACAGTTTATTGTTTCAGGAGATAACTACTAAAGTAGCTCACAGGGGAGCAAAATGATTTATGAGACCATAGTAAAACTGATAGGATGATTGTAACATAATTTACAAGATGTTAGAGAAACCGTTTGGTGGTTTATGAAATATTGGTAAGGTAACAAATTGGTTTATTACACAGGAATCAAAATAGTTTGCAAAATGTAACAAAGTGATTTATTAGATAGTAGCAAAATTTATAGTGCATTGGGCGACGTTTAATGCATTCAGTTGGTATAAGATTGCAGATAGTCATGAGTCAATTAAGCTTACAACTTAAAACAGCCGATCATACAATCCATACAATACAACGAGTTTCACAGAAAAGTCCTAATGAAGTCTTAAAGGAATACAAATTAAGAGAGTCTAAACTTAGGTCTCGTTATACAGGGCAGTCGACCTTTTGACATCACGTTCAAGTCTTATTTTCCTCATGCTTCAAGGTTTCCTGGTACTTCGGTTCCTTGCACTCATTTCTATAGTACCCCTTATTTCCACACCCATAACAGATCACATCAGCCTTCCGATTGTTCCCTGACACTATCTTTGCTTTTGCAGAGGTTTTGTACCTATAATCTGTAGCCAGGTGTCCAACCTCTTGGCATTTTTGGCATCTCACGGTGCAAGACCCGTTGTGGTGTAGTTTGCAACGACTACACATTGGTAACTTTCCAGCATAGGCCTTTCCGTTACTAGATCTGGCAATGTCAGTCTCGACCGACTTTGGCTTTCTGAGGGGTTGCGGAACCCCTTCGTTTCCTTGGTTGTTCTCATGTTTCCTCTTGTTGTTGTAGTTGCGGTTGTGATTATCGTTGTTGATAACTTGAGCAATCCTATTTCGCACAACTTGGCCCATTACATTATGTGCCATACGGATGGCTTCATGCATAGTAGTAGGCTTGAAGGAGGCGACATCCTTTTGAATGTCCGGGGAGAGTCCCTGGATGTACCGTTCAAGTTTCTTGTACTTGGGTTCTGTCATAGCAGGGCATAGCAGTGCCAGCTCGTAAAAGCGGGTGGTGTATCCGATGACATCATCTCCCTTCATAGTCCAATCCCATATTTCTTATTCCATTGCTCGTAATTCGCTCTTCGAACAGTATTCTGTAATCATCATTCTTCTCAGTTCGTCCCTAGGAACTGAGTAGGCGGTATCGACTCCTACTGATTGAACACAGGCATTCCACCATGCAAGGGCACGTCCCTGAAACGTACAAGTATCAAACTGATTTTGTCTTCCTCGGAGCAGTTTCCACATCGAAGTAGTGATTCCACATCTTCGAACCATCTGCACATTTCCACTGCACCTTCATTTCCACTAAAGGTGCGGGGCTTACTGTCCATAAACTCCTTGTAAGAGCAACCACGAGTTGTGGGCTCCACTTCGACTGTAGTTCCACTGACTCGGTAGGCAGCAACTGTCTCTACAACTTGGTGGACTATGAGTTGTTTCATGTCTGTGGAGTGTAGGTTTTGTCTCTTAGGCGACATGTTCCTTCAAAAGGAGAGAGAAAGTGAGACGTAGTAAAAATGTGTCCTAAGAATAGATGTTCAGAGGTGACATGTTAATTGGTGATAAGTTCGGGTCGTAATTAGATATGTTGGCGGGTTTCCATATGATAGCATAACATACGTTTCGAAGGAATGAGGCGAGCGTTCGAACTCAGAGTCGGGTAGTGAGATTGTGTAGGGGAAGGTAAGTTGTGACAAGTACGGTATGTATATGTAGAAAATACTTTTGGTATATAGTATAAATCATCAAACGCTAAAGCATATCATATAGTTGTGTCAAATAAAACAGTAATTAAGGCAACAGGCTTGGCATGCAAGTGGCGGTCATAGGGACTTGTTTTTGTAAAAAGCGGTTATAGTTTAGGGTTTATATGTACCTAGTTCTCTATAACCTAGGCTCTGATGCCAATCTGTAACACCCCCAAATTTAATAATCGCGGAAGCATACGGGTCATGGGGTGCTACTAAAATTGGTAATCACAACACAAGGTAATAATGAACGGAATACATACTCCGTTTAAATACATTAATTCAAGATTTATGGAGTTTACAATAGAGTTTCAAATTCTGAAAATAAGGCCCATGAGTTTAGTTGTCCCATAAAAACAAGTCATAGTTATGCGTAAAAGCACTTCAGGTAATAGTCAATGACCCTTGCCATGGCAATGCCTTGCAACCATCAGACAAATTAGACACCTGAGAAAAACATGCTAAAAGTCAGAAAAAAGCTGGTGAGTTCATAGGTTTAAAATGAAGCAGTAAAATACTAAATTTGGACCAATAGTTTTGTGTACGAATATTACAACACATATAATGCCATACAAAATAGTCTATCACGCTAGCACTAAGTTCATGCAACCGAGGCTCGATAGTCCAGTGCGCTACAATATGGCACATAAATAATAATCAGGGGCCCATAGCGAGTGTTTAACCCAATACACTCGTATTCCGACTTGGTATAAGCTCGCATTGACATGTCTGGCCAATCGAACGGGGGACTCACCCCAATAGATCTATTTATATCAATCGCGCTTCCCAGCGGGAATTAACGGTTCATGAGAGTGGGCATAACAGTGGGTTCCGGGGCTTAGGCTAACTACGCAATAGTTATGAGAAATAAAACATTATTGTGTTCCAGAAATTGTTATGCATGTTTCTCACCCCCATAGTTATGCATGTTTCTCACCCCCATAGTTGTAAAACGAGTATAAATAGAGTGGGACTATAAACTCACCTCAATAAAGTAAACAGTGAATGCAGTGAATCAAAGAGTGTACGGCACCAACACGGGACCTAGATTAGTAAGGCATGTTTTAGTTCACAGACTAAGTTTAAGACTCCACGAAATTTAATTCAAAAGTTTTAAAGTGTTTACGTTGTTGTTGCTGGCAGCATTTAAGTTTAAAAACAGTTTTCTAAATAATTGTGTGTATTGGCTCTTGGAAGTGCAATAATGTATGACAATAAAATATCAAGGACGAATAAGATTTCGATTTGACAATAACCGAAAGATGATGAACGAAAAGTGATTATGGATAGTACTAGACGTTTTCGGAATATTGGAATATTATTGTTAAAGATATGTAAAAATAGTCGTTATAAAAATATATAAATAGTTATATATTTTGAAGTGTAGGAATAATTATGTGTAAGTGATGGTTTCATTTAAACGATTTGTAATTTGAAAACTAACGTATAAAGGTTGTATATAAAATGTTTTGTTTGTCTAGTTTTAATAAAAACATAATAAGTATATTTATGTGATAGAAGTCGAGCATGACCCGTGCATGTGTATTGATTTCTCGAGGTAATTAGGTGTTACTCAAAATATATGTTCATGTAATAGTCGTTTTATAATTGTTATAAAACTTGAGTGGATTTTCTAAAATACCGTTTTAGTGTTTACAAATTTAATAAGCGATATAAGTATATCAAATATTTACAATTTCAGGTTTGACTAAAGTTTACATGTTGCAATTGTATAAAAAGTTTATAATAGTAGGTATATATATATAGTGTTTGTGTCGTAATATATGTTTTCACAACCTGTTGTGATTTATGACGAGATTTGTAATTACGTGAAAAGAAATAAGCCGGAATTGATTTGTGAAGTAAATTGAATACGAGGCTATGTCAGTACACATTATTATACAACAGTTACGATATTGATTTTCATTTAATCGCATATATATACTCGGCAAATTTTACGTACACGTACCCCTTACCATTGTTGGGTTTCAAATGGACTGGACTGCCATTCATTAACTAATGCACCCACATTGGGCCTGGAGGGCCGTGAGCAACACAAGACATATATATTTTTAATGGACTGGTCATAATTGAGTGGGCTTGAGATTCTTAAATTATACACGAACACACATAAGCCCATTGAGGACTTGTGTGTTAACCTAGAAATATGGAAGTAAACCGTTTGACACCAGAACAAATTTTAGCACAAAAGTTCATGTCGAGCTCGAGTGACGAGCTCGACACTACTCGACTTGGTGACTTCGAAGACTCTCGCATGAGGGCTGTTTGGCAGGGTTTGTCTCCACAATCTCACCACTCACGACAATACTTTAACCAAGCCTTTTATCTAAGATTTTTTACCTCTTGTAGACTCGAATACAACTCGACAACCCTTGAGGGTTTGAGTTTGGACTTGCACGAACAACACACCCTTTGGGGTGTTCTTGTGAGACTCGAACTAAGGCAGCCTGATATGTGTCTAAATACACATATATTTTATATTGTTTAACCTCACAAAAAGGACCAAAAACACACAAATGACCATATAAATGTTACAAATATCATTAAAATGTGTTTTTATGTGATTCAGGTACAAAAAGATTGAAAACAAGTGAAAAACATGCAAAGTTCACAAAACTGTCAATTTCAGTCCCTGAAGTATCACCAATTTGCAAAACTAGTCCCTGAAGGTTTAAAATGGAAGAAAAGTCAACTTTAGTCCTTGGATAATCAAACTTGTTCACTATTACTCCCTGGATGAAAGTTTTCACAAATTGGCAACTTTTACCCCTCAAGTTACAAAAATGGCAAATTTAGTCCCTGGGTATTTAAAAAAGTATAATTTATCAAATAATACCCTTGTACTATTCATAACTTATAATTTGGAACCTTTTCATAACTTTTGGGAAATTTACAATTTTACCCCCTCAAAATCCAAAATTGACACAAATGGTCCTTAAAGTTTTAAAATGTTAAAATTATCAACTTTGGTCCTTGTGTTATTGTTTATTGGCAGGTTTAGTCCCTTGAAGGAAGTTTGGATAGTTGGTAAACAAGGCCCCTCAAGTTTCAGCAGTTTACAACATTGGTCCTTGGGCTTTATTACTACAAAACTAAACGGATCCCTTTTATTAATAAACCCAACCCAAAATCCAAACCCAAAACAAACACAATCCAAAACACTAAACCTGGCCCAATTCCCCCTCAGCCCAACTTGTATAAATAATAAAACCGGGGTCAAACCCCGGTCAAACCCACTCCCTTTTACCCTTTTCCCTCCTTCCTCCTCACAACACCCTGCAACACCAAACCACCATCACTGCTCAATACCAGCCCACAATATTCACTCCACCTCACCCCCCCAGCTGTCTCTTACACTCTTACAACCCACCATGCACCATTAAATGCAAAATTTCGGCTACAAGCAATCTCAAAGACTTTTGGCGCCAAAAGTTAAATTAATGGCTAGGATCACTTACAGTCAATCAAAGGTCGAAATTTAAAGTGGGATTTGACCAGGAAGATGGTGGGAACTCAAAACACTATAAAGATCAAGAGGAGGCAAGAGAAGAAGGCACTTTGGATTAGCCATCGTCATGTAGTTTAATTAAATTTACAGCTTTCTTTAAATTATTGTCTTTTAAATGCTTTTTATGTCTTGTTAAACATTGACAATGTATAACAAACATTATTTATAGTTTTAATTAGAATCATCTTTAAGTTTCATGTTATGTCAATTCGTACCATTTAATTCTCCAAGTCTTTTAAATTATTGTTAATCTTAGTTGTTTAGTGGACTCTTTAAGCTCATATAAGCTCCTGAAAAAGCTTTAAGGCTTTTTAGATACATTAAAATCAGTCTTAGTCTTTAAAATTCAAAATACCAAAAAGAAACAAGAAAAAAATGAAAAATCCAAAAAATAAAGTGATCATGATGAAACTGCTTGGAGCAAGGTAAATCTTGGAATGCCTTTGGTTTAGAAGCTTTGTGGAAAGCCTTAGGTAGTGAGTAAATCCTTGGTCATTTGGTTTTCAGCAGGATGCACTTTGTAAGCCTTTTTTATCCAATTTTGCATTTTACTGTTTCAGTTATTTACCTGCTTTGATCTTCATGTTTGTATGTTTCTGAGTTGTTTTTTAGTGTTATTTTAGTTTAATATAGGTAGTTTGTTCATTGGATTGGTTGTTGCTAAGAATTGAAACAACACAGTGTTAAATGCATATGTGACAAATTTGTGTTTCCTGCTTGTGTACTTGAAGTTTTATGCTCAATTGATCTTCTTATGTGATAATAATATGTTTGGAATCAGGTTTGTATACAAATTCATTGAATACTTTGAAATTCATGTGACAAGTGAAGTTTAAAGGGCTGTTTGGATTTGGTATGATTTAGGACCCTGAGGTTGTTTGTGTTGTTTATTTCTGTGTATACATGACCCATTAGGCCATTTGAGGAAGTGAAACTCCTTTAAGCTCAACAGGTAATGTGTAAATGGTCAAATTCACCTTAAATCATTCTTAGTGTTCACTGTGGTTCATTTAAGTTTCATAAATTGGATTTGCTGTCTAATCTGTGTTTAGGGTTGTGTGTGATGTTGTTCTTGTTTGATGTACACCACTATATGGTCATATAACTCAGTTTAGTAATCATATCCAGGTTTTATTAAGTAGATAGTCAAAATTGCTTTTAATCTTCCTTAATCAGTTGTCTGTTTAAGTTTTTCAAGTCCATTTTCATAATATTAGCTTAAAAGTTGTTAAGTTTGCTTAATTTAGTTTCATTATAGCTTAATATAACATCTTTAATCAGTAGATTAAGTTTTAAATTCACTTTAGTCAACTTAGTAGTATAATTTAAAAAGTCAAATTTTCCTTTTTGTCATTTTTGAATAAACTAGATAATTTTCTCTAGGCTTTAATATTGAGTTTCATAATCTGTGCTTTTAGGGTTTTATAGTTTTGTTGCTTCTCTTTATTAGGGGGTTTTTTTTTTTTTTTCCATGTTTAACTGCTTATTTTATAGCCTTTTATAGCTTGTTTTTTCCCTGTGCACAAGTTTAGCTGTCAAGTTCATAAGCTTGCAGAAGCTTTATGACTTGGCCCTAGCTTGTGCACTTGACTGCTTTGTGTAGCCTATGTGGCTTATTGTTTATGTGTTAGCTTTACTTTTCATTTAGTAGTTTGTAGAACTGCTTAATCAACCTCCTTATTTTGTCCCATCTTACTCACTACACAGAAGCAAACTGTGTAGTTGGAGTTGTTTTCCTAGGCTCTCAAAAAGCTCCTCATTGAGCTTGATCTTGTGATTTTTGGCTTCATGTGAAGCTAACCTATCATACTCAGTGTTTCAATGCTTGTGTAGCTTTTATGAGCTTATTTGATAAGTTAGATTAGAGCTTGTTGTTTGCCCATTCACAACAGTTCACTGAGGAATCAGTGAACTTACACCATTTCCACAAGCTCTTTTTAAGCTCATTTATGATCTAGAGCCTGTGTAAATTAGCTTCATGTGAAGATTATCTACCCAACTCTAGGATCCTGTGCCTCAATTTCCCCTTGCAGCTCATTTAATAGGGCTGCAAGTAGCTTAAACTTATCACCATTTTCATGAGTATGCTGATTCATCAGTATACTCATGGCTACTTCATAAGCTAACAAAAAGCTATCCAGTGGGCCCTAGCTTGTAAAATTTGTTTCTTTGAGAAGCTCATCAACCAAACTATAGGACCCAGTGCTTAATTCCCAATTTTCAGCTTATTCTATAAGCTTGCAGATAGCTTTTTGATTGTCCCATTTTGCTGTGTATGCTGATAACCCAGCATACTCAGTAACTTGGTAGCCTTTTCATAAGCTCCTCAAAAGCTCACCTGTGGACCCCACAGGTTGAGCTTGGGCTTTTTGGAAAGCCAACCAACCTAGCTTTCTACCTCATTAATCACTTTGTGCTTTAAAGCTTAATTCATAAGCTTGTTTAGCCTCTAAAGTTAGCAGCAGGTTGGTATACTAGCAGTACCTTTGGTACTCTAGCAGTACCTTGCTTTTCACTAGCAGCAGGTTGATTTTTGGATTTGCTTATTAGCTTATTACAAGCTTATGGGTGAAATCCAGTACACATGCTTGTTTATATCTGTTCATAATACTTGTACACATACTATTTAATCTTTTGTTCCTTGTGTGGAGCTTATTCCAGGCTTATTCAAGCCTTCACTCAATCCAAGTTAAGCCTAAAGCTTAACTGTCTAAACCATAAGCTCACACTTTGCTTATTTTGAAGTTTGTAAAGTTTCTTTTTCTTTAAACTTGTTTAATATCAGTATATAATAGATCCAGAAAAAGAAAATACCAAAAAGAACCATTATAAATTAAGTGATAGCTTCTATTTAAGAAGTTTATTGCTTATTAGCTTATTTTTGTTAAGCACTTGCTTATTTTAGATTTTTCTTAGCTTCCTGTATGTATAAAATAATTATGTAAAAAGTTTCAGATTTTTCTTAGGTTGTTTAATACTTTTAATAAATCAATAATAGTTTTTAGTAATTAATAATAGTAAATAATTAATAATAAATAGAATAATTGTGTAATAAATATATTTTTAGTTTTAAAATTCATTTTATAATATTTTAGATTTTTCAGATTCTTTATTTCATTTATTTAGGTTTATTTTATATTTTCTTATTTTTTAGGTTATTTTTAAATAGATTTTAATAGTTTTTAATTTATAATAATTAATTAAATAGTGTAAAAAATCATTTTAATTTTCTAATAATTTATTATCTTTTTAGGATTCCAAAAATATAATTTTCACATTTGTGGGGGTTGTATTTGACTGAATTCACTTTTTATTTTAGTACGTTTACGTAATTGTTATTTAAACGTACGCGTTTTAGGTTTTTAGGTTTTCTTAATTTCTTTTATAAGTTTGTAATTATAAATAAATTTATTTAATTTGCATTTAAGCCCCTAAGGCATGCAAATTCCTACTTTAGTTATATTTGTTAATTTGTTTTGTACGTTTACGTTTAATTTAACATAAACGTACGTTTGTATATCCTTTTACATTTTTAGGTTTTCTTATTTTAGATTTTGTTTAAATAGCTTATTTAAGCTATTTTCTTTTATTCCCACGTGACAGGTGGGAATTCTGAGTGTAAATTATATATATACCCTTTTATATTCAACATCACCCGATCACATATTCGTTGTATTACAGTTTCCACACCTCGTTGGGACATAACGACCCGGGGATAAAACTATACTACTCCCAGGACTTTAATTGCAATTTGTTCCTTGCTGTTTGATTTTTGTTGACCACATCCGTGGTTGATAAAAACTAGACCGTTTGGGACGAATCACAGCCCTTTATGGGTTGTCCTTGAGCCAAATGTGACTCGAATAACTCGTACAACGCAACCAAGGGAGGACTCTTACCTCGGCTGCTAGGTGAGCAAGATTTGGGGTCGTTTTGTTAAGCCTAACGAGACTTAAACCAAGGCACGCACACCCTATATGGGTGGCCGCCTTGTGGGGATTGAACCGAACAAGAACCAACCGTAACACACCCTTGTAGGTGTGGTTTTTCTTGACGGAAAACAACCACAGCACGACTACTAATTCAAATTCAGGTTTCACTGTAACACGAAACACTTTATGACATGACCTATCTCATGGTTTTATGGTCTGGTCGAACATGTGCGTAACAAAGACCAAGGTCTCACTATGGTGGTTCGACCCAAAGGTTATACATGACTCGATAAAGCTTAAACAGATTCTACATCAAAATATTTAAGCCAAGATCCCTAAAGACTTCTAACCATAACAAAAACCATTCGAATTGAGCAAATAAGGAAATCGAACCAAGACAACTAGCCATAGAACACCTCAAATTTTACGAGCCAATACTTAGATTTCGGTTATGTTTTTACGAGCCATAATTACAACAACAACAAACATAACATTTTCACAGGTTCCAAATCGATAACTTAAAAAAATCATTCAATCAAAACTCGTAAAATGAATGAATCCAGTCAAAAACATCGACAATGATTAATCTTAACGAAAGTGTTTATAACTGAAAAGAGATTTAAAACCCCTTACAATGGCGACGGATACAAGAAGGACCAAGAATCAAAACCCTAGCTTCGAACCGAGCAATCCAAATCCAAACCCCAGTAAATCCACACCTCCAATCGAAATCAGTCTTCCTTGCTTAGATCTCGACAAGCCTTTTTGTGAGTGAGTTAGGTTGTGTGGATCCACTGAGATTCGAGTAGCCATTAAAAAGGATAATACTTTGGAAAGGTTTCGACCTCCTTTCGAGTCTGAGGGTTGAGGAGCTTCCATTTGAAGCCTAAATCACTCTCCATCCGCGTCATCTTATCCTTCTACCGCGTTGACTCTCTTTGGGGAATAGATATGTGAGAGTGACGGCCATTTTTGGGGGTGGAGAAAGTATATAAGTCCTTGGTAGATGGTGATGGTTCGATTTCTTTCTGGGAAGATGGAGTTGAATGCCAAAGGGAGGAAGGCGTTAAAATGGGGGTGGGAACATGTGAGATCGTGTTTCCCCGGTTTTATGTAAAATGGGGGTGGGAACATGTAATTAAGTGTAGTGTGTGCACCCCGTGTCCCGCTGAGCTGGGGTGAAATCGTGTTTCCCCGGTTTGATGTAAACGTGGAAAATAAAATTTTGGAGACGTTTTTATAAAACTGACATAAAAATAGAATTTATCGACTCTAAAATAAATCATGAGATTAAATTGTTACTAACGTGGTGTCGGTATGCGTGTGGTATCGCTTTTCAGGAAAAGTGAGATAACCTCTCACTTTCATTATGTTATAATCTGTAAATGTGAGAAAATGGAAAATTCACTATTTCTGGTGAGATTAAATAGTTTTGGTGAGGTACTGTGTGTTACAGTGTGCGGGTTTTGCTTCCCGTAATAGTTATGTAAGCACATAAATGCTTAGTTTAACAACTAAGTAATAATAAATTAACATTTAATATTAAAATATTATTGAGAAAATTACCGTTTGTTACAGTATGGGTATAGATCATGCAAGGGCTAGAGATTTCACTAAAACGTGAAAAATAAAATTTGATACCATAATGATGTTATCCACCTGCACAACACTTGGTTAGTTCACAAAGCGTTAAATAACATGTTAACATCCTACAAGGCATATAATGGTTCGTGCATCATTGTTTCACACTGATATAGTCGATTATAGTCCAATGAATTGCAAAGGAAATATGCAAGACCCGAGTCGTTTGTCCCGATGAAGATTGAATGGAATTTGGTGATTCGGGATTTGTGATTCGTGTAGTGAATGATATAAGAGTGATTGGTTTTGGTTTCTACACTACGAATAATCAACAATAACAATTAAACTAAGCTAATAGATCAATTAAACTAAACATTTAACCTAAAAACGAAAATTTGAATTTAAAAACGTTACGCGACGAATTTTAAAAACGTAATTTAAAAGTGAATTTCTAAAATTTAAAACCTAAAATTATAAAAATAATTTTCCTAAATTAAGACTGATAAAAGAAAATTTTTAGAAAAAGAAAAATATTTTTTTGACTTTTTAATATTTTTTTTATGAATTAAAAACTAATTTAAATGATTTAAAAATAGTAAAACAGTTTGGAAAAATCTGGAAAAAATTGAGTAAATCTAAAATTTAATTCTCTATCTAAGAAAAATAAGATCAGAGCTTAATTCATCCTAAATAAGCAGAACAGCCCAATAAGCACTTTGAAAATAAGCTAAAAATAAGCAAATGATGACCAATTAATCTCAAAAGCTTAAGTATCATGCAATGGACTTAGTTAAGCTCAAATCAACTTAAAAAACTCAAATAAGCACAATGGAATTAGCACTTATAGGCTGAACTGATGGGGAGAATATGGCAGAAACTAGCCAACTTTAGACAGCCAAATAAGCAGTTCAATAAGCTGATAAGATAAAGGTAAGGGGGGCAAAAGTTACACAGGCCAGCTGAGAACTCAAATAGCACAAAAGCCCTAATTCTATCACCCCAATTGAACTTCAATTAGACCCTAGAAAATCTGCTAATGTGTACTTATTCTAGGAACCCAGGTCTGCACAGATTTTGGGGAATTTGCAGGCCTGAAAAAGCACTCTAATAAGCTAAAAAATTGGAAACCCAGATGTTGCACTATTAGCCTACTATGTGAACTATTTGTAAGACCAAAAATCAGGGCTAGAACTTAAATGTATAAGCCACAAATTAAACTGGAAGACCAGCTATTGGGGCTGGTCTGCACAAAAGGTCTGTGCAGCAGACCTGTTGATTTTTTTGGCGCAAACCTTTTTAAAACCAAACCAACACTAGAACACTTCTTAAAACAATATTTTAAACACAAAAACACCACTGATTAACTCAGATCAATACTAGCTTAATTAGAGCTTATTATGGCAGCCAAAAATTCAACTTTTGCAACTAATGATCAAAACCTCAAATGCACTACAACATATCTAACATCTAATCTCAACAGCACCTAAACTCCAACTATAATCAACCAAAACTTCAAGAAGAATGACCAATAAACAGCAACTGATATATGAACTCAAAACAGTCCCTATGCTAACTAATTCTAACCAACTGCTGCTTTATATCAACTAACAACAAACTAAAATAAGCTTAAACTATTGCTAATCTATAATTACCTATTCAAATTAACAACTAATAAGCAAAGAACATCAATCAAACAATAATAAATCTAATGTAAACTAACTGATGCAGAAAATGAATTGGAACTTACAAGGCACTTCTCCCTCAGCAAGAACAGAGGGAGTTCACTAAGCTAGCCTATCTTTGGATGGGCCAAAAGCTTCCAGGACTCCTTTGGACTATCAATCAAACCCCATCAGCAATCATCATTGATCAATGAACAGTTGACTTTTGTTGACTTGTTGGATTTTTGAATTTTGAAACAGAATTGATACAAATTATCACTTACAGTAAGCTATGAAGCTTATATAAGCTGATGCTAATTGAAAAACAGCTTAATGAAGCTGTGGGTAAACTATTCTATTTTTTTATTTTTGAAGGAATTTTCAATGTTTTTGGATTTTTAAAGTTGAAATGAACAAAGTAAAGTTAAACAGAAACTAATAAGCTAAAAATGCTTTGAATAAGCTACTGACAAATTTTAAAAACTAAACTTAGATTGATAATGGAAATGAAGCAGGATCAAAATGGAACATCAAAATAAATTTTCATTAATTAGAAACTTCAAAGTTACAAATGGAAACTTGAAAATTACAAATCATAAACTAAATTGACAGCATAACTTTAACTAAAAATTACATGAGAAAATGAGGAGAAATCCTCTCCTATTTATAGGCTATGATTGAACCTTCTGGGCCTTCCACTCTGGCAATCCGTGCCTTCCTGAGCTATCCACCACCATTAGATCATCCCTTGCTCCCTACGCTTGATTTCCAGCCCTTGGATTAAAATCTGTGAGGTGTTCGGTCCAATAGCTGCTTGCCATGTGTCCACTCGTGCGTGTCCTGCCTTCATCTGACACTCTGACACCTTCTAGATGTCCCATGATTGGTCTAAAATACCCTTAATTATAGTAAAAACGTACGGTTAAAAGTTAGGGTTCATAGGGCATAGTAATTTCTGGGTGAAAAGGGGATAGTTTTAGCGCGTGTGTGAGTGTGTGTATTTTTTATATTTTTTTTGGCTATCTTTAAGGGTCGACCGGGTTAGTGAAGGTTTGACCCGGGTTGCAATGGGTTCGGGTTAAGGATTTAAAGGGTGTGGGTTTGGTTATCGTGTGGGCTTGGTGTAAGGTTTTTGGGCTTGGGATGGGTTGGATTTATTTAAGAGGTGGGTTGGGTTTGTAAAGGGTGTAAGGTTTATTTAAAGTTTTAAGTTATTTAAGGTTTTGATTCTAGGGACCATTTATGTAATTGCTGATTTCTCAAGGGACTGAACTTGCTTATTTTTCAAAGAGAATCCAAGGGCTGAACTTGACATCTTTTGATAATTTGAGGACCTTGGTTGACTTTTTGACCATAATTTCTTTCCGGCATCGGCTATAAATATCAATTCCATATCTCGTGCTCGGTTTCTCGGTTTATCTTGATTTTTGTCCTTTTTTCTCGATATCCGTGCCTGCACAAACATAAACACAAAAACACGAAATATTTGACATAATTGGTTAGGTTTTTGGTCGTTTTGGTCCGGTTTTGGTCAAGAAAAGGTATGTGTTTAAGTACATACCACACACACCTTTTTCAAAGATACTGAATGCTTCGATAATCATTGAAAGTACTGACACATTTTAACATTTGAACTATTAGGTGGGAGTTTGTGTAAAACAACATTTTTCAAAGTACTTGACTAGTTTTATTTATTTCTCATTTCTAAGAGAATTATGCAAGATTTTAATATAACATATGCAAAGAAAATTATCTAAGTCTATAAGTAATGCAAAAACAATTTTTCAACTTATTGCACAAAATCTAGAAAATGTCCTATTGTGCATAAACAAGAAATCGACAAAGAAGCGAATAAATAACATGGCAAGATTGATACTTATGTTACAAAAACAATCAAGTTTAAACAACAACTTGCAATAAATAAATAACATATATGCAACAAACATAAACTAAAACAAGTAGTCATATAACATAAAAAGAAATATACTTTTCGTCACTTTGCGTTTAAATATGACGATGTATACCAAGCTTGATTAGTTTCCTTTATATATATAAATATCACAAAATTCTTTAGTTTCAAAAGAAATTATATCAATATTTAAAGGATACTAACTTAAATTGCCCGACTCAAAAGTTTGAGTTTCTATGTCAAAACGAAGCTTAATATTTTTGGACACACTGTAGTATTTGGTTTATTCTACTCACTTCAAATTAGATTTAGGCCATAAGAGTATTTTTAAAATAAGGTAGACTCAATTCCCTTTAAATTGATAGGTAGCGCGACTCCTACGGACTTACGGTTAATTAGTTATGAATTTTTGAAGTTTGCAAAAATTTTGGACTGTGCAGACCAAGGAACCCTTCAAAGGGTTCCGTCTGATCCGTGTCTCTCTGAGACAGAATGTCACAGAATGCTAAAAACATGTATTTTCGCATAGCGAGAATGTGTAGGACTTACTAGATTTGGTAGTAAACATATAATACACCTATTTTAACATCATTTCTACTTATGTGACTTATCTAATCATTTACGGAGGTGATTTTTCAACTAAATTTATAGTTATCCAAAACGCTCCTTTCAAAACCGTATTTTTCGTAAATTTGCTTTAAGCACATAATTTGACACTTACAAATTCTTTTAAGAAATATTTTCTTTTATTTTTCAAGGACACCTTCAAGCTTGTATACAAAGTAACATTTAACAACAAAATAATTAGCGAAACATTTTTCATATTATATTCCGCGTCAATGGTAATTTGATACATACCGTACTCCATTTTAAAAATAAGAGCCACGAGGCTCTGATACCAATTGTGAAAACGTAGAGAGGGGGGGGGAGTGAATACGTTACCTTTTTAAAATCTTTATACTTGTTGTATCAAATATCCGATTAAGCTTGTTGTAATATGAAAAATGCCAATTGTAGTCTATGACTAGCATATACTAAAACAAGTTGTCACACAAATATAACCATCAAGTCACACCACAAGCAATAATATAATGCAAGCAGTAAGTAAAAGAAAGTGCAAACCGGACACGAGGATTTATAGTGGTTCGGTAACGGATCTCCTATCTGCCCTACTCCACTCCCCGAGTACCCAACTCGAGAGTTACTTCACTAGATGAACAAGCTCCTTTCTCGGCGGAGAAAACCTTACAAACGTCGCTTACTTTTTTCAGTACAAAGCTAAATACCGGGTTCTAGTTCGAGGTAGAACCAACCTAACGTCGCCTATACAATATTTCTGACATTAAGCTAGATGTCGAGTTCTTTTACAAGGGTACAATCACTCCCGTTATGTTTTATGGCCCAACATAAAAACCTTGTGTTTTATGGCACAAACACATAAACCATCTAATCTAGTTTGGTGAATATATTGTGATGATATAGTGATGTTTACAATGATGATCCATGACACAAATTTCTAATGGATATGTATGACTAATTCAAATGAACTTCCATTGATAGGAAGCCTTCAATGGATGAAGATCACAAGTTCCCTAAGCTTGTTGTGATAGATCTTCATATATGTATGCTTGTGGTGGATGATGACTCAAGATCTCTGAGCTTGCTTCACAGGATCATTTCAGGAGTATGCTTACAACATAATGAAAGTTAGAAGCATTATGATCATGATAATGAGGGTGTTTAATGTATGTTACTACATTGTTAATGACTAATCTAAATGTATGCAAGATGTTATAGAAAATGTGTTTTGAAGTGGTGATTAAACAACATAGTGTGGGCTGCTATTTATAGCCATTTGGCTTCAGCAACCCACGGATTGGACGGAACCAAAAAAAGGGTTCCACCCTTGTTAATTTTTGGTTCCGTCAGTCCTGACAGAAAATCTTCCAAAATCTTTGCAAATCTTGTTTCAAATCTTTCCAAAATATTTACACAATCTTTCAAAGATATCTTTTTTGATCTTTCAAGATTTTGATGACACTATGCATGAGGTAATAAAACGATTTTCATTTTGATTAAAATATAAACAAAAGTTTGTTTGTAAAATGTATTAATTAACTAGTTAATATATGTTTAACAAGTTGTACCATGTTAGTTTATGTGTTACTAAAAATGTTAAACTACTTATGCTATTATAGGACTCAAGTTATTATGTCATTAACATCATTTTTAGAAGTATGTAAATACATTTGTCTTAGTTTGACACCTAATGTGGCACTTATCCTATTTTGACACCTAAAGTGCACTTTCACACCTAATGTGGCACTTATTCTATTTTGACATGGATACAAGTCATACAACTTAGGAAGCATGATGTACAATTAAAAATACTTTTATATGCAAAATGTAAAATGAGGTTTAAAATAATAAAATAGAATGGTTAACCTTTTAAAATACTTAATGACTCTAAACGTATTTTAAACATTCTAAATGATTTGTTAAGGGGTTTGATCATAATGCCACATAACAAATATGTACGAACCTGTGTTGTAGCATACGAGAACTTGAGATGTCGAGAGGTGTTGAATGTATGTTGAGACAAAATATGATTACGAGTAACTTGTACATTTTACGTTATGTATCAAGTTACATGTTTGTAATAAATCAAAACAAACGAGACTGTATAGATTAAATATTGTAATATTTGCACTAACAATTTATTTATCAACTACTAAAATAAAATTCGTTCAAAAAATAAATAAATAAATAAATAAACCTACTAAAATAAATTTTTTGAAAAAAAAAAATATATATATATATATATATATATATATATATATATATATATATATATATATATATATATATTTTTTTTTTTTTTTTTTTTTTTTTTTTT